>JARBWK010000005.1:57086792-57425338 GCA_030556195.1 Anolis apletophallus | reverse complement strand
GAGCCTGCAGGGAGGGGCGGAATACAAGATGGAATAAATAAATAAATAAATAAATAAATAAATAAATTTTATTTTTATTTATTCAACTTCTACACCGCTTACCCCGGAGGTGTTCGTTTCATTAAAGCCTGCATCTCCGTGGCAAGGCATTCCATAGTACTGGGCAATGATGGAAAAGGCTATTCATGGAGTTGTTGTCAGGCTGAAGGATTTCAAACTGGGGATGTCTAGGAGGTTCTGATCCTCTGACCATAGTGATCTCGGGGTTATATGGAATCAGGTGATCCTTTAGGTACACTGACCCCAGACCATGCAAGGCCTTGAAAGTGAGAACTAACGCCTTGAAGGTAATCCGTATTCAATTGGTAACCAGTGCAGATCCTGCAATATTGGTGTTATACAACAACTCGCAGGCTCCCTGCAAGTAGCCGGGCTGCAGCGTTTCTGCACTAGCTTAAGCCCGGACCACAGTCAAGGGTAGGCCGATGTAAAGAGCCTACAGTAGTCAAGTCTTGAGATGACTGTGGCCTGAGGAGTACTGTGGCTAAGTCGTTCTGGGACAGATAGGAGCCAGATGCCTTGCCTGTCGAGATAGAAGAATGCGTGTTCTGCTGACAGTGAGATTTGAGCCTCCATTGACAGCAGAGGGTCCAAGAGGACTCCCAGGCTTTTACTAGTGATGACGGTCATAACACCTCGCCATCCAGGGTTGGCAGTTGATGTCCCTATCGCCTGGGTGGCCCAGCAATAGGATTTCCATCTTCACTGGATTCACTGGTCAACCTGTTTGCTCGCAGCCATCCAGTAACGGCTTCAAGGCACAGATGGAAATTATTGGGTATGGAGTCCCGCCGGCCCTCCATCCTCAGAATGAGCTGAGTGTCATCAGCCGTACTGGTGACATTCAAGCCCAAAGCCACGTACAGCTGAGTGAGTGGTCGATGTAGATGTTAAATAACAAAGGAGAGAGTATGGCTCCCTGCAGGACTCCACAAGGAAGAGGGAATCCCCCCAGAGGCCAGCCCCCTTAGCACTCGCTGCTTCCTATTGTGAAGGAATGAGGAAAGCCGATCCAAGGCTGTCCCCTCACTCCAGCCATGGCAAGGCGGTAAAGGCCAAAAGATGATAATCGACTGTATCAAACGCTGCTATGAGGTGCAATAACACAAGCAGTGCTGATCCACCTTGATCAAGCTGGCAACGAGCTGGTCTGCGATGGAGACCAAGACTGCCTCCGTCCCATGCCCCATACGGAAGCCGGAAGTCATTTAGAAGGTCTGCAGCTGCTCCATTGCTACCCTCTCAATCACTTTGCCCAGAAACGACAGGTTTGAAGCTGACGGTAATTGTGTTCAGGTTGTGAAATAAATGGAATCTTGAAAGTTGTGTTTAGTTCTGTGAGTCATCTCCAGAAACACAAAAGCTATTTCTGCAATTAGGTTGTTTTAAGCATTCTCTCAACAGAATGCATATAGGGAAGATGTCAACCATTTGGAAACACAGGTTTAAACCTTTGATCCAAGCTAAGAAATGCCCATAGCACTTTAGAGGCAGTGTTGAGAGCAGATACAATTGTAATGTTTGGAACCAAGTTGACAAAAAATTGCTTACCCATGATGCTCTCTCACAGGCCTCTAATCAGACACCGGCCCTTTTACACAACACAATTACAATGGGCCCGTGTAATAATATAATGATAATATAATGGTGTCCCTTATATATAAGAGTAATCAAGGTTTGTCTTTTGAATTTAAAAAAGTATTTTCAAGCTGGGGATATGGAAGGCTGACTGAGGCCCCTTTCACACTGCCCCTATATTCCAGGATCTGATCCCAGATTATCTGCTTTAAACTGGATTATATGAGTCTCCACTGTTAGGTAATTTGGGATAAACAGATAATTTGGGATCAGATTCTGGGATATAGAGGCAGTGTGAAAGGGGCTTAATTTCCATAGAAATATTCAGAGGAATCTTGGGATTCATGGTTTAGAAGATGTATTTAGAATTCTCAGAGAGAAAGCTCTATTACAGTGGTTCTCAGCCTACTGAATGGCATGACCCCTTAATACAGTCCCTCATGTTAAGAACATAAGAACATAAGAAGAGCCATGCTGAATCGGACCTCAGCCCATCTAGTCCAGCATTCTGTATCACACAGTGGCCCACCAGTTGTACACGGGGATCTCGAGCAGAAGGGAGGGCAAAACCCTGACCTGCTCCCGACCCCCACAACCAGTACCCAGGGAAATCCTGCCTACCTCAACCAACTCCGAGGTGGCACTTGAATGTCCTTTTCAGTAACTACCGATACACTTGGTATCCATGAATCTGTCTAATCCTGCCTTGAAGTTGTTCAGGCTGACAGCTGTCACAACCTCTTCTGGAAGTGAGTTCCATAACCCAATGACCCTCTGGGTGAAGAAATATTTCCCTTTATTAGTCCTAATTTTCCTACCTTGAGCTTCAGGAGTGCCCTCTAGTCCTAGTGTTTTGTGACAAAGAAAATAATTTTTCTTTATTCACCTTTTCTATCCCACGCATGATTTTATACACTTCGATCAAGTCACCTCTTAAACGCCGTCTTTCAAGGCTGAAAAGACCAAGGCGTTGCAACCTGGTTTCATAAGGGAGCCGCTCCATCCCTTGGATCATTCTTGTTGCCCTTTTCTGTACCTTTTCCAGTTCCGTTATATCCTTCTTAAGGTGCGGAGACCAGAATTGTACACAGTACTCCAAATGTGGCCTTACCATCGATTTGTAGAGAGGTAATACAACATTTGCTGACCTATTTTCGATTCCCTTTCTGATCATGCCTAGCATAGAATTTGCTTTTTTCACTGCTGCTGCGCACTGGGTTGACATCTTCATTGAGCTGTCCACCAAGACCCCAAGATCCCTTTCCTGGTTTGTCTCGGAAAGCTTTGACCCCATCAATTGGTAGGTGTAGTTGGGGTTCTTTGCCCCGATGTGCATGACTTTACACTTGTTTAGGTTAAAATGCATTTGCCACTTTGTTGCCCATTCACTCAATTTCGAGAGATCTTTCTGAGCTCTTTACAATCAGTTTCATTTTTAACTACCCTGAACAATTTAGTGTCGTCTGCAAACTTTGCTACCTCAGAATTCACTCCTACATCCAGATCATTAATGAATAAATTAAAAAGTAACGGACCCAAAACTGAACCTTGGGGTACGCCACTTCTCACCTCTTTCCACCCAGAGAAATGTCCGTTTATTACCACCCTTTGTTTCCTACAGTTTAGCCAGGTTCCAATCCAGGACAAGACCTGTCCCCTGATTCCATGGCTGAAGAGCTTATTTAGGAGCCTTTGGTGAGGGACTTTGTCAAAAGCCTTTTGAAAGTCAAGGTAAACAATATCAATTGGGTCCCCTTTATCTATGTGTTTATTTACACCCTCAAAGAATTCTAACAAGTTAGTAAGACATGATTTGCCTTTGCAGAAACCATGTTGATTTTCCTTCAGCAATGCCTGTTCTTCTATGTGCTTAGTAATTTTTCTTTAATAATGGTTTCCATCACTTTGCCTGGAACTGAGGTTAGACTAACTGGCCTATAATTTCCTGATCACCCCTGATCCTTTCTTGAAGATCGGAGTTACATTTGCCTCCCCTCCAGTCCTCGGGTACAGTGCCTGATCTTAGAGAAAGGTTATATATTTTGGCTAGAATTTCAGCAATTTCACACTTGAGTTCCTTAAGAACTCTGGGGTGGATGCCATCTGGCCCTGGTGATTTGTTGACATTTAGTTTAGTAAGGCATGTGAGAACATCTTCCTTGTTTATCTCTATCTGGTTTAATTCATTTAATTCCCTCCCTGAAAAACTGACTCAGCTGCAGGCATATGTTGTCTGTCCTCCTGTGTGAAAACGGAGGCAAAGAAGTCATTTAGCCGCTCAGCAATCTCCTTGTCTTCGCTGATTTTCCCTTTCTGACCATTGTCGTCGAGCGGCCCAACTGCTTTTCTAGTTGGGTTCCTGCTTCTGATGTACTTAAAGAAGTTTTTGTTGTTTTTTTTAATATTCTTTGCTATGTGTGCCTCAAAATCTCTCTTGGCTTTCCTGACTGTTGCTTTGCATTTAGTTTGCCAGAGCTTGTGTTCCTTTCTGTTCTCCTCGGTAGGAAGAGCCTTCCATTTCTTAAATGAGTTTTTCTTCTTTCCAATCACATCTTTTACTTAATATGTAAGACATACTCGTTTCCTTTTGACTTTCCATGCCTCTTTCTTTTATTGAATGCATTTTAGTTCGGCCTGTTTTAAGGTATTTTTAAACAGTTTCCAAGCATTTGGAGGGATTTGATTTTTTTTACTGCTCCTTTTAGTTTGTTCTTTACAATTTTTCTCATTTTGGTGAAATTCCCTTTGTGAAAGTTTAATGTCTCTGTGTTAGTTTTCACTGACAGTTTGCTATCCAAACTTACGTTGAAGGTTATTGTGTTATGGTCACTGGTACCTATGGGCTCAGCTACAAGGACATCTTGAACGAGATCTTGTTCATTAGTTAGCACCAAGTCCAGGATCCCCTTTCCCTGGTTGGTTCCATGACCATCTGCTCAAGGGAATAATCAGCTAGCATGTCGAGGAACCTTGTCTCTCTTTCATGCGTAGAACAAGAATTTGGCCAATCTATTTGGGGATAGTTGAAGTCCCCCATTATGACTAATGTATTTCTTTTTGAGGCCTGTTTAACTTCATTTTCCAGATAGCAGTCTGCCTCTGGAGTTTGGTTGGGAGGGCGATAGCAGATCCCTAGTGCTAGATTAGTTTTTTGTCCTGGGACTTTTACCCACAATGTTTCTGTAGGTGAGTTTGAAATTTCTTGAAGTTCTAATTCATGAGATTCTAGCTCTTCATTTATGTACAGGGCCACACCGCCACCATTTTTCCCTCTCCTGTCTTTCCTGTACAGTTTATAACCTGGAATCTTTGTGTCCCATTTGTTTTCCTCCGTCCACCAGGTTTCTGTTATGCCAATAATATCAATATTTTTTTCTTTTGCCAAATATTCCAACTCCCCTATTTTTGTTCGAAGGCTTCTAGCGTTTGCGTACAGACATTTATATTTATTTCTCTGGTGCACTTTCAACTTTGGCTGTTTGTGAGAATTTGTAGAAGGCCTACCATGTCCTACCTCTCCACTACTACTATCTATCTTTTCTGTTGACTCAGCCATTTGTGTATGGATTTCGTCCTCCATACTTGGCATTTCACCTCTCGAACCAGAAGCTGCCCAGCTCCTGTCGACTTTCCCTAGGAATCAGTTTAAAAGCTGCTCTGAAATCTTTTTAATATTAGTCGCCAGCAGTCTGGTTCCATTTTCGCTCAAGTGTAACCCGTCCCTTTTGTACAGGTCTGGCTTTCCTGAAAATGTTCCCCAGTTCCTAACAAATCTAAAACCTTCCTCTCGACACCACTGCCTCATCCACGCATTGAAGCTCCTGAGCTCTGCCTGTCTGGCTGTCCCTCATACAGGAACAGGTAGCATTTTCGAGAATGCTACCTTGAGGTCCTGGACCTTAATCTTCTACCTAGCAACCTAAATTTGGCTTCCAGGACCATCCGCTTAGCCTTCCCAATGTCATTGGTACCAACGTGTACCACGACCACTGGCTCCACCCCAGCACTATCTACCAGCCTATCTAGATGCCTCGTAATGTCCGCGACCTTTGCACCCGGCAGGCAATTTACCATGCGGTCATCACGTCCATCACAAACCCAGCTTTCTATGTTCCGACAATCGAATCGCCTACTACAAGAAGCCCACCTCCTACCAATTGGTCGAGAAGTATCTTCGGTGCACGAAGATATGGGCACAGCCTCTGAGGAAGGGGTCCCAACTGAGGGAGCCAGTCCCTCTTCCTCAGACTGATGTTCTCCCTGCCCAAGACCCCCATTTTCCAAGGCAGCTGGAGGGCTGCTCATCACGGAGTGGGATGCTCCTATTGCATCTCTGGAGATCTTATCCTCCAGCCTCACTTCCTCTCTGTGCTTCTCCAGGTCTGCTACCTTGGCTTCAAGGGAAGAAACACGTTCCCTGAGAGCCAGGAGCTCACTGCAGCGAACGCACACCCAAGACTTCTGCCCGGCAGGCAGATAGTCATACATGTGACACTCGATGCAAAACACTGGGAAACCCCCCTCCCACTGCTGGCTGACTACCTCCATTTCTTATTAATATGTTTTTTTTGTAGATTAACTGTTTTGTTGTGGTCTTAATTTACTTAATTTAATTTTGTACAAGTCTTTAGATATTTCTTTTCCGACTTGTTACAAGTTTATGCTCTATCTTCTAGCTGCTAACAAAGACCTAAAGCAATACTAAATCTAAACAACAAATTTACCCCAGGAACTTACCAGTGCTCCTTTCTTTCTCCTTTATTTATTTTCTGTTTTATTCCTTATTTGAAAGTAGTCTGCTTGATCTGCTTCTCACAAGGACAGTTAGCTGACTGATTTAAAAACAGAAACTAGGCTAATTCCTCCCACCTGGCAGGATGTGAGTCAGCTGGGAGCTGCTGTAGCAAGCCCCGCCCCTTCAAGGAATGTGCTTAAGGCAACTTGGAAGGGGAAAAACAACTGCTTTTTGCAGCTGCTAACAAAGACCTAAAGCAATACTAAATCTAAACAACAAATTTACCCCAGGAACTTACCAGTGCTCCTTGAGTTTTGGAGTTGTAGTTCACCTATATCTGGAGAGCACCATGGACTCAGACAATGATAGATCTCAACCAAATGTGGCATGAATACTCAATATGCTGAAATGTGAACACTGGTGGGGTTTGTGGAAAATAGAACTTGACATTTGGGAGTTGTAATTACTGGGATTTATAGTTCACCTACAATCAAAGAGCATTCTGAACCACACCAATGATAGAATTGGGCCAGACTTCCCACACAGAACCCGGTGCCTTGAAGTGACTTGCTGGCCTCCAGCCTTACATGCTCTCCCTCACCCACGCTGCCATGCGCTGAGTACGTCTGCTCTCCTCTTCCTGCTTGGAGTCTCAGCCCTTCAATTGGCTGAGAGGCCAGCTGAGAGGTTGACCAATCACAGCAGAGGAGGGCTTTGGGTGGAAGGATTCGCCATCTGTTTCCAAAAAAGAAGAGAAGGATAGGCAGAGAGATCTTCAGCCTTCTCTGCCAAAGGGGTTCCTAAGACCATCAGAAATATATGTTTTCTGATAGTATTTTGTGACCCTCTGAAACCTCACTCACGACCCCCTTCCAGAGGTTCTGGCCCCCAGGTTGAGAAACGCTGCTTTACTGCCTCTTCAAAATACAAACCCTATGATTAAACTATAGTAATAAGAATTATGGTTTTATGGTTATGCTATGTGAAATGGGTCTATGATGATAAATGAACTGGGGAAGCCATATGTCATCCTTTTTCTCTGAAGGGGAAGCAAGCCAAGAGGCACCGGAATTTAAGGCACCCGTTGACAAATAGGGATGGTTAAGGATTTTATTGGCTTTGTATGTTGACAAGAACTTATCAAAGTTGACAAGGTTTTCCCTCAATGCAATGGAAAGAACTTGAAATATGTTTTAAAAATGTGAAAGTGAAAGATTGACCCATTGAAGGGAAAGAGCTTTTGCATGCTTAGCACTTCCAAATAAGGGTTCGACTCACTGTGTATTCAGTCCTTTAAAGTTGTTGTCCACACTCTATCCCATTTGACAGTTTCTTCATATTAATGGTTGATTAACCCGGTCTCCTTCATAGTGGAGATAACTAAAATATTTAATTTTATTTTGGTTTTTTATAAGAACTTTCCAAAGTTCATACATTTCTTTATCTATTCAATAGAAAGATCTGGAAATTTACATGATCTGTAATTGACCTGCAGTCTCCTTCTCCATAATCCTGAAATGCTTGGAAGTCTCATTTGAGGATTGTTAAATAGTCCTTAAAGCCATTCAGGTCAAAAATGGTCAACAAGCAGATGACACAGCTAAGGAATGAAAACAAGCATGGCTGGAAAGATCCAGCCAAGTAGCTAAACCTTGACATATCTTTATGAGGGCTTTTGACTTCTTCAGTAGGAGCTTAAAGGCAAAATATCCCAACAGAAGCATCATTTTCTTTATGAATTAATTCGTGTGAATGGAAACATAGATTTCCTTAGGCTCCACAGACTACAATGCAATATAGTTGCATTGGTTTGAACTGTAGAACTAAGCTGAATCAACTCAGTGTATTTTTCAAGCACTTGTTTGAAAGGCAATGAGTAACTTTATACACCTGCAAATGTCTATAAAGCATCCCTCATTAATTATCTTTTGACAATGTCCATGAAAATTATTTCCTATTTATTTACATTACCCTATTCTTCATTGATTTCATTTGCATGTGTACGTTTCAAATCTGTCTGTCTACAAGAGGAAAAACAGACACACCAGATAGACCTATGCTTAGTGTGTTTTTCCAGGTCTTGTATACCTAGTCCTGCGTTCTTGTTGTTGTTTTTCTACAAGAGGAAAAAGCCTACACATATGGATTCAGATGTTGAAAAACCACAGTTTATAGAACCACAGTTGTGGTTGAAAAAGTAACCTTTTCAAACTTTGGTTAATCCTCTATGCACTCAGTATTCCCTTATATTCTGGAGCCTTACTTGGAATCCTGATCACGCAAAGGATTAAGTTGTCAATGGAAACTTGCATTTGAGGGTCAATGTTACTTTCAATATTAGAGTAATCACACTTCTGAATACTATTTTGGGGGGATGAGTTGGGTTTGTGTTCTGGTTGCATGCTTTTTGTAGACATCTGGATGGTCACTTTGCAACTCAATGTGAATTAGATAGGCCTTGGGCAAATCTGTGCTTAAGTCGATCAGCAGTTCACCTACCTGGGAAACATTATCTCTTCAGACACCAAGATTGATAAAGAGATCGATCACAGATTAGCAAAGGCATATAGTGTATTTGGAAAGCTTCACAAAAGAGTATGGAGTAACAAGCACCTGAGGCAAAGCACAAAAATCAGTGTGTACAGAGCTATCGTACTGTCCATTCTCCTATATGGGTCTGAAACATGGGTCACCTATTGCCAACACCTATGACTCCTCGAACGCTTTCATCAGCGCTGTCTTTGCACAATCCTAAATATACACTGGACCGACTATGTGACGAATATTGCTGTCCTTGAGCAAGCAGGGATCACCAGCATTGAGGCCATGCTATTGAAAACACAGCTGCGCTGGGCAGGGCACGTCTCTAGAATGGAGGACCACCGCCTCCCAAAGATACTACTCTACAGTGAACTCGCCACGGGTCAGCGCAAGACAGGCACTCCAAAAAAGAGATATAAGGACTCCCTGAAACAACATCTCAGCCTTGGCCAGCTTGATCACCAAAAATGGTCCACCCTGGCCTCACATCGGGAGGCATGGAGACGCACTATCCACAATGCTGCGGCCTCTTTCGAGAAGTCACGCCGAACGGGTCTCGAAGAGAAACGACAACACAGAAAGAACCGCAACTTGGAAACAACATCACCCAAGGAGACTTTCTGTTGTGCTTTCTGCAACCGGACTTGCCTATCTCAGATTGGCCTTTTCAGTCATCAACACACTTGTAAAAAGCTTGGGATGAGTCCTTCCTAAGAATCTTCATTTGCGAAGTAATACCAAGAGAGAGAGGGTTCCCTCGCTATTTCGCAGTTCTCTTATTGCGGACTCACTGTTTCGTGGATTTCAAAAAATATTAATTTAAAAAATATATAATGGTATTTTTGCTGTTTTGTGAGGTTTTGCTGCCGCTGCTCTCCAGCGCCTTTTCCCTCCTCAGTTCTCCCTCCCTCCAGCCTTTCCTTCCTTCCTTTCCTTCACTTTATTTTAAGTTTATAAAGACTTAAACTAGTGTATAACTACTAAAATAATGTCTAAATATTAAAATAAATAGAGTATCCCTACATCCTAGTTTTTCACTTATTGCGGGAGGTCCTGGAACCTAACCCCAGCAATAAGTGAGGGAACACTGTATATCTGTCTGCATGTATAAATATAAATAATTTTATATTTGAATTTTCCCCTCACATGTTTGCAAGGCACTAATTATTTCTATATGGAGAGATGTCTAGATAGATACATATATGAATATATAGGGTTGCAAATATTATGGGTGGGGGGTGGGGAATGCACACACAAATATTTATAGACCTGTCTAGATAGATATGAATATAGATATATAAGGGCTTGCAAATATTGCAGGAGGGAAATGCACATATATAGAGAGAGGATTTGCAAATGTTTCAGGTGGAAATGCATATGTGAAATTGCTATATCTAATTATAGATTTATATCTAGTGCTGCATTGTTTATATAGGCATTGAATGTTTGCCTGCTACTATGTTAAAATCTGGGCTGAGTTCCCATGGAGAGATAGGGTGGGATGCAAATGAAGTTGTTGTTGTTAGTGTTCTTGTTATTGTTATTATTAAGTTATTGTTGATACCATATTGTTTTTGTTAACCCTCCTTTTCCACTTTCAGAGATAATTTACGGTTTTTCTTTGAAATATGGTAAACATTCAAAAGCCTTTAATCTACTGATGCCTCAATGTAATTTTATTGGTATCTATTTTTATTTTGACATTCACCAGTAGCTTCTGCATTTCCCACTCTAGGCTTATACTCGAGTCAATAAGTTTTCCCAGTTCTTTGTGGTAAAATTAGGTGCCTTGTCTTATATTAGGGTCAACTTATTCTCAAGTATATATGGTAATTGGTCTTAAGGATTTATATGTTTTAATGATTGTTTTAATGCTTATGTTTTTATTATGTGTGTTTTTGGCATCTAATTGTTGCTTATATATGTAAGCCATCTTGAGTTCCCTATGGGATTGAGAAGGGAGGGGTATAAATACAGCAAATAAATAAATATTGTTCCTTGACCACACTCTTATTGGACTTTTGGGAGATAATGCTCCACTAGAATACTTACCCTAGTGGCAATGGATTGAGGAAACAAGGCAGCTACATCTTTCCTGGCTGTTTAGCAGTGGTTGGATGGTTCCTGGTGCATTTTTGCATCCAGCCAATAATTGCCAGTGGAGGTGTATCTGCATTTTGCAGCATGGGAAGAAGGAGCAGGCAGGCTCCCAGCCAAAGGTGAAGGATGTTCCTTTCTACCCAGCTATAAGAAGGACAGGGCCTAGACATAGCCTCATGGCTGAGCAGTGGCCAGAATGCAATGCTGTGCCTAGGAGTCATCCAGCTGCTGCAATACAGCTTGAGGAAAGATTTTGTACAAGGAGTTACTGGAGATCGCCATGTGTAGCACATTATCTCCTGTAGCATCTAATATATATATATTGGAAGTGGAGTGCATTCTCTGATTATTACAGCTCTGACATTTTTTGAAATGCAGGACATCATTGTGTACCCTGTTTTCCTTGCAGAGAATGTTTGGGCTTTAAAAAAAGAAAACCTATATATGCAAATGAAGCCAATGAACAATGGGGCAATGTAAACATCATTCCTCTGCAGGAATGTTATTTTCTGTTCTCGGTGCAAGAAAATGTGAAACACAAGAAACTCTTGGGCTATTTCTCTCTCTGACCAAATGAGTCTGTCCAAGGACAGAGGATTTCCCCATGATCTGCAATGCAATCCTTCTGTGTGGAGGTGCCACAAATCAGATTGGATTTATGTATCTCAGGCTTATATCAGGCTATACCTGATATAAGCAAGCTTGTTCTGTATTTGTTTGTCAGCTGTTCTATACACTTGGTCCATCGTTATTTCATTTGATCCCTTGGATAGGACTACAACAAAATATACTGGTACAATCCAGAAGTCTTAGAATGATTTATTCTCGATGGGTAAGATTTTGTTCCTCAGCTTATGCATGAGACATTAGAGCCACATTTTAATGTGAAATTACTCAATTTGCACTTTCTAGAACTTGATGAAACTCAAACACAAATTTACAGTGATAATTTAATGCAGTTAAAAACTTGCAATGTGATCCACCAAACAAACAGCATATAACTTGAATCCTACCTAATTAGTTCCAGCTTGGGGTATATTCATTAAACCAATGGTTGAATGGTGAGCCAACATAGAAGTAAATCACACAGTTTGAAAAGGTCTATTTTGGGACCTACAATAGGATTTCAGCCTATGTGTTTGGAAAACAACATGTTAATTTTCTTTAAGTATATATCTCAAAAAGGTGTACAATTGTCCCTATTAAAATACACATATAATGCATTTTGAAGCAGACTTGAACTGGGAAGGGCTTGGCAGAGGAAAAAGAGAACCTCAACAAGATCGAGCTTGACAGATTTCCACATCCCCAAACTGATCCAGGACATTCCCAGGGCAACCCTAATGCAAAACAGCTGGAGATTTATTGCCTTCAGATGACCCACAAGTGAGGCAGATACCTGACATCCTTAGGGAGTTTATCAAAATTATTAATTTGAAAGCATTATATGCTAATACTTTTCTGGAACCTCTATTTCAACAGGCAGTTCCATCCTCTCCAGTTTGGATTGCCTTTAAAAAAATGCTTTCAAGTTTTTCAACCTAGAGGTTTTATTATTTGCAGACTTCAGGTCAGAAGACATCACATCTTTCCAAAGCTGGATCTATAAGAATTCTGAAGGCATAGCATTTGTTGGAAGAGAGGGACATGACTGATAGGCCACCTATGGCACTCCCTTCACGTCTATTACCTATAGCTCTCACAGAATTAAAAACCTTTCTACGTGACTTATAAGCCAGGGTCTCCCACTGCGCACAGAGCCTGGCAATCTGTATTTTTGGATCTAATTCAAAGAATGTGACACCTATCTTGTCGGAACAGGTTCTAAGGCAGCCATTGCCAAATCTCATGAACCATAAAACCATTTCTTGAGAGTGGAGAAGCAAAAAAAGAAAAAACTGGGTGAGGGCAGTCAATCCGCAAATATTGGATCATGTCCTGGTATTTATGACATGCATATGTACAAGGCTGAAAGCAAAGACATTTTTGTAAGTCCATAAAATAAGGCAGGGGAAGTAAAAGAAGAGGAGGAGAGAGGCAGCTGCATCTTGGAGGGGGGAAAGGATTGGTTACTTTGAACGGATTGAAAACAATAAAAAGGATCATTCCATTGTTTTAAGATTTCCATAACTCACTATATATACGCATGTAACAATGTAGGCATTTGGCAATAAAATTTGGGTCATTAGGACAATAGATCAAAATGTAACTTTTTAAAATAAAAAGGCAGGTTTTTTATAGTGTGTAAGGGAAAAAACATGGGGGAGAGAATATATTTTTCTTGGGATTTGTGACCAGAAAAATGGGCTTACTTTGGACTAGAAATCTCCAAGGTTTCTTTTTAATCCTAAGCATCTGTGTCCAACCCATTCACTCCTGCAGTTTGTCTTCCTTATTTATTTTTCTGTATGTTTACTTGGAAGTGCAGACTTTTCCCAATATACGCATTTAACATTTCCTGCAGGGCAAAGAAGTGACTGAAACTAGAAAATGCTGCAGAAATCTCTGTTGGATTTCCATACAGAGTGAGGAAATGTACACAACTGTGCTCTACACTGATGACAGCTGCCAGTGCACATTTGCTCTAATTTAATTTTTTACTTTGCTGTGGCAGAACGCTGCAGAACTGCTGTGAATATTTCATTGATTTTGACGGCTAGGGCAGGCAGCCTTGATTATCTCATGCAGAGTGGAAACTTGGAGGGGTTGGGGGTGGGGGGAAGCAATTAGGAGTGTCTCTTGAAAAGGTAGAACTTTTCTAAAATTTTATTTGGACACAGGGGATCAGGATCCTGAATTTCACAGAGAGGACTGGCTGCCTGGTGCAGACCTTTGCCCTGCAATGTGGTGGAGCTGCGTGGCAAAGATGTGGTGGAAGGCCTGGGCCCAGTAGGTTTCTTCTCAGTTGCATAAAGACTTTAATTCCTGGTTAGGGCCCATTTTGTGTTGCAAACATAGAAAGTTGCTTTAGTTGCCCAGAGCACATCTGTGGAGGGTAACTCATAAATAATAAAATTAGTTAGTTAGTTAGTTTGATACATGGATATAGGATAGGACTAGTTTGGTATATCTTCACAATTCGCATGCACAGTTCCAAACACCTGTGCTTTCTGCACCCTTTCTGCACCTGTAACCTACCTAATATTAGGGCCATCCCATAGAGATGGAATATCACTTAAGCTTGGAATATTATTTTTGAGCTCTGGAACATTGACTGTAACAAATAATTTCAACAAAAACACTAAAAATAATTATACTATATATACAAGAGGAGATCTGCACAGTAGCTGCCTGCCCTGAGAACTTGGCAGGCAAAGCCAAGGATGGGT
Source organism: Anolis apletophallus (assembly GCA_030556195.1). NCBI lineage: Eukaryota > Metazoa > Chordata > Lepidosauria > Squamata > Anolidae > Anolis > Anolis apletophallus. The sequence continues at coordinate 57,410,995 of JARBWK010000005.1, read as the reverse complement.
GCCAGCCAGCTTGAGCTTGCAAAGCCTCTAGCTTACGTTGTTGTGCAGCAAACTGGTTCTGTAGTGTTGGAGTTCAGCCTGTGATTGTGTTTCAGGATCAGGGTGCTTTGGATGTGGGGAAGGATGTCAATGAGGTTCAATATGGCAATGGTATTGATGCAGAGAATGGCATAGAGACACCTGTACAAAGTGTAGTTTCCCATGAGAATGTTCCTATAGGGTATAGGGGTGATGGTTTACTCCCTGAATTGCTCCCAGAGAGTTCTCAGGATTTGGGGCTTGAAAACAACTTAGCACCTGCAGAAACTAATGAGCATATAGACAGGCGGGTGGAAATTAACCAAAACAGACAGCTTGACCAAGGCCTTTGGCATTCTGCCAGGCTCTAACAGAAAAAGATAAGGGGCGTACAGGGAAAGCAAAACCAATCCTTGAGTGCTAGGAATGGTTTAATGAGGGAATAAAAGTTCTGAGCATGGGAAATATAGTCAGATGAAGCATCGTTTAGAATCCTGCTAAGTTCTTGTTCTTGTCTCATGGAAGTTTTCTTGGAAGTTTCATGCTTAAGGATTTCTTGTTTCATGGTTTGACTCTTTGACTCTTGTGATTACATACTCATGCCTTGGGTCAATGTTTCCTGGTTCTTTGGATTTTTGTTAAAGAAGTGTGGACTTTGTTTTTGGACTCTGCTGAACCCTATCTTGGACTAATTTGTTCCTGCTTATCCTATTTCCTAATTGGATTTACCTATTCATTTAAAGTGCTTTTTTTACTTTGCTGCTTTTACTTATCTTAAATAAAATGATTGTTTTTCCCTACTCAACGTGTGGTGTTTTAAAGTGAGAGGGTTATTCCTGCCCCGGAGCGCAAAATGTGAGTGGGAATGTGTTCCCAACCCCCAACCCAAAAACCCGGGCTCTCACTGCTGGGGTGGGTGCATGCTATCCCAATTGAAATCGGGATAGCATGAAGCCACCACAAAGTCCCAATTTCCCCCCCTAAAACTTACTGAAAAGGGTCCCTGGCAGCCATGGAGTCTCTTCTTGCATCTTCCCAATGGAGGAAATAATGCCTGAGGAGATGAGAGGGGTGAGGAGGAAAATCCCTCCCCTTGCCCCTCCTGTCTCCTCACAGGATGTGAGGATAGACTCCATTGCCTTCAGTAAGTTTTAGGGGGGAAATTTGGGGCTTGTGGGGATGTGGTGGGCATCCTCTCATACTTTTGGGCTCCAGGAGCCTGAAAGTGCAAGATGGCTGTGTGGATTGACTCCTCTGCATCCCGAGAGTCAGTCCACACAGACCCAATATCTCATTAGACCCAGATCTTTCATGAATATCCAGATCTAATGAGGTATTTAATTAATGCAGAGTGAACCAGGGAAACCCAGTTAACTCAGCATTACTTTGCTTTTACTGGAGACATTGTTTTTTAAAAGTGGAACAGAACTCAAATGAAGGACCTCCAGTTAGTCCCAGAAGTACCTAAAAGAACCACCAACTCTCTACTCTGTCTGACATGGAGCTGCATCTGACCTTTTTCAATGCCTGGGTGGGGAAATGGAGGTAGCAAACAGGGGCATTGATGCTTTCCCCCCTCAGAGGAATGGCCTTCGACTTATCCATGAATTATATCAAAATCCATAATGTTTGCCCCAAAATCTGCCTTTGACTTATACATGAAGTTGACTTATACATAAATTCTGTATATACATTACTTATCAACATATATACTGATTTTAAAAGAAGCCATAGAGGCACATTTTGCAATGTTTACTATACTTCTAAAAGAAACATACCTGATCCCAACCTGGTGGTGAAAGCCCTAGTGCTCCACTGCTTATATACATTTACAGTTGAAAACAGGGTACAACAGAACTGAAGGCTTAACATTAAAGAACTGTTGTGGAAATGTTAGCTTTAGAAGTGGCATTGTCAAAATCAGAGATTCTTAGTAGGGGAGGAACTGAGCAAAGAAAAAGAGGTTTTTCCTTCGGAATGAGGAAGAATGGAATAAAAGCCATTAAAAGCAGTATATATGAGTATTTATTTATTTATTTATTTATTCACTGTATTTGCATACTGCCCCTCTCAGCCCTCAGGCAACTCGAGGAGGTTTACATGGCAAAATTCAATGCCAGAAAAGCATAAGTACAATTTTAAAACATTAACATAAATAACATCATAAAAACAGCAATAAAACATGAATAATTAAAAAATCCTTATTAAAAACAGTCCCATTGTATAGTTGTTCCATTTTTGTATGTCAGCTGCCCTGTATTTGCAAACGCTTGCTCTCTGAGTAACTTTGTGCTTCAAGAGGGGATTCTGGAGTTCACATTCAAAAGTTGGCAAAATTCTAGCACCCAGACTGAGGAGGAATCACATAATGGCATTTTCAGTGTCAACATTAGATGGGGATGATACATCTTTGTGTGATTGGATCTGCATCTGTCATGGAGGCAATTGCCTTGACAGCTAGCCTAAGAGTGTCTGTATTTTAGTGCTCTAGTTCGTTCAGAGGTTAGGCAAATAACGCTGACAGGTGGTTGTTAGCAATGAAGCAGAGCAAGATTTCGTGTTGTTGTGCATATATGTCACTTACTTTCTTTTCGTAAGGGCTGTCAGTGTTTCATAATGACTGTTTCTCTTTGTGATGTCTTCTTTACAGGTAGGAATCAGCACTACTTTTCAAATGAGTTGGTCCTGATTGCCATATCCACTGACCAGCTTTTACAATCATATACAGAACTTGGAAGGATGATTTTAACCTTGGTATTCAATGACATATGTTTAAGATGAACTTCACATTACAAATGGATAAAGGAAGCCATGGTCCTGAGTCTGTAAGGTTTGAGCAGAATGTAACAATGGTATCTCTTGGAGGTTTATCATTCGTAGAACTGTATGTGTATGTGTCTTGAGTTGCTTATCAACTTATAGCAAGCCTATAGAGTTTCACAGAGTTTCCTTTGGCAAGGAATACTCAGAGGTGGGTTACCAGTTCCTTCGTCTGAAATATAACCTATTAACATATGTCGAAGTTCACCTGATAGTATATAAAGGACAGTTCAAACTTTTCCCAAACAAGTTTTGATGCTTGGTATTCTTTGCAATTCCAAATAGTTATTGGCATAGCGTTACTAAATATATTACACTATTGAGACTTTCAACAGGATCATGGTCTGGGATTGTGCTCATCTCCTTCAGAACTCAAGGAGAGGAGTACATATAATGTATTTTTGGATACAAGTATGGTTCATATACAGCTGGAATGCCAGCATTATGGATTTATTTCAATGTACCTGTCATCTTTTGCTGAAGAGATTTCTGGAGTCTGCTACAATCACTTTTAGGCATAACAGATACTTTTCAACTTAGTCTGCCCATATGTTTTCATGCCAGATAGTCCCTAATACCCAGAAACCTCTGCATCTGGTCAAACAAGGACAAACAAACACTCTTCCTTTTTAATTATTTACTTGTATGATGGGGGGGGGGGGGGTGCGTCTTACATTTTCCAGAGCACCACCTGATCTGTGGAGCTCAGTAACTGTGTTTACTGTTTCAGATTCCAGAGTCTCTCTTGTCTGTAAGATGTATTTCCTCATGTGCCATTTTGTTTCTTGGCAGGCAGGTCTTCTTAGGTGGGTCTGCTGTATGTCAAAAGGAGAATAAAATTGTTCATTGCAAAGGAGAGAAAATTGTGGAATTAAAATTCTTGTCAGATAGCATCCTCATTGACACACACATACATATCTTATGTGTAAACCAATTCCTAGAACTTGCAAGCGTGAAACACACTGGACGCATGGAGCACTGTGACCTATCGTTGTCTCACCTATGTCTTCTGGCTGAATTCATCTATTCTCCACAGGCCTGCAAGGCAATGCTCCAAGGGTGATACAGTCAACCCCTCTGGACTGTCGCATATCAGATGTCTCCTTACAATTTGTCCTGTCCATGCAGCCCGGTAGCAGAGAGAAAAATTTGGATTGCGCACCTGATGGAGTATTCTGGAAGTGGCCTGGTGGTCTGTAGGCAGCCTGCAGTGTAACCATACATTTGAGATTTGTTACTGCATTTCTAACATTTATTTATTTTTGTTAAACACAGCCGGAATGGCCCACTCTAGTCTAACGTTTCTTTCCCAGCATTTTTCTCTCTGTAGAAGCCAGGCTCTGATATCTTCCCAAACAACTCTTTATGCTTTACTATTTCCGTTTTATTGTTGCTGTACAAAAACATATAACTTCATGATTTATTGTTTTGCTTGCCCAGCAAGTGTTTGATGTCCATGGCACCCACGCTGTTAGATTATAACAAAGTGTCCATTAATGTTTTTCCCTAGCAATGATTAAGAAGGAAGGTGATATCAAAATGTTAAGAGTTGAGTTTGAAAAACAGATTTCCATTTCCCTAACATTTGCTTAAATCAAATGTTCTTGCTTTCCTAACATTTACTTAATAATGCCCTATAGATATTTTTCTTTTTCCTACCATTTGGGTCATTTGTTTCATCTCTTATCAAAAATTGAATTTTAGGTGTCCATCAAAAATGCTTGAACAACAGTATTGAGAAATTCATACAACACACACACACACAGTAACTGAGAAAGTTGAATAATTGTCCCTCCCCCTCCCTGAATGAATACATTTGTTGCAAATGTGAGTTCCAAGAAGCCACTACTTTAGTAAAATGAGATAGTAAAGGTAAAGGTTTCCCCTGACATTAAGTCTAGCCGTGTCCAACTCTGGGGAGTGGTGCTCATCTCCATTTCTAAGCTGAAGAGCCAGCGTTGTCCTTGGACACCTCCAAGGTCAGCATGGCTGCATGGAGTGCCATTACTTTCCTTCAGAAGCAGTGCCTTTTGATTTACTCAGATTTGCATGTTTTCAAACTGCTAGGTTGGCAAAAGCTGGGGTAACAGCAGGAGCTCACCCCACTCCCTGGATTTGAACCACACCTTTTGGTCAGCAAGTTCAGCAACTCAGCGGTTTAACCAGCTGCGCCACCCAGGGGGATACAGAAATGGAAATCCACCTAAGCTTATGTATATCTGTTTTTGGTCACGGAAGAGGTTTGCATCCCCTTCTTCTCTCCTCAATCCCTAGTCTCCACACATAGGACTCATGGTTGTTCTGTGAAAGCCCCCACCTCACAGCCATTTCATGGTTGGTAGTGTATGTGGAGGAAAAAGCATCAGTTTCCATAGTGAGATATAGACTGCTGACATCATACATTGGGACCTCTGGAGAACCCTCACTGGATCTTGGCACAAGATATCCTCAGTTTTCTTAACACTTGCCCAAGGTCAATTAACAGCCTAGTAATACAGGATGCTTCAAAATGATCAACCCAGTTTCAAAGCAGCCCAGGGCCGTAGCCAGGATTTTGATTCGGGGGGCTGAGTTTGGTTGGGGGGGCTGAGACTGGGTGGAAGAGGGTCTACCCTAGCAAACATTTTGTATTGTTATCCCAATAACCCCATTAATGTGGCATATAATGAGCATGGTGATCAGATCATGATATGAATAAACATAACAGTTTAAATACTGTACCAGTAAGGCCTTTTCACAGACCACCCTGAGAATTTCGGGGGCTGAAGCCCCCTTAGCCCCCCCCCCTGGCTACATGCCTGAAGCAGTCTATTTCACAATGACAATGACAACATGTTACACTTACACAAAAAGTTACAAATGGTTTAATGAGTTATCAGGCTATCAAGTTTTACTAATTATTTTGAGCCAGAAACAAATCTAACAAGAACTCTGCAAATGGGGAATATCTCATTAGGTCTTACGTTGTGGCGTCACTATTTTGCCAATGATTGAGGCTAGGGGCTGTTTGCCTGCTGGGAGGGACATATCGTAAGATGTATCGGGGGTTTCAGGGGGGTCGGCTAATATAAGCCGTACCCCGAAAGACGCGACGCCGCTTCGCCCCGCCTCTTGCTCCTTCTCCTTTCCCCCTCCCTTCCTTCATTCACTCGAATGGACGAAGGAAGGGAGGGGGAAAGAAGGAGCAAGAGGCGGGGCGAAGCGGCGTCGCGTCAGAGGCCTGGCTGTGATGCGGCGCCCCTTAGCGCCGCCTCTTGCTCCTTCTTTCCCCCTCCCTTCCTTCGTTCACTCGAGTGGACGAAGGAAGGGAGGGGGAAAGGAGAAGGAGCAAGAGGCGGGGCGAAGCGGCGTCGCGTCAGAGGCCTGGCTGTGACGCGGCGCCCCTTAGCGCCGCCTCTTGCTCCTTCTTTCCCCCTCCCTTCCTTCGTTCACTCGAGTGGACGAAGGAAGGGGGGAAAGGAGAAGGAGCAAGAGGCGGGCGAGCGGCGTCGCGTCACAGCCAGGCCTCTGACGCACTGCGCCGCCCGCCTCGCCTCCTTCTCCTTTCCCCCTCCCTTCCTTCGTTCACTCGAATGGACGAAGGAAGGAGGGGAAAGAAGGAGCAAGAGCGTGGCGGGGCACGTCTTACTTTATATAAGACGTACCCCGAAAGTAGGACGTAGTGGGACTTTTGGGGGTAAAAAGAAAGTAAGACGCTGTCTTACTTTCGGGGAAACACGGTAGGAATGATCATTTGAAACTCTATGTCCTACCCTTCCAAGGGATAAAGATTTCATTCATGGGCAGTTTGTGGTTGCAGAGATATAGTGATTTGATTCAAATTGTCTACCTTTTTAAAACATCCTGGATTGTACATTAGTATGCAGACTCAGAGCCTACAAATATTTCTGCTAAACAAAGTTTGGAAAATTTTAGGACCAGTGTTAATACTAAATTTTCTGCATTCTATTTCTCTTTTCTCTCATCCCAAATAACTCTGTGACTGTGTTAAAAAAAAAGCATCTTCTGATACCATTGATCCATGCTTTTTGGCATCTGTTCCATACCAGAACACTAAATACTATTCTTAGACAGATTAGAGGATTGAATATGGTGTTCTGTCATGCAACTGAGGAATTGGTTTTAAACACACACAAGCTCATGCTGAAATACATGGATCAATGGGGTCACAGGATACCTTTTGTTTTGGCTGAGGAAATTAGATGGCCAGACTGACTTGGAAATTGTAGAAGCCCTAATAGAAATGGTAACTTTTCCAAAGTCCGAGTCTCTCAAGAAGAACATACATATGTTCCAAGTAATTGGATGTTGCTGTACCTCGACACTCTAGTCTCTATACTGTATCTGCTTTAGCCTTCCATAACTCCCATTGCTTGGTTTGATTGATTGGTGATGCTTCTGGATGCTCATTAAGCCTTTCTAGATCACATTGTATCTTCCCTCTGTACTAAAGGGATCAAATTGGCTGAACTGAGGCATTATAATCAATCTCAGACACCATGGAGAGTGTAATCTTTCTGTCTGTATGTCAGTCTAAAAAGTGAACGAGTCTCTAGGCCAACTTCCAGTACCTTGAAGATTTTACACAGAGGATAATGGGATGAATGCAGTAGGCTGTAAAGTATATCTGGTAACAGGTATGGTTACTTTTTCTTCTCCTTTAACATTAGAATCTGTGAGTTATTTTTGGGGAGGAACGACTAGCATTCTTTTACATGCAAACGTTGGCTTTTAGGAATCAGTTACGTATTAGGGAGGGGGTTGGCCATTTGGGGTCAATTTTCTATTTTTAGGTTTGAAAAATATTTTTAACTTAATTAAAATATGCTAATAATATGTTGCTAAACTATTGTTCACAAAAGTAATGTCCAATGCCCATACTTTTCCTGAATAACATTCCTTACTGTGGAGCATATCTGCAACTCTGAACATGTTCAGCATAGACAACAATTCGCTTCAATTTCAGATGGAAGTTTATCTTTCTTAGTTCCCTAGATCCTATCTACAGATTAAAGTAAGAACTCTTCCCTCCAATACAATATACTTGTAGTGATATTGTGAGAGCTCCTTGAGAAGGCAGATTGCTTGGGTTGTTGATTTCTAAAGAACTATATATGAAAGAAAGAATAAATCAATCACAACATACCAGACTTCCAAGCACTACTTCTTAAATAATCCTATATCAGAGCTGCACTGTCGGAATACTTTTCAGACAGTTTTCATCAAATATTTTCTCTTGTTGAAAGCGCAATCGGATTTCTCTGTGATAAGCTTGGACAAGTATCCTCAGCATGTGTTCATGTTTCATGGATAAAGCAAACACTAAAATTATACATTTCCTCAGAAAATAAAACCCATTTAATGCCTCCCTCACTGGGAAATATTTTTTGAAGAGAAAAAACATTTGCGTACACATGGGGCACAGATAGGATGAATAGCACCCTGGGATTAAATTGTCTTTAGCACTTCCACCCCATCAGCAGAGTCTTTTCTTCTTAAGAGTTATTTATAGTGCTTATAATGTTTATAATTCTTATAAAATCAAGTCAAGTCATGTTCCTCTGATTTTTATTTAACATGAATGACATCAAATTGGAAACTCAAAAAGCACCAAACTTTTAAAGCTTGGACTGGGTTTTCGTTCTGCCAAGACTGAGAGGCCAGGCTTGGATGTACAGGTGAACTTGGGAGGCCACAAATTCTATTTATGTGTGATGCAGAGTCACAATATCTTTTTGGTGGAATGGGGAGTAGGTAAATCCTCTCCTCATGTATTTGCATTTGGGGGAGTGTGGGCATTTTTTTAGTTGGGATCTAAATAGCAGCCTGGACATCAAAGATGGGCACAGGGCCGGATTTTACATTTTGCGAACTACGCGCCCGCGTCGGGTGCTATATATTCAGGGGTGCATCCGGCCGCCAAACGCCCCTTCTCAGTCTCCGGCTCCATGGAAGGCAGCCCACCCTCACCACACCAAATGAGCACACGTGGAACCAGCTGCTTCTGTGCATGCACATCCGGTGCAGTGCGAGCAGGCCAGAGCCACCCACAGCAGCTCCATGAGCCTCCACCACCGGCTGCCAAACCCTCCTCCTCAGTCTCCGGCCCCGTGGAAGGCAGCCCGCCTGCACCGCACCAAATGCGCATGCGTGGAACCAGCTGGGTCTGTGCATGCGCACCCCACGTGGCGCAAGCAGGCCAGAGCCACCCGCAGCCAGAGGCGACCCAGGAACAAAAATCATGTTGCATAGTGTAATGTGAGGAATTCTTTTTTTCCCTTTCTTCTGGTATCGGATATGGTAGTTATCTTCAGATGCTGAAGATTTGTGTATTTTTGCAAGCATTCCTTAGGCATTTCACTCTTCCATCTGTTTAATGGACAATGTAATATTTAACTTGATACTATGCTTTCTTTTTATATTCTACCTTATATTACTGTTGAATATCATTGTGAAATTTCAGATACAAATGTTTTATGAATGTTTGCAAAGAGCTAATAAATTAGCCCAGAACAAGTTACTATAATATTGAGTTAACACACCACCGTGTTGAGGCAAATAATATGCATTATTTTGTTGGTCAATGTTTCCTTCCCCATCATGGAATTAAAACTAAAAATTGGGTTTTGCAATGCACACATTTTGAGAAAGCATTGCTCAGAACGATGCATATCTATTTTATTGCAATGATTCCAATGGGGCTAAAAGTCCTCCATTCTCACCCTCCTTCCCCTCATTATTTTATGGTGGTTGCCTTCTTGGTGGCCACCCACGTGAAAAGTGAAATGTTACTACCTTTTAAGTCTGGACTTGATGTGTACTAGAGATGTATTCCCATAAGGATACTATGATGTAGGCAAGAATCAATATAATTTATTCTGACAGCTTGCTCTTCCCCAGCCACAGAATTCCACTTAGCAATTCCTGCATGAAACAGGATTTTCCAGGAGAGACACAGTAACGGGATGACTATAATTAAGAAAAATTATGTTCATGTTCATAATGGAATGTAGCATCACACACTCAAAGTCTTAGACCAAGAGTTGGCAAACTGTACCCATGATGTTCTTGGCCTCCAACTCCCATCAATCCTCACTAGCATATTCAAAGGGAAAGAAAGTTTGGAATTATAGTTCAACCACACCTGATGGTTTCATGATTTGGAAGTCATGATAACAGGCATTTGATGATTATGGCTGTTTCAAAGCAGATTGTGTGGGGGGGGGGGGAAGCTGTGCCCTTCTTGAGGTTGTTGGATTACAACACCCAACATCCCTCACCATTGGATTTATTGGCTATGCCTACAGTTCAACCACTCTCACAGTTCAGCTACATCCCGAGAGGTATACAAGTGTGTGCCACCCCTGTTTTAAAGCACATATTTACTCCTAATATGCTATAATTTTATTCCAGTTTCAAAGGGGGTGCCTGAGAGAGAATGATAATCCATTGGGGAGGTTGAAGGAGGAAAACTATTTCCCCCATTTTCTCTGGTTGTTCCCCCTCTCCACTTTCCATATCATAAGCTAGGGTTGTTTCCATGATGGGGACATGGTTGGGGGGAGAGAAATGTTTTTACTGAGGCCCTTTCTACACTACCATATAAAATCCAGATTATCTGCTTTGAACTGGATTATATGGCAGTGTAGACTCATATGATATGTATTAAGTGCACTGATAATCTGGATTATATGGCAATGTAGAAGAGCCCTGAGTGTTGCTGGATTTTCTGGCCTGGGCAAAGAGACTTTGCTCTCCATGTTTGGGCCTTGCACATTTATAAACACAAATAAGACTTAAGGAAACATTCCTTACAGCCAATGGTCAATACCACAGACTTGCTCAACCAAGAGATCATATTAATTTCATTGCACTAATCTAATCAAAGGCATTAATGTATGTTCTAGTCTCTCAGACAAGATCAAAGCATTCCACGTGCCAAATCTGTAGCTTCTTTGGAAGGCAATTATGTAACCTATTGTATCAATTAATTCTGCTTCCAGCTCTATGAGTTTATCTCTCTCCATTGGGTTAAATGCCCATTTGTAGGTTCCCACACCTTTTCCTCTTCTCCAGTAGGTACCATTAGGAAAGATTCTGGGTGGTCAAATGTAACTGTCTCCAAAGGACTTGAGGCTGTGCTGCTGGTAACTATAATCCGGGTTTATGCTCCAGGTACAGAGGCAGAATAAATCTACATCTACAAGAGCTATATCCATAAAGCTATGAAGTTGTTGTACTGTACTAGCATTAAGGTGGTGGATCACACTTGCTTCAATGTGTTTGCTTATTATGGAGAGTACAGTGTCAGTCAGATGGTCTTGAAACTATAGTTTAAGCAGTCTCAGCAAACTGGGTGAATTAAGTGGTAAATTGAAAATACTAACCAGTAATGTGTATATACTTGCAGATATGGTTACTTTGCTTATAAATGTTATTGGGTCTGGTGCATGCAGGCAGTCCCCAAATTAAGAACAAGATAGGTTCTGTAGGTCTGTTTTTAAGTTGAACTTGTATGTAAGTCATTACAGGTAAAATTGTGAGTATAACCCCAGTGTAAGTGTAAGCTTTGGATAGAATAGGGAAGGGTTAATACCCCCATGATGTTTGTTTTGCTGTTTGTGGCCCTGTTCAGATTTCACCTTGTTGTGGAAACAAAGATTGGTGCTCAAGCTTCAGTTGAGACCATTTTTCCCCATGATAATTCTTTCAGGAATTTCCTTCCCTTTCTAGGTGTAGCTTTCTCCCATCTCCTGCTGTTTCATCCCCAACTATGAGTTGTTTCCAAGTCAGATGTCAAAAGTGCAAATGAACTCTCTTTGTGTTCCTTTGAAAGGAAGCACCAAAAAGTCACTATTGCTGCACCTTTTCCACCCCGGCATTCAAAACGGCTAGAAGTGGTATCATGGCAGAGATAGTAGAAGGCAACTGGGCCTTCTTTTAGGTTCTTCTGGGACAGGCTAAGCTCTTGCCTTTCACCATTCTACTCAGAAAAGGGGATAGTGCCTTTTTAAAATAAGGGTTTAAGGTACATTGTTTACATTGACAAGTTGACCCCATTTTGGGATTGCCACAGTGTCTGTCTATATATGTTGTATGTCTAATGGCATTGAATGTTTTCAATGTATATGTGCATTGTAATCCACCCTGAGTCCCCTGTGGGGTGAGAAGGGTGGAATATAAATACTGCAAATAAATATATGATAAACTAATACAGACTGAAAATAGTGATCCAACCATTATTAGAACACCCTTCTCATCGACTTCTAACTACTGTATTTCTCAGATTTGAAGACACCTCCCATATAAACATCTGAAAAAAACAGGGTGTGTCTTCAAATAGTGGGAGCTTTTTAATCACACACACATTGGTGTGCATCTTATAATTGATGGTATCTTAGAATCAAAGAAACGTGTCATATTGCACCTTTTGGGAAGGGCTGGAGGTTAACTGGAAGCCAATCTGGGAGGAGGACCCATAAACATTGGCTGAAAACATTCTTTACCAACCCAGTTCTGAGATTTCAGCAGACATTGATCACACATGCTCAATATTGTCATAATTATAAGGTCTAGAAATTGATTCATTTGAAGTTTCCTCCAACTGTACTCCAGGAAATAATGCCCATCTGCTCACTGGAGGGAAGGATATTAGAAGCAAAGATTAAATACTTTGGCCACATAATGAGAAGCAAAGAATGTGAACCCTAGGTTTTTCTATTGCAAACACTGGACAATTTGGCATCAAACAATCTTTCTCTATACGATCACATCTGGTGCCCTCTGATCTGCTCACATTTTTAGAGTCAGTCCTCTGAGTGTAAAATATCTGTTTCTATTTTGTCTTGTATATTAATCATAATCTTCCATGTACATTTTTAAAAGTACATATTGCAGAAATAAAGATGTGTAGCAGTCCTGATATCTGTGTGGCATGCACATTTTATTGTTTTTCTATACATATTTGTATGTAGGAGTGCATACAGAGTACCTGTGTGTAAACATTTGTTTGAATCTTGTTAGTGCCAAGTAGACAAAAACAATTGACTCAATTACCTACAATCCTGAAACAATAGAATAATAGAATAAACTGACATTTTTTAAAAAATACCAATGGTATTTAATTATGTTTTAATGTTTGTATATTAAAATATTTGTATATTTTAAATTGTATGGAAATGCTTTTAATGTAAGCTGCTTTGAGTCTCCCTGTGGGGAGAAAAAGCAGGATATAAACATACTAATATAATAATAATAATTAATAATAATAATTTGAAAGATCATGGAAACTCCAGTTAGGGCATCAGTATCAGGCCCAGCTTCTTTCTGAATATGTCCAGAGAAGGAGACACCACCATTTTTCTAATCAATTGGTTTCAATGTCAAACAGGTTGTACTGCCAAGAAGTTTCTTCTAACGTTCGATCAAAATCTACCCTACTGTTTTTAAAAAATTAAACCTGGAGCAGCAGGGAACAGTCCTGCTTGCACCTCTCTGTGGCAGCAGTTTTAATATTTAAAGAGTACAGTTATATCAACCTTGGTCTCCTTTTTGCCATGCTGAACACACCCAACTCGCTTCTCTTTTCCTCTTAAAAACTTGGCATTATGCTAAATGCCCTTTGACCAGAAGCTGGCCACTGGAGTGCCTCTGATGTCACTGTGAGAAAGTCCTCCAATGTGCATAAGGCACCATGCTCAGGTTGCATTATAATAGGTGGTCTGTGGTTTGCTTTCCTCCACATTCTCATGTTGTGGACTTCCGTTTCTTGAGTTCTGTATCTCATGGTGCCAGAGTGCAGCCTGTTCAGCGCCTTCAAGGTCACCCAATCTTCTGTGTATCCAGGAGGGAGTTTCTCATCCAGTATCAGTCACTGATTGAGGCTCTGGGTTTTTGCCTGCCACTTTTGGAATCTCGCTTGCTGAAGTGTTCCTGCGAGTATCTCTGTGGGTTTTAGGACGCTATTTCTTGATTTAAGGCATTGCTTTGCTAGCTGATATCTGAACAGAGGATGGGCTGGAGAAGTCTGTGCCTTGGTCCTTTCATTACAGGTTGCTACTTCTTGGTGGATGCCAGGTGGTGCAATACCGGCTATACTGTTTTAAGATGAGGCACCCAGAACTGAAAATATTCTTCCAGATGTGGTTTGATTAGCACAGAATACTTCTTTTGTCTTTGAAACCATGGCTCAGTTAAAGAAGGCTAAAATAGCATTTGCTTTTTTTGTCTATCACACTGCTGTTAGAGAAAGTGGTGCCTTCCCAAGATCACCCAGTGGCTGCATGAAGATTTGAACCCTGGTTTTCTGGAGTTCTAGTCCAGCTCCCCAAACCTTGCACAATGTTGGCTCTCTAGTTCAGACTACCAATTGGACTTAGGCCATAGTATATACTGTAGCTGTATCTTCATATTGCACCTTTTGGGAAGGGCTGGAGGTTAACTGGAAGCCAATCTGGGAGGAGGACCCATAAACATTGGCTGAAAACATTCTTTACCAACCCAGTTCTGAGATTTCAGCAGACATTGATCACACATGCTCAATATTGTCATAATTATAAGGTCTAGAAATTGATTCATTTGAAGTTTCCTCCAACTGTACTCCAGGAAATAATGCCCATCTGCTCACTGGAGGGAAGGATATTAGAAGCAAAGATTAAATACTTTGGCCACATAATGAGAAGCAAAGAATGTGAACCCTAGGTTTTTCTATTGCAAACACTGGACAATTTGGCATCAAACAATCTTTCTCTATACGATCACATCTGGTGCCCTCTGATCTGCTCACATTTTTAGAGTCAGTCCTCTGAGTGTAAAATATCTGTTTCTATTTTGTCTTGTATATTAATCATAATCTTCCATGTACATTTTTAAAAGTACATATTGCAGAAATAAAGATGTGTAGCAGTCCTGATATCTGTGTGGCGTGCACGTTTTATTGTTTTTCTATACATATTTGTATGTAGGAGTGCATACAGAGTACCTGTGTGTAAACATTTGTTTGAATCTTGTTAGTGCCAAGTAGACAAAAACAATTGACTCAATTACCTACAATCCTGAAACAATAGAATAATAGAATAAACTGACATTTTTTAAAAATACCATTGGTATTTAATTATGTTTTAATGTTTGTATATTAAAATATTTGTATATTTTAAATTGTATGGAAATGCTTTTAATGTAAGCTGCTTTGAGTCTCCCTGTGGGGAGAAAAAGCAGGATATAAACATACTAATATAATAATAATAATTAATAATAATAATTTGAAAGATCATGGAAACTCCAGTTAGGGCATCAGTATCAGGCCCAGCTTCTTTCTGAATATGTCCAGAGAAGGAGACACCACCATTTTTCTAATCAATTGGTTTCAATGTCAAACAGGTTGTACTGCCAAGAAGTTTCTTCTAACGTTCGATCAAAATCTACCCTACTGTTTTTAAAAAATTAAACCTGGAGCAGCAGGGAACAGTCCTGCTTGCACCTCTCTGTGGCAGCAGTTTTAATATTTAAAGAGTACAGTTATATCAACCTTGGTCTCCTTTTTGCCATGCTGAACACACCCAACTCGCTTCTCTTTTCCTCTTAAAAACTTGGCATTATGCTAAATGCCCTTTGACCAGAAGCTGGCCACTGGAGTGCCTCTGATGTCACTGTGAGAAAGTCCTCCAATGTGCATAAGGCACCATGCTCAGGTTGCATTATAATAGGTGGTCTGTGGTTTGCTTTCCTCCACATTCTCATGTTGTGGACTTCCGTTTCTTGAGTTCTGTATCTCATGGTGCCAGAGTGCAGCCTGTTCAGCGCCTTCAAGGTCACCCAATCTTCTGTGTATCCAGGAGGAGTTTCTCATCCAGTATCAGTCACTGATTGAGGCTCTGGGTTTTTGCCTGCCACTTTTGGAATCTCGCTTGCTGAAGTGTTCCTGCGAGTATCTCTGTGGGTTTTAGGACGCTATTTCTTGATTTAAGGCATTGCTTTGCTAGCTGATATCTGAACAGAGGATGGGCTGGAGAAGTCTGTGCCTTGGTCCTTTCATTACAGGTTGCTACTTCTTGGTGGATGCCAGGTGGTGCAATACCGGCTATACTGTTTTAAGATGAGGCACCCAGAACTGAAAATATTCTTCCAGATGTGGTTTGATTAGCACAGAATACTTCTTTTGTCTTTGAAACCATGGCTCAGTTAAAGAAGGCTAAAATAGCATTTGCTTTTTTTGTCTATCACACTGCTGTTAGAGAAAGTGGTGCCTTCCCAAGATCACCCAGTGGCTGCATGAAGATTTGAACCCTGGTTTTCTGGAGTTCTAGTCCAGCTCCCCAAACCTTGCACAATGTTGGCTCTCTAGTTCAGACTACCAATTGGACTTAGGCCATAGTATATACTGTAGCTGTATCTTCATATTTCCCCCCTTAGACAAACATTTCTCCAAAAGCAGGCCCATGCGCTGAGCTGTGAATTTTCATCTCTCAACTCATCAACTTCTCTTCCAGCCCAAACTTGTCAGGCATTTTATCCATGGACTGGCAGACTTTTCTTCAGCCCCCAAGTGACAGCAGATATTCCCATTGGCACCCCCTCCATTACACTATACATAGGCAGCTCCTCCACAAACAAACCTCCCGCCATGGTGACCTTTCCCCGTCAAACACATCTGACCCTGGATCCTAACACCCTGCCTTGCCTCGGTGGCTGAAGGCCCTGTAGCATTTTACAATAACATTTGCGCTACTCCTTGTATCCTGACAGTCGGCACATCCCCAGTCACAGTTAGTAAAAAGGGAAATGTTTATCAGGCGGCACTGTTGAAATTGGGGGTTTATTAATTGATGCCTTTGCCAGTTATTCAAGCACAAGAGATTAATTGCTCAGAAACTCACATACAGCCTGTGAGGCAGACAAAAGACAGCTGTAGGGAAAGTAGCTTTACCAGTCTGCTAAAGCCGGGAAAGTCATCTTTCAAGGCATGGAACTGGGAAGAGACATGGAGCTGGCAAGAGAGAGAGAGAGAGAGAGAGAGAGAGAGAGAGAGAGAGAGGGTGGGGGGAATTGAAAAAATTGGCACACAGTAAAATCAAGCTCTTCCATTCACAAATCAAACATGAATATCTTTTTTGCCATGGCAGTTAGAATTCAGTCATGTCACTATTTCTAATACTTATTGAAACTGTGTTGACAATGTATGCATACTAAGGCTGACAGAAGGATCTTGACCAATCTCCATTTCACAGAATCTTGTCCAACCCTGTACATTTCAGTCTTCAAGCAGAAGGAGAAGGAGAAACAACAGCAATGGAGAATTGAAATTCCTCCCTCTTTGAATTGCCCTCTTGTGTTACCCTCCCCTCCTAATTGGTCTTAAAGAGAAGAAATTATTCCTTTGGTCAACATGGAAAAACAAACCACATTGCTCTTCATACCCATTGGCTGTGAAGAGCCAGTCCATTTGCGATTGACACAACTATTTGCTTATGCCCTCCAATACTGTATGGGCACCAAAGAGCACTTTAAGTACAAATGAAAACCTGGCATTGAAGCATTCCCCTATGAGGCACTTTGGAAAAAAGACAAAACTAATGTAAATGTAATTTGAAATTACAGTTTCCAGTCTCTCTATGGAAAACAAATGTGCTAAAGTCTGTAAACATCTAGTACCATGTTATATCAAATTACTCTGCTAAGTTTCACATCTGGCAGGGTGGAGAGTATCACTGTTGAACCCCCAACTTCACCTCAGAATCAGACTTCACAGTATTTATGAGCTGATGCAAGCCTGAATAAATACAGTTGAGGCACATCAACTCAACTGGGAACCCCGATGCTTCATTGTGTTTTAATTCCACTAACTTCACCAACCTACCAAATGAAATCTTTTCACAGCGCCATTCAACTCTTTAGATACTTGACCAGTCAGCTGTATATTTATGATGGAGTACACAAACCTTTGCTAATGGCTGAAATATACACACTACCAGAGTAACTAAACATTTCTGGTGTCAGGCACTACAAAGTAAATGTAATGTAGCAGTTGTCTAGGATCTAAAGGAGGAGGTGTCAAGTCAAAAGGAGAATAGCCAAGGATAGAACAAAAGCTTTCTTGCATTAACATTAAGTAGTTGAATGTAAAACATGTTTTATTTAGAATACCCAACATCCTTGTACTTACATAGAGAATAAAGTATATTCAACCACCATAGACAATTAATTTATTATGCAGCTCAGTACAAAATAATGAGTTCTTCTTTTCATCACCGTAGTTTGTGATGTTACATGTTAAAATAGTAGTGATTCTGGTTAATTTTAGTTCTCATTTTTTCAAATGTTGGTTGCTGTAATCTGACTTTATGAGCTATATTGCAGGAACAGAGACAAAGCATCATCTCCAACCAAGGAAAGTACAAAAATGCAGCCAGTTCAATTTAAAGCTCCAGCATTTATTGCCATCACTCTGCAGCCTATGCTTTTGGGGGTCTGATGGAGAATGGAGTTCAAGAACACCTAGAGCAAGGGTCCCCAAACTAAAGCCCGTGGGCTGGATATGGGCCTCCAAGGTCATTTACCCAGCCCTCACTCAGGATCAACCTAAGTCTGAAACAACTTGAAAGCACACAACAACAACAACAACAACATGTGATTGTTTATCTGATTGTAATTAGTTAGGATTGTTTTATGGTATTTTAGGATATTTTAGGATGTTCTTAAATTTTGATGTGTTTTTATATGTTTGGAAACCCCATGAGCCTCGGGAAGGGCGGTTTAGCAAATCAAAATAATAAATAAATAAATAAACAACAACAACCATCTTCTCTCATCAGCCAAAAGCAGGTCCACACTTCCCATTGAAATACATTTCTTTGATTTCTACATCGCCACTCCCAGAGGCTCGGGGCAGTTTACAGAAAAGTTTAATGTAAAACAATACTTGATAAAACAAAGAGATTAAAAATTCCAATGTACAATGTACAAATGGTGTGACGAGGCCCTCTGTTTAAAAGGTTTGAGAACCCCTGACTTAGAGGGTCAGAGATTCATTGTTTCTAATTTAAACAGTAAGAGTAGTGCTCATGATAAAACTGCCCTAAAGAAGACTTTTAAATAATTGGAAATTCAAGATAGAAATGAGAAAATTTGAGCAGGAAGGTTCTAATGTGATGACATCCAGTCCATGGGCTTTCTGTGATGAAGACTGGTCCAGATTTTTTTTTTACTCAACCCTATGCCATAGTCAACAAAAAAAAATCAAATCCCATTTAATGAAATAGCTTGTGTTGGTTTAGCCACGGGGGAGGCAGGAAGACTTTGTATATAGAATATGGGTCTGTCAATTCCATTGTACATGCTAACTAATATCTCAGGTGGAAAGAGTTAATTTTAAATTGCAAGACAATACAAACTAGTTCCTGTCAGTCTGAGGATATCAAATGGCCAGGCAATGAATAGAACCACAGCCCAGAAGACATGCTATAAGGTAATGTTTATACTAGAAACTGAATCAAGAAGACCTCAAGTTTAAATTTTAATTACAGTATCCCATTTTCTTAAGCTTGGCCAAGGCATGAAACTTCCTGAGTATTAAAAGAAGCATTGTACAGCAAGGCTGAGCTAAGGAAACACATAGAAATTGTATCAACAGGAACAAAGAGCATCCCCATCCCCACCCCTGGTAAAAGATTTTTTTAAAACCAGGCAGGAGTTGCTTGAGATGTAATCTTACTTTGTATCTACTGATGATTTCATTACAATGCTCTACACATCTGACAATACCATGCACACAAAATAATTCCCTCTTACTTCCTGGCCTATTTTAAAGATCAGACCAAAACTTACTACTGGCTCAGGGTGCCTCTACACCAGTCACTTAATCCCAGCCCAGTCTGGAGTATCATGCTCTGGAATAGTCCCAGATCAACTGTGATGGCATCAGGAGACTCTTCCACTTCAGGTTGGATTGAAAGGTCAGAACTATTCCAGGGTCCTTATCCCATTAGATTTGACATCCCAAAGGTAGGATGTTATAGAATTCCTGAAAATATAATACCACTCCGATGGGGTGGACACACAGTTTTGAGCAGGAAATTATCTGTTTCTCCCATTAAAATAGTGGGTCATCTCTGATATTTGCCATTTAAAGGCAGTTTACGGAGTTGGGAGTGTTTGTTCAATCTGTCTCAAATTCAGTTCAAATTCTCATGCACAATAAGAATCACAGAATCATAGAACTGGAAGTGACCTCATGGGCCATACAGTCCAACCACCTGCCAAGAAGCAGGAAAATCGCCTTCAAAGCACTCCCAACAGATGGCCATCCAGCCTCTGTTTAAAAGTCTCCAAAGAAGGGGCCTCCACCACACTCTGGGGCAGAGAGTTCCACTGCTGAACAGCTCTCACAGTCAGGAAGTTCTTTCTAATGTTCAGATGGAATCTTCTTTATTGTAGTTTGAAGCCATTATTCCGTGTCCTAGTCTTCAGGGCAGTGGAAAACAAGCTTGCTCCCTCCTCCCTATGACTTCCTCTCACATATTTCTAAGGCTGAAAAATACCTAGAAATGATGTGCCAGTTTAATAGAAAACAAGAACAATGTAGGAAAATCACTATCTACCAATAAAATGAAATGTTTTGGGAGGGGGAGGATGGGATGAAGTGAATGCAATAACATTGATGGAAACAAAAGCAGATGACACATTTAAAATGAAAATGCAAGGAGAAATAAAACATAATGGGAGAAAAAAATCTTGCATATTCTTGTGTGTTATAACTGTATAATTATACCAGTGTTTCTGCATGGATTGCACAGTAAATAATTCAAAAAATATATTTCTGAAGACATAGGCCAATGCTACCCTTCATTGTCCTCTTCCTACAAACAGCATGTTGTATGTGGCATACATGTTGCTGTCTGGCTGAGCTGCAAACAGCTGATCCCTGTAGAATCACACTAGCAGTTTTTCCCCAAGTGCAAAAGGCTCAAGTGAGCTGTCCGTACCCTGATATCTGGCTCCATTAACTGTCCATTGTTTGTTTTTGTTGAAGAGCAGCTGAAAGAGCCACACTGGCAACAGCTGGCAGGGAAGTCAAGGTCTGGACAAGTCTGGAGCAAAGGGTGTGATATAGCAGTGTTTATACAAGGAATCTATCGGGCAGATAAATCAGGTATTGGTGGGAAATTGCTCATGGAAAACAACATTGAGAAATTGTAGCCAGGCATGGTGTGCTGGAGCATATCTGAGCATATTCAACATACCTGTTTTATTTGGGAGGGGGTTCTATCTAGTATCTGGGGGTATTTCCTTCTACTAGCAGTAACAAGGCTACACATGCTGGATCTTTAAAACTTGTCCTTGGACAGAAGAGGGTTTTTTCTATAGATTACAATGTGGAGGATGATAACAACAAAGGCTGGTACATTCCAGAGTGAAATCTTCCTTATGTTCCCAAATTTCTACACTGTCAATGACATATAATGGGAGTTGCGCACCAATGGATTTTGGTATCTATGGGGGTCTTGGAATCAGATCAGGGTCCACTGTATTGGAAATTCCTGAGATCAGGAGCAGGAGGGAGGCGTTCCTTCTGCCATGGTTTTTAAAAGTTGTGACAGTCACCAAAATTTTCCAGGTACATTGTGTGGATTTGAATGCCTGATAAATACAACTCAAATAAATCCTGAGGTTTTTTGGCCAGTCTAGATGGATTCTGAATTAAAGAAAACAATTTGGCTTTTTGCCCACAATGTAGTTTAGGACATATTTCATAACAGTAACTAGACATTTGTAGTCAGCCAGGCATTTATCATCATTTCAAGTTTCCATTGAGCTGACCCTGTTCTGTTCACAGCAGATATTTATCCTGAATAGATGTCATCAAAGTGGTTAATGCTGTCTTTATCTATCAATCAATCAATCAATCAATTGTCTTTATTTCAGTTAACAAACCTTAGGCAGATACAGAAAAATATAATCCAGATAAAAGTCACATATAAAACACAATACAGGTTAAGAACAAGCTAGTTTTAGAAAGGGAAAATCTACCATTGATCATTGTATTGTATTAAACCACCTTGTGGAGAAATATACAAGTATCCCTCCTAAAAGGCTTTATGCCGCCTTTATTGATTTAAGAGGAGCCTTTGACTCCATCTCTCGTAATACCCCTTGGGCAAACCTTTCTGCTTCCTCAATAGACAAAAGACTACTGTGTTTAATTAGAAAGCTATACACAAATACAACAATCCAGGTCAGATGCGGTACCCAAGGAAATTTGAGTAAGTCTATCCACATCAACAAGGGGGTATGCCAGGGATGCATTTTAGCTCCCACACTTTTTAACCTATATATAAATGACTTAGCTGGTTGTATTTCACTACAGAATTCACACCCTCCCAAACTATCGACAGTGAGCATACCTCTGCTTTTATATGCAGATGATGCAGTAATACTTGCCTACACAAAAGTGGGTCTGGAGCAAGCTTTGAAAGCTTTTCTGATGTACTGCAAGGAAAACCAATTAACTGTTAATTATGACAAATCCAAAATCATGGTTTTCTCCAAAAAAAATTGTAGATACAATTGGAAAATAGCTGGCTGCAAAATTGAACAAGTCACTCATTTCAAATACCTTTCACTGATCAGGCACCTGGACATTTCACCGACAGATGTCAGTACTGAATGCGATTTCTACAGCCAAAGCAATAGTTCGCTTTTTCTTTGTTAAAAGTGGGCAGTTTATTCCATCAGCAATTAAGATATTTCAGGCAAAGGTGCTTCCTCAATTACTGTATGCCATCCCAGTATGGATCTTGGGCTTTACATCTCAAATGGAATGGGTTTTATTGATGTTCTTAAGAAAACTATTTGCCGTACCCAATTGCATGCCCTCAGCAGTACTGCGCCTAGAAGTGGGTATACCATCTGTAGAATTTGTAGCATGGAAATGGGCGCTAGGATACTGGATAAAATACATGTCTAGGGGTGAGGAGGATGACTATGTACACTTGCTCCACAAAAGGACTTCTTCATTTCTCAAATGAAGAAGATATTAAAAGAGAAAACACTCAAACTGGGGCACCCACAAGACCTATTACTCTCCCTAGACCCAAGTAAGGCAATACAAATTCTGAAACAATGAATAACTGACATAGATATGCAAAATCCAACAACTGCAGCATGTAGTACTTGTTCCCCTATAAACCTGGGCCTCGAGTTTAGACCACTGAGTGGAGCTAAATACCTAGAAAACTTAAATATCCCTAAATATCGACAGGCATTTAGCAAAGCCCGATTCAACGTTATTCCCTCAGCTAATGCTGTCTTTAAACAACCATCAACACAATCTTATTTGGCGATGTAGATTTGAGTGCATTGTCCCAAAGATCTGTTCTGATGCAATGCATAAATTCTATTTATATTTTTAATAATGTGTACATCATTCTTGGATCTGATTAATGTTATATATCCTGACTGTAAATACTACATTAAATAAATTGGATTTATAGCTGTGATTAAAAAAAATGTTCTGAAATTTTGGTGTAGCTTCTCTGACAGAATGCATTCATCATAAAGACAATTCCAAACAGACAAAACAAGTCTGTTTGGAAGTCATTTCTCTTTTTAAGGAAAGATTATGCTGGGCAAAGGATGCTCTTGAGCTATGGTCCTCCCATCTCCACAATGTTTCTGGATCAGCGTGAGTATGAGTGTTGATATGAAGATGTCCCTTCAAGTTAATCCAAATTAAAATGACATGAAGGCAGACTTATCATGGCATATTCCTGGCAAGATTTGTTCAGAGACAGTTGGCCATTGCCTTCTTCTGAGGCTGAAAGAGTGTGAGAGATCAAAGGTCACCCAATGGGTTTCCATTAGTCTCCAGAATTCTAGTCCAACACCAAACCAATACACTGTAATGGTTCTCAATATATTTATTACAAAGAAATATGCAATCGCTGCATTTTATATGTCAGAAGAGTGCTATAGAGGAAACAAGTTTTCTCCAGTAACATAGCAGGGATTGTGACATCACTCCATTTTCCCTACCAGCTTCCCCCTTTCCTTCTGCACTGATGAAAGGGGAGTAAATTTTCACAAATTTTATACTGTTGTGTAAAATATTTATAGGGTGGCCTAGTCTTTCATAAGCAGTTAAGATCCACTGAATATACAAAACACAGCCAAAATTGGGTTTTTGATGTGGAACAAAGTTGCATCCCATTTGGATCCATGTCAGTTAAGCAGTGAAATGGAGGAAAACAATGCAATGCCTTCTGTAGCAAAAACGTTTTTAGCTTTGATGGAAATTCATATTGCTCACATGTTCCTACAATTCTGTACTCTGCTATTTAGACTTACAGCTTGTCTTATATGCAGTCATCAGAGCAAAGTGATTGGTGACTAGCCACACATTTCTGCCCCATAATTCTTTCCCAAAAATGCCTGGCGGAAACCTTGCTAAGAGATATGACAAGGATGGAGTTGAAAACATTTGCCAGACCCTTCATAACAGGCATGATATATAGCTTTATAATCTATTAATAACACACCACACAGGTGTGAGAAATATGTGTATAAATGTGTGTAGGGAAATTTTGCTATGGGAACCCAAGAAGTGTGAAATACAAAGTACAGCCAGCCAGTTAATACTAAAGATGAGAGAGTGACACTTTGATCAAATTAAAATCTGAAGGTAAATATCTTCCAAAAGGCAAAAGCAGAAGGAATTAGGAATTAAGTTGTACTGCCCCCTTTTAATGGCAAAGCAGCCATTGAAAACTCAGCAACATTTCAAAAACAGTTTATGTTGGTATGTGGGTGGCTGAGTGAGATTATGCAACACCTAAAACCTGAAAATCTCTAGTTCAACTTGTGATGAAATGGAGAGAGGCACAGAGAAAGCAGAAATATAATAAAGATTCTTGTGGCACCTTAAAAGCCAGCATGTTTTATTTGGCACACTCTTCCATGGATTGCAGCCCACTTCATCAGATGCAGCTGATAAAATACTCAACTTTTAAAACTTTCCTTCAATCTGTTGATTTAATATTATTCTTTATTTTGGAGGAACTTTGTTGGTTAGACTGAGACAGTGACTGGCCCATGGACATCTTCTGAGCATTGGGAACACTTTCATTGTGTTTTATCATGCTATGCTTTCAGTTTCTTGGCAAACCATGTAATCAAGATGATCTAGTAAATAAAACAGTAAAATGTGTGGCTAGACAAGGATTTTAACAGGCTTCTCTCTCATCTAAAACCCACCCTGTGACCACTAGACGACAACCGTAGATTGCACTGGGCAAGCAAACCAAAGTAGCAAAGTCAATATGTATTCAAAATCATCGGCAAGTCATCATCGTGTGAGAATAGACACAGAACAAATGTGTATTATTGCCATCAGAGTCATTTTATAACATAGTGGTACAAAGTAACCAATCTCACATTAAAACTCAGCTAACTGTAGTGCAGTTGTCCAGGCCCCCCTTTTTTTTGTCCTGCAGGTGGCACCAGGTAGCCACTTCCAGATTATTCTCTTCCTGCCCCAGTTAGAAACACAACCAGGATTTGCTGGCAAGAAATAGAGTGAGCAAAATAGAGGCAGGGGAGATATACGGAGCCAGATCTCAGGAGGCTCAGGAGAATTTGGGGGGCACTGAAGCCCTGTAACTAGATTCATAAAATTGAAAGAGTAATATGGAGCAGAAGTGATGTTTAAACAGAGTTTCTAAAAACTAATTTTGGGAATACACTTCTTAACCCACCAATGGCACTACCTTTCCATAGTGATGGATTCACTGCGTCTCTTTTTGGACCATTCTCCAAAAAATTGTATGCCCTGACATGTCCTTGTGCAGCTCCTGCACGATGACATGATGGCAACAGTCTTGGACAAAGGCAAAAGGCCACTAAGACCAAAAAGTAAATCACAATAATGTATATCCATGGTTCCCAAAGTGGGCGGTACCACCCCCTAGTGGGTGGTGAGGCGATCCAAGGGGGCGGTGGGAGGCTCAGGAGAATTTGGGGGGCACTGGCGGGATTCCAACTTGCAAATGTGCGAATGTGCGCCTGCCAGTTGGAAACCATGTGCAGGCGCTGCCTGGAAACCGCAGTGTGTGCCCTCTTCCCCTCCTCAACTCCACCAACGGCGCAGTCCTGTATCGGCCCTTCCAATCCGATGAGTCCCTTGGAAGGAAGGAGCGATACGGGACTGCGTCGTGGGTGGAGTTGAGGAGAGGAAGGGCGCACGCGCTGCGGTTTCCAAGCAACGCCTGCTCAGGGATTCAAACTGGTTGGCTGAGACAGTCATGTGCTTGCGAGTGTGTGCTTGCCAGTTGGTCCAGCGGGAAAGGAAAGCCTCCATATTTGCAAATGCCCCCTGAGTCGCTGCGGCATTTGCAGGCACCTCCTGGGAAATGGCCATGCACAGAGGAAGGTGTGTCAAGCCAACCCTGACTGGGATCGCCTTCGACATGGAAACCAATGTCCTCACTGAGGGAGAAGATGCAGATCAAGAATCGGGCTCCACAGCCACCTATAGATCTATCACCAATACACTACACTTGAGTACCATCATCCTCGCACTACGAGGCATCACCTAAGTATGTAAGTAATTCAATGCTCCTAGAAGACAAGGGTCCAAGCAGTTGGTAGCATTGGGTTCCTGCGAGTTTTCTGGCTTTATGTCCATGTTCCAGAAGCATTATTTCCTGATGTGGCACATCGCTACTAATAGGGAGCTCTCCAATCAGACACACTTTTGTTGAGAAGCTGGGCTAAGGGCCCTGTCACACTACACTCTATAACACTACCATTCTGCTTTAACTGCCATGACAGTATCGTATGTGCTAAATATCTTAATGTGGAGAGCAGCATCAGTGGTTGGGGGTGACAGCGACAATGATACTTCAGCTAAACTTTGTTAATAACATTCAGAAAGATGCAATGGTAAACCAGTTCTGAATGTCATTAAACCTTGAAAATCCCAAGATACCGAAATCCAAAATGAAACAAAAAATGATTTTAGAAGAAAAATTTTAAACAGCCATGGGCAGAGGAGAAAGAAAAGCAAAAGGTAACAGAAATAAGATCACAGTTATGAATGCAGCTGCTCAGCAAATATATTTAAGGACAAAGAGAGCTATTATAATAATTACAGTAATGCAATGAAATAGAAGAAGACAACCCAAGACATAAAACATGAGATCTAAGAAATCAAAGAAGAAATGAATGCATTTAATGGACTGCCCCCCCCAAAAAAACACCCAAATAAATAGATCCTATAGCAAATCAAGTTGAAATTATCATTAGGAGCCAAAATGATTGTATCAGGGAGGTCCAAACTTTTTAAACTGAGATCCAGTTGGTGATACTGAGTCCCTTCCGGGGAGATGGATGCGGGTTAGAAATAAAGTTTTATTATTATTATTATTATTGATACCTATAGTTTGGGGGGGACTGCATATGTCTTATTCATAATGCCAAAAAATTAAGAAAGAGCAATACAATATATTAAAAATAACAATGTTAACCAATATAAACATTTTGGCTGATGAGAGAGTCAAGTTTATTAAGATTGTTGTTGCTGTCTGCCTTCAAGTCATTTCAGACAGTAGCATATGCTGCCTCAGAGTCTGGAAGAGTCTCCTTCTCTGGAGATTTTTCATCCGAGGTGGCATGGTATCTGTTGGGAAGGCTTTGATTGTGGTGGGTTTTGTGTCAGAAGCGGCTTGGGAAACTGCAAGTAGCTTCTGATGTGAGAGAATTGACCATCTGCAAGGACATTGCTTGTAGAAGGCTTCTCTCATATCCCCACATAGGAAGCCGGAACTGATAGAGGGAGCTCATCTGCGCTCTCCTGAATTTGAACCTCCAACTGTTGGTCTTCAGTCCTGTTGGCACAAAGGTTTAACCCACTGCACCACAAGGGGCTCTGGCGGGGGGGGGGGGTATAGTTGCAGTTATAGTTGCTGCCTGGGTCTCCCCTTTTCTTCTCAAGGGAGGATCCACAGAAAAGGACAGCCTTTTTGGAAAATGCAGAGCAGCAAAGCAGGATGAAGCCAGGGCAGAGAAAGGAGGGAGGGAGGAAAGCCAGGCAGGCACTCGAACTCCAGCAGCAGAGGCAGTGGTCGTGGCAGGAGTAAGCACCTGGGACAATTTGGGAGTCTTCCTTTGCAAAGAAATAAAGAAAAAGTTGTGGGGGGTGAGAAAGACAGACAAAGGACCACTGGGATGAATTGTCTGAGGCCGGAGCCACCCAGGGAGAAGGTGATGCTTAATCAGGGTAAAGTGACACAAGAGGCCACCATCTCTCTTTCTCTCCTCCCAAGGAGCCTACCTTTTTCAGGGCTCTGATCCCCAAGAAGGAAGAAAGGAATGAATGAAGAGAAAGGGAGGCAGTAAGGAAAGAAGCAAGGTAGAGAAGTCTGGAGAGAGAGGGCCAGTGGAAATTTGAACAGGGGCCGGACTTTGGACATGCCTGGATTATACTGAGGTTGTCATCCTTTAGACATATCATAAGAACATAAGAACATAAGAACATAAGAAGAGCCATGCTGAATCGGACCTCAGCCCATCTAGTCCAGCATTCTGTATCACAAAGTGGCCAACCAGTTGTACACGGGGATCTCAAGCAGAAGGGAGGGCAAACCCTGACCTGCTCCCGACCCCCCACAACCAGTACCCAGGGAAATCCTGCCTACCTCAACCAACTCCGAGGTGGCACTTGAATGTCCTTTTCAGTAACTACTGATACACTTGGTATCCATGAATCTGTCTAATCCTGCCTTGAAGTTGTTCAGGCTGACAGCTGTCACAACCTCTTCTGGAAGTGAGTTCCATAACCCAATGACCCTCTGGGTGAAGAAATATTTCCCTTTATTAGTCCTAATTTTCCTACCTTGGAGCTTCAGGGAGTGCCCTCTAGTCCTAGTGTTTTGTGACAAAGAAAATATTTTTCTTTATTCACCTTTTCTATCCCATGCATGATTTTATACACTTCGATCAAGTCACCTCTTAAACGCCGTCTTTCAAGGCTGAAAAGATCAAGGCGTTGCAACCTGATTTCATAAGGGAGCCGCTCCATCCCTTGGATCATTCTTGTTGCCCTTTTCTGTACCTTTTCCAGTTCCGTTATATCCTTCTTGAGGTGCGGAGACCAGAATTGTACACAGTACTCCAAATGTGGCCTTACCATAGATTTGTAGAGAGGTAATACAACGTTTGCTGACCTATTTTCGATTCCCTTCCTGATCATGCCAAGCATAGAATTTGCTTTTTTCACTGCTGCTGCGCACTGGGTTGACATCTTCATTGAGCTGTCCACCAAAACCCCAAGATCCCTTTCCTGGTTTGTCTCGGAAAGCTTTGACCCCATCAATTGGTAGGTGTAGTTGGGGTTCTTTGCCCCGATGTGCATGACTTTACACTTGTTTAGGTTAAAATGCATTTGCAACTTTGTTGCCCATTCACTCAATTTCGAGAGATCTTTCTGGAGCTCTTTACAATCAGTTTCATTTTTAACTACCCTGAACAATTTAGTGTCGTCTGCAAACTTTGCTACCTCAGAATTCACTCCTACATCCAGATCATTAATGAATAAATTAAAAAGTAACGGGCCCAAAACTGAGCCTTGGGGTATGCCACTTCTCACCTCTTTCCACCCAGAGAAATGTCCGTTTATTACCACCCTTTGTTTCCTACAGTTTAGCCAGGTTTCAATCCAGGACAAGACCTGTCCTCTGATTCCATGGCTGAAGAGCTTATTTAGGAGCCTTTGGTGAGGGACTTTGTCAAAAGCCTTTTGAAAGTCAAGGTAAACAATATCAATTGGGTCCCCTTTATCTATGTGTTTATTTACACCCTCAAAGAATTCTAACAAGTTAGTAAGACATGATTTGCCTTTGCAGAAACCATGTTGATTTTCTTTCAGCAATGCCTGTTCTTCTATGTGCCTAGTAATTTTTTCTTTAATAATGGTTTCCATCATTTTGCCTGGAACTGAGGTTAAACTGACTGGTCTATAATTTCCTGGATCACCTCTGGATCCTTTCTTGAAGATCGGTGTTACATTTGCCTCCCTCCAGTCCTCGGGTACAGTGCCTGATCTTAGAGAAAGGTTATATATCTTAGCTAGAAGTTCAGCAATTTCACACTTGAGTTCCTTAAGAACTCTGGGGTGGATGCCGTCTGGACCTGGTGATTTATTGACATTTAGTTTAGTAAGGCATATGAGAACATCCTCCTTGTTTATCTCTATCTGTTTTAATTCTTTTAATTCCCTCCCTGAAAAAACTGACTCAGCTGAAGGCATATGTTGTCTGTCCTCCTGTGTGAAAACGGAGGCAAAGAAGTCATTTAGCCGCTCAGCAATCTCTTTGTCTTCGCTGATTTTCCCTTTCTGACCATTGTCGTCGAGTGGCCCAACTGCTTTTCTAGTTGGGTTCCTGCTTCTGATGTACTTAAAGAAGTTTTTGTTGTTTTTTTAATATTCTTTGCTATGTGTGCCTCAAAATCTCTCTTGGCTTTCCTGACTGTTGCTTTGCATTTAGTTTGCCAGAGCTTGTGTTCCTTTCTGTTCTCCTCGGTAGGAAGAGCCTTCCATTTCTTAAATGAGTTTTTCTTCTTTCCAATCACATCTTTTACTTCATTTGTAAGCCATACTGGTGTCCTTTTGGACTTTCCATGCCTCTTTCTTTTTATTGGAATGCATTTTAGTTCAGCCTGTTTTAAGGTATTTTTAAACAGTTTCCAAGCATTTTGGAGGGATTTGATTTTTTTTACTGCTCCTTTTAGTTTGTTCTTTACAATTTTTCTCATTTTGGTGAAATTCCTTTTTTGAAAATTTAAGGTCTCTGTGTTAGTTTTCACTGACAGTTTGCTATCCAAACTTAAGTTGAAGGTTATTGTGTTGTGGTCACTGGTACCTATGGGCTCAGTTACAAGGACATCTTGAACGAGATCTTGTTCATAAGAATTAAGGGCTCACTGGAAAAGACAATAATGCTGGTAAAAACTGAAGACAGTAGAACAAAAAGGAAGGTCACATTACACATTGATTGATTCCATCAAAGGCCTTGCAAGACTTAAAGATGACTTTTATAACAAGGGTTCTTAGCAGTGTCTAATTCATAACCTTCACTATAAGTCAGATCTGACTGAATGGATGACCACAACAGCTCCCAGAATTTTTAATTTGTGTTGTAGTATCAAAATAAAGTTTTGCTGAGCTGCAGCCTACATTGGCTAGAGAGGAAGTGTGGTGTAATAGATGGATTCTACTCTAAAACTGGACTGGAAGATCCAGTTTTACATTCCTGTCCAGCTATGAAGCTTACTTTGAGCCAGACTTTCTAATCTATTTTTCAGCTTGAACTACCTTATAGGACTGCCGTGAAGACAATATGGGAAGGAAGTTGTACACTTTACCTGCTTGAGCACTTTGCAGAAAGTGCAGCATGTCATTATGATGCCAGAGCAAAGTAAAGACCATCAGCTCCATGCCATCTCATACCATGATCATCCAAACAGTAAAGACTGTCCATGCTGTCATACTGTACTTCTGTCTCCCCCTCCCCAGTCTGTCAGCAGCCTTTACTGCACAGCTTTCACTTTGCTAAGGAACCATATGGGACCCGTTAGCTGGAAGCACATAAAACTCTACGCTGTGTTTGCCACAAGTCCTGTTGTGTTTGCCCCACCATCAGGAGACACCACTTTAGCTGTGGGAGAATGACAACTGCTTGTATTTCCACTGTCAGCCTTAATAAACAAGAGTCTATTTAATACAGCAGGAGACAAGGGTGGTCAGGAGCACTATCCAGAAATAACACCTCAGGAGCTTAGGGCCTCTGCCAACCTAATGGCCAATAAGATGCATCACACTTCAGGGAGGTTAGTCAGTGGGATATAAACTGGCACCTATAAATCACTGACCCATTCTCAAGATGTCCTTTTAACAGTCTTCCAAGAAGCAGCCAACTCACTGCTGCACATTTTTCAGAATGCAAAGGCCGTGGAATCATGCGCTATTAACATTCTCAAAGTGACATCCTTGGGATAAATTGGTTGCTGGGTGATTTTCTCAGATGATTAGGATTCATTCTTAGGAGGTGTGCTGGCAGGGAGCCAGGATGACCTCTTATGCAGCATAGACTCATTCACATAGGCTGGCTCAATTCTCCCACCCCCCAACTAAACCATCCAGAATTGAAGGCAATCCCAATGTCAGTGGTGCTGGAGAGATAGAGTCCCCATTAGAAACCCATAAACAGGCTATAATTGGGAGGACTCATAAAAGGCTTAAGTACTTTGGAGAGGTAAGATAAACAAAACTGAGCTGAAGGTACACAATGGCTAGGAAGTCATCAGCTTATTTAGACTAGTTCTTGCGGGATGAAGGGAATCATCTTTTAGCAGTTTTAATCAGCGAAGGACCACTTTCCCTGCTACAGTTTAAAGATACACACAAAGCCCTTCCGCAAGACATTCTTGTGACTATGTCCTCTTGGAAAACGTTACTGAAAGTCTGCTTTTAACAACAATTACACATTTTCTTCCACGGTCTTGCAGTTCATGCATTGTCTCCAGAGTTTATGTAATGTATTTTGTAACTATACAAGAACCACAAGTCATCTGCGATCCACATGGTGGTGATGAAGTGCCAAACCACCAATTCAGAGTCACCACCACCCAACTTCACGTTGACCATGGGATCCTCCAGATAAGTATACTTCCAATATACCCACCTCCGGGGAATGGCTTGAAATGCAAACAAAATCCCCACATACAGTACTTTGATCTTTCCTTGTTCTGTCATCAAATTTCATCCATCTACAGAAACTCACAAGGACAAAATGTTAACATCCAAAGTCAATTACTACTCTCTTTAATCCTAAAACCAAGGTATTTATAGAGTGACGCATTCATGGGATGCCCATCGGAGACAAATGGGGTCTTCTTCTTTAGACCTGAGGTGAAATTAATCTAAATTGGCACAATCCACCTCATTACTAAGTGATCTTTTTGGGGCTGGCTATATTATATGTAAGGGATGAAAGTAAAAGCTTAAAAATTGAATTTTTTTGTGCTTTTGTATCTAGTCAAAGTATATCACACATTCTGGAACATTAATTAATTCTCCATAATTGCCCCTTTTGCTGAAATTAAAAAATAATATGAAAAATCCAGTTCTATTCCACTGGAACCAGATTTCATTAGCAACTCTTGGCCATTGAACAGAACATGATCATAATTTTACAATGAGACCATAATGAGCTTAAACCTTGTCCTACTAAAATAAATAAAAGTTAAGATTGCTTAGCTTTGGATGAATCACATTCAAATTATTTTCCTTTAAAAATTCTTCTGAATGGGGAAATCCCAGCCATCCTTGATTTTTGCATTCATTACACCTGCCTTTATAGATTTGCATCTATTCTGGGAATCAGAAAGAAATCACTCTCCCAAAAATGTTTGAATCAGTACCCGGGACCAGTTAATGATGCACATAGGAACTTTGAAAGGAACAGTCAAATTAGATCTAATGACCGTGCTTTTCTTTAGTATTGGATCTGGTATATATTAGATTGATGCACCATCATCAAGGCATATGGAAGCCACTTGTGGGGTATGGGAAAGGTTTGCTCCCACCATAAAACATCGCAACAGCTGTAAGAAAGAAAAATGGCTTCATGTATAGACTGCCCAATCCAGATGTCACCACCTCGGCATTAAGACCTTCCTTGCTTTTTTAGCTAGTAGGTTGTGCAGAGCAGAGTTTTTCCATGTGGATTTATTTGGGAGAGTTATTTGTAGATTGCATTGAACCAAGCTCCCTTTCATCCTGGTAACAGCTTCATTGATGTTTACAGCTGTCAGGGCATCACAGTTATTTCAGTGGGGGGAGGGGGAGGAGCGGAACAAGAGATTTGCAATGAATTGCTTCCCTAAATATAAACTCTACACCATACTGGGGCACACAGACGAACAATGGTTGGTACTAATACCTATGGAAAGTGGTCATGTTGGCATTTTTTACAAAATCAAGTAGGAATGGCTAACAAATAATGGCTCTGTTGTGGATGATTTATTTATTTATTTATTTCGTTCGGCTTCTATGCCGCCACTCCCGGCAGGCTCGGGGCGGCTCACAACACCAAAAGAACACAGCGCAAAACAGCAACAGGATAAAAACAGAGCATAAAAACATCATTAAAATGTCACAATAAACAACGACAGTTAAAAACGACCTGGGATAAAAGTCGCTTCCAGCAGGGGGGTGCGTACCACTAAGACCTACACCTGGAAGGCGAGCTGGAACAGGTGGGTCTTGCACGCCCGCCTGAAGGGGAGCAGGTCATGGATGGCGCGCGTATCTGCAGGAAGGGCGTTCCAGAGTGTTGGTGCAATCACCGAGAACGGCCTTCGACGAGTGGATGTAAGTTTGGCTGTCTTTGCGGAGGGGACAGCCAAAAGGTTGGTATCCACGGAGCGAAGTGATCTCAGAGGGCAGTATGGGGAGAGACGGTCCCTCAGATATGCTGGCCCCAGGCCGTGCAAGGCCTTAAAGGTAAGAACCAACACCTTGAAGGTGATCCGGTGCTCGATTGGCAGCCAGTGCAGATCCTGCAAAGTAGGTGTTATGTGGCAACCTGCTGGCGTGCCAGACAGGAGCCGGGCGGCAGTGTTCTGCACCAGCTTGAGCTTCCAGGTCACCGACAGGGGAAGGCCAACGTAGAGCGTGTTACAGTGATGACAACAACAATAGCGAAGGTGAAAATATTAACCTTGGTGCATATCATAAAATAATTTCTTCCTCACTTCATTCTTGTTGCTTTATCATTATCTGCACCTTGTCTTTCTACCCTTATTTTAAAAACCCTGTTTCATGACTTTTACAACATGTATACCTGCTTTTCGATTGGTTACTCCAGGGGGCCATCCAAATACAGAATTATAATGCTAATTTAATTTGTGGTTTTTATGCTTTCTTATTGCTGTGTTTCTAATGGCTTTTAATTCAGTTGTGTGATAGTCCTAACACTTGCTATTTTAATATCATAACTCCCAAGGAAACATAATACAGTTTTTATAGGAAATACAGATCTGTCAAATTCAAATTTCCTGCTTCTTCCCCCCCCCTCCCCCTTGCCAGTTTCTTTCTGATTGGATGGAGTCACCAGCTGGCTGGGAGGCGTGGTCGGCTTAGCTGCGCCTTGCCCAATCAGAGAGCCAGCGCCGCTTCGGCCTCCTGGCCAATGGGAAGAGAGGAGGCAGGCCAGGTGGGAAACAATGAACAAAGAGAAAAGATGATAAGATTAAAATGACTAATGATTGTCCAATTGGCCAGTGATAGCTTTTCTAGCCCTCGAGCTGGCCATGGCTATTGTTGAGTCTTTTGAAAATACATCTTTGTCTGACTCGAAAGCCAGATCGTTTGTTGTCCTTCCACCCTGGATATGGAGTTTATTGATGGGAACACAGACTGGTATCGGCCAGCTGGGCTGATATAATAGAAAGAGGCAGTGATGAATCCTAATTCCCCGCAGACAGGAAGACACCTTTTATGTAAGGTGATCAGATTGTCCATAGGTCCTATCTCTCAGATGGGCTAGCCTTTGGCCCTCTGAGGTCCAGGGCTGATAAGAGCCATTAGATTATTGTTCATGCAATGAGTCTTGGTGAGTCCTTTGTTTAGGGATTTACTGCCCCAGGAAATTGAAAAATGCTTCTTGAAGCCATGTGGTTCTGGATCCATGAAAAGGTGACTTTTCCTTCAATTTTCAAAAAGCATAGACATATACACACATCTAAGAATATAGGGAAAGGGAACATACAAGGAGTTTATAGAGGATATATCATATAAGGGCAAATGGAAATAATGTCATCCCTCCCTCCAAAGTCCATCAAAAGTTCGTTAAAAGTTGTGGAAAGTTGATAAAAAGCTTCCCAAAAGGTTCATAAAAGTTCATAAAGTGTGGGTTACAGGGGCATTGCCACGTGGGGCCATGGGGCCATGGAAAGAGCCTTAGGTTCCCATATGGGGGGGAGAGATAGGGGATTATGGGATCATTCCAGCCTGGTGTCCTTGGTAAAACTATGAATTCCTTGATTTTGAACTATCTTTTACAGAGTCCTGGGGGGGGGGGGGGGGTCACCTCCAATCCCAACATGGCCATTCCCACAAACTGGTTTGAGTGGAGTAAGACCAAAACTTGTAAAAGGTACTTTTGAATGATGATACAGGGTCTTCTTCCAGCATAGTCAGCTTTGAAAAGTTATAGTTTGGATGGTATCTTCAAGGTTCCTCCAACCAGTCAGTATCTGGAGAATTCTGTAAGGTGTTACTCAAAAAAGTAACTTTTCCAACTTTTGCATAATTAGACCTCCTGCCTTTTGAGATACCTGTAGTCAAATCTTGAAATGGTAGCCATTACAGTAGTTTTAAAGGGAGAATAGTATACATGCACACACACAGTGACAGTTACACATACTCAGCACACCTCAATGGCATATAGATGTGTTTGCTATTTGGATTGTATCATTTTGTGCCTTTAAGTTAAAACTTGCAGGTATCGGAGGCATTAAACGCCCTGTGATCCCCAACCCCATCATTGTCCAATTAGCTGCCCCTTTGGGATCACCTCAGATGATCTCTGTAATTAGCCAAAAGGAAAAACAGACCCAATTTATAAACACTGAGATCTCCACATCGAAGGAACAGATCTGACACGCAGCCTGAAGCTGTGGTCCCTAAAAACAATAAACAGCTGGAGGGGCTGACAGATATGGAAAGAAACAGAACATGAAGCAAGGCAAGGAGGAGACCAGAGGAAGTGGTTCAGAGAAATGGCAAGCAAACAATCTTCAGAAGTTATTGTTTCTTTTCCACTGCAAACAGACAGCAGGACTTGTTTCCCAGTTTCTCCTAAAATAAATCCCAAGAGAGCCTAAGATCTCAAGCAGATAACCAGGAGGGTGTCAAAGAGAAAGAAACACTGAACATAGAATAGGAAAAGCAACTAGCAGTTAGCTGTTGCTGTCAGTTATAGCAACTAACATTCTCCTTATCACCTATTTTCTTTAAACACCTTTTTTAAAAAAAATTGAATTTTATTATTTATTTATTTATTTACAACATTTATATGTGGCCCTTCTCACTTCAAAGGGGACTCAGAGTGGCTTACAAGTTCTATGTAAATACAATATATTATATTATTAGCATAGCACAATATTAATGATAACAATAGTACTTCCTTTTCTTTAACATTTACCTTCCAAATCTTTCTATGTTTTTCCCTCCCTCCATCCCCCTCCCTTTGGACACCTAAGTACCACTCAGCAACATTATCCAAAGAGATGGAAAGAACTAAAGACTGGAACAGGGTCATTTTGCTCATCAAGAATTGAAGCTGCAATTTCAAAGCTTGGGAGACAATTTTTTTTTTGAACTGCTGCTCCTAGAATTCTCTAGCCATGTGGCTAGTAGTCATGCTAGCTAGGGATTCTGGGAACTGCAATCCAAAGAGGTAATTTTCTCCAAGTTCTGTGCCTTCCCCAGGCCACTGGATTTTCCTGAATGCTCTGGCCCACCCTCTTCAAAGCAAACACTCCACTGCTTTGATCTAATTGGCTGTAACAATATTGCTTTTCTGTTCATAGTAAAATATCAGAATTATTGCTGGAACACAAAGAGAGAGAGGCTTTGCTCCAAGCAACACAAAGTTGGTTCAAGGTGTGAGCTTCATACCCCATAATGATAGAGTCATCATTTAGTGATTACACAGGAAGGGGGGAGAGACTGCAAAATAAAACCTAGATTCTCTCAAGCATCATTTCTCACTATTTATATAGAAATTATATTTGAGATGAAATAAGGAGTCAGGACCTCTTGCCAATCTGCTGAAGGCCTCCCAACAATCTAATAAAAATCCCAATCTTACCATTTGGGAATCAAAGTGGTTGCAAACAATCTTTAGCTCCCCAAAACCAAGCTGGACAATGAAAGGGAAAACCCCTACTTTAGCCAATAGATCCCTCAGTCATGTATTTTGGGAAAGTAGTGGAACGATGATAGCATATTTCTTAACTTTGCCACTGGGGATGATGAAATTAAATTTTTTTAATAAAGACTTTATTGAGTTTCCAGCAAAATTTAAAATACAAATAGCAAGAATAAAATGAGCACCAATTTGCTCGGAGGTAAGAAAGTGTGAAAAAGGTACAATAGTGCAAGAAACAGTACGGGAATAAGCATGTGCATGGTGAGGAGTCGAGGTTATACAATAATTTGTTCTTTTCTTCCCTTCTATCAGAGCAGATTCTTTTTTGCCTGTAGGGAGACATAGAACAGTTTCCTATCATTAATCTAACAGTAAGTCTATCTTGAATTCCGACCATCGCATCTACCTGGGCTGATATTTGGAGAGACAGATCCAGGAGCACTCCCAAGCTGCTAGACACAGTCTTTCAGGGGAAGTGTAACCCCATCCAGAACCCCATTATTTATTTATTTATTTAGGATGCTCAGTGGCATGTTACACCATAGTCAAAACACACAAACATTGCAAGTATTCTATAAACAAACACATTAAAATGTAATACACACACACACACAGACTTATACATATTAAATACATGGGACAGAGATTAAAACACAGGACACTGGTTTAAAATTCATGCTTAAACTGGCTGGGCAGACCTGCTGGAAGAGATAGGTCTTTAGATGGGTTTTCCCATCTAGGAGACCTCGGTGATGCAATGGGTTAAATCCTTGTGCTGGCAGGACTACTGACCAATAGGTCAGCAGTTTGAATCCAGGGAGAGCGGGTGGAGCTCCCTCTGTCAGCTCCAGCTCTCCATGCAGGGGAGGCTTCTCTCATGTCCCCATGCAAGGACATGAGAGAAGCTTCCCACAAGGAGGGTAAAACATCAAACATCTGGGCATTACCTGGGCAGCGTCCTTGCAGACAACCAATTCTCTCATACCAGATGCAACTTGGAGTTTCTCAAATCACTCCCGACACAAAAAAGATGGGTTTAAAATTCATTCAGCTGTCAGTGCACTTTCAGTATGTCATTCCACAGTTTTGGGGAGGCCAAGGAGAAGGTCCTCTCGATTATGGTTGCCAGTTTGGTTCTGGCAGACTGGAGTAGATGCCCCACAGATAGGGTTGCCACTTTTTGATATAAGAAATAAGGGACATTTACCTAAAAGTACGGGATTTTTCACAACAATAAGGGACACTTCATAAAACATAACTGAGGTTATGTTTCACATCGCCTCCTTTCCCCCCGCACTGCCAGGGAAACCTCCCACTGCCACCTTTATGGACCCGGCACCTCATCCCCTCCTGCATGGCCTCCTCCTTCGCCGCCGTGACCATTACGCATAACCCAGAATCCCCAACAGGCTCGAGACACAAGCAGCCATGTGCATGAAACCTCACTCTGGCTCCCGCTCTCCGCAAGCCACTGCCCTTTCTGCCCTCCCTTCCTTCCAGGAAGGCTCGGCTCTTCCAGTCCATCACTCCCGGTGTGCGCAACCAAATCACTCAATCCCCCTTCTGCTCCCCTTCTGTGTCACCTCTCTTTATGCTCAAGAGGGAGGGCTAGAGCAGCCAGGGAAGGCCCCAAGATGGAGGCGCTGTCAGCTCAGGTGAGTAAGCTGGACCAGGCCTGGTGTTTGTGTGGGGAGAGCGGCAGCTACCGGGCATTCACGTAGAGTTCTTCCTTCCTTCCTTCCTCACTGCTGGCCTGGCCTCACCTCCTGCTGCCACCTGTCCTGTCCTGTCAATATGGAACAGGAGCTGAAAATATGGGACGTCCTGTATAATACGGGACAGGTGGCAACCCTTCCCACAGATGACCTAAGTGTGTGGGCCAGATAGTATGGGAGAAGGCCAGGGCCTTAGCCAGGATTTTGATTCGGGGGCGGGGGCTGAGTTTGGTTCGGGGGGGGGGCTGAGACTGGGTGGAAGAGGGTCTACCCTAGCAAACCTTTTGTATTGTTATCCCAATAACCCCATTAATGTGGGATATAATGAGCATGGTGATCAGATCATGATATGAATACACATAAGAGTTTAAATAATGTACCAGTAAGGTCTTTTCGCGGACCACCCTGAGAATTTGGGGGGGGGGGGCTGAAGTCCCCTTAGCCCCCCCCCCCTGGCTACATGCCTGGAGAAGGCAATCCTATAGTAACATAGACCCAAACCATGTAGGGCTTAAAAGGTCAAAACCAACACTTGGTCCTTTTCCCAGAAACAAATTGGCAGCCAGTGGAGTGACTTTAGGATAGATGTAATATGCTCATTCCTGGATGTTCCCTGTACTACCATGGTTATGTATTGTGGTTTTACTGTATGTTTTACTGTATGTTTTTATTGTATGTTTTATTGAATGTTTTATTGTATGCTTGTATCTGTGATCCGCCCCGAGCCTGCAGGGAGGAGCGGAATATAAAACCGAAGAAATAAATAAATAAATAATCAAAGTGGCTGCTGTATTTTAAATCAGCTGGAGTTTCCAAACTTGGTACAAAGGAAGCCCAATGTAAAGTGCACTGCAGAAGTCCAACTTGAGTTTACCAGTGTGTGCCCTACCATCTTTAGGTTCTCCAAATCTAGGAAGGGACGCAGATAGCATATCAGCCAAAGCTGGTAGAAGCACTGACCATCGCATCTACCTGGGCTGATATTTGAAGAAACAGATCCGGGAGCACTCCCAAGCTGCTAGACACAGTCTTTCAGGGGAAGTGTAACTCCATCCAGAACCCCATTATTTATTTATTTATTTATTCACTATATTTGTACACCGCTTTTCTCACCCCCAGGGGGACTCAAGTCAGTCTACAACATAAATGGCTGGCACATTTCAACCCCAAATTAGGACCCTTGATGGCAAGCACCTTTGTTTTGTCTGAATTCAGTTTCAATTGGTTTTTCCTCATCCATGGGATATTGCTGCTGTGAGAGAGGCGGGTCTGGTGTGGGGGCTAATGCACCCCCCTGTCTTCCACATTTGTCCACTACTATATGAAAGGGGAAATGACATTTTTCCAAATGGGGGTGGGGTAACAATCCTGCTTCCATGGAGATCTATGGTCTTATTTAGCACTGAAAGGGGGCTATCCAATTCTTGCTACCGTGTTTCCCCGAAAGTAAGACACCCCCGATTGTAAGACGTATCGGGGGTGTCAGCGGGGTCGGCTAATGTAAGCTGTACTCCGAATGTAAGCCGTACTCCATGCAAAGAGAAGGAGCAAGAGGGGGAGCGAAGCAGCGTCGCGTCAGAGGCCTCTGACGCGACGCTGCCTCGCTCCGCCTCTTGCTCCTTTTCCTTCCCCCCGCCATTTGTTCACTCGCACAAAGGGCGGGGGGAAAGAAGGAGCAAGAGGCGGAGCGAAGCGGCGTCGCGTCAGAGGCCTGGAAAAAGAAAAGCGGCTGTTCTTTGGG
The DNA here is from genome assembly GCA_030556195.1 of Anolis apletophallus. Classification (NCBI taxonomy): domain Eukaryota; kingdom Metazoa; phylum Chordata; class Lepidosauria; order Squamata; family Anolidae; genus Anolis; species Anolis apletophallus. The sequence goes on along the minus strand of JARBWK010000005.1, from coordinate 57,369,716 downwards.
CGGCGGAGGAGGCGGGATCGAGTGACGCGGCGGCCGGGGGTACGGCTTACCTTCGCCCAATGTAAGCCGTACCCCGAAAGTAAGGCGTAGTAGGACTTTTCGGGGGGGAAAGAAAGTAAGACGCTGCCTTACTTTCGGGGAAACACGGTAGTTGTTTTCATGAACATAGGGTTAGTTCTATGCCACATTTCCAAGGCTTACAACTAAAATATAAGAAAGCATGTTTATATATATTGTTGAAGGCTTTCATGGCCAGAATCACTGGGTTGTTGTAGGTTTTTTGGGCTATATGGCCATGTTCTAGAAGCATTCTCTTCTGACATTTCACCTGCATCTATGGCAGGCATCCTCAGAGGTTGTGAGCTCTGAGGATGCCTGCCATAGATACAGGTGAAACATCAGGAGAGAATGCTTCTAGAACATGGCCATATAGTCCAAAAAACCTACAACAACCCATGTTTATATAGCTGCACTTTGTCTCCACTGTCTTCCTAAGTTTTGTCTGAATGGATATCCTGGCTATATATTTTTTTAAAAACAGATGTGACTTTTTATTTTTATTGAAAGGCAGACTTCTCAAGATTTGTGTCATTAAAAAAAGATCAGAGACTTGTTCCTGTTTCAACAATATTGTCAAGTTTTTAAAACGAAGGATTCAGAGAAGAGGAAAATGCAGACCTCCTACCCATAAAATCATCCAGTAGTGAAGATTTACAGCTATGGATGACTCTTTCCAAACTGTTTAAAGATAAGACACCCCTCTCCTTTGCCCTTTTGAAGAATGGTACCAATTATATCTACCTTTGATGCTGCTTTCTTTTCTTTTTAAAAAAGTTGCTCCAGATTAAAGGAGCATGCTTAGGCTGAATTCCTATGCTTAGATTCAGTGTGTCAAGCTTGCCCATGCCATAACATGATAGCAAAGCAAACACAATATTTTTATACTGTGGCATTATGCCAGTTGTCTATCAATTCCAGCATCGTCTTTGTCACGCAGTTCATGATGATGCCCCTAGGAAGCTCTTAAACCATGCCTGAGGCAACACATTTCCGCAGTCCTTCCTACTCCAGCAACTAGTACTTGGGCGTGGTAAGAGTTCACAACTTTGTATGCCTATATTTTAAAACTGATCATTCACAAATTTCTTAATTGTTGGCCCGCAGCCATATTGTCTTCCTGGTTTCCCCTCCATTAGATAACATATTTGATTCTGCACAAGCAATATGTAGCAAAGCTACTTTTATGTTATCAAATTATGCAGATGAGTTACCCACAAAATCATACATCCAGAGGGCAAAGGATGAACACCATATGAAAATAATCACGATGATTATGTTGTCTCCCCTGCCAAGTAGGTATGGGAGGGCAATTTCTGTCCCAGATAGGAGTGTACATTTTTGGTGAAGGGTATAAAATAGATGAGTAGACAGACCCTTTGCAGAAACTTCGAAACAAACTCAAGATTCATTTGAAGCTACTTTTATATGGTTTGTCTTATAAAGCTTTTTTTTAACTTTTCTGCAATACCTTGTGAAGGTGTGTTGGTGTTGGACCTATTGTTCTTCAGCTTCTGCCCTGGAAATAGATTACTCTGAATGTACCTCTTTCTTTGTCACACTTTCAGCAATTCACATTTAAATCTTTATGGCACTTTGATAATTTAACTAGGGTAATGTACCATTGATAGAACATCTTATACCAATATTCCTGTGATTTACATGTGAGTATGTAAATTTTAGCTTTCTATTCCACATTATCTCCCATTCTTCCATTTTAATGGCATGGCCCATGTTTGCCGCCCACTTCACCATGCAATCGTTTACTACTACTTTTTCTGTTTCCCATTCTTATATATATATATATATATCCTGGCTTTGTAATATTTTGTCCCAAAGGGAATCTTTCTCAATGAAACTCTATACATTTCATAGATCTGTGTGGCCTCTTTTGCTGCCTCCCTCCTCCCTCCGCAAAAGCAGAGCACTGAGCGGAAGTGATTCAGTTGGCGTTTTCGCGTTGGCTTGGATTTCTCGTGAGAACAACCAAAGTCAGAAGCTCCACGTTGGTGAATTGGGCAGTGAGCAAACCTGGGAGCATTGGGAGGCTGAAGCATTCACAAGTTTCCAAGAAACAAATTGAGCCTCTCTGCTTGGAAATGTTGGGGTTTTTTTTTTACTATTTTACTGGATTTTTCAAGAGTTGCCTCCCCCCCCAAAAGGAACTGTTTATAACAGCTTCATGACAACCATAGTTAAATGGAAGCAAGTTTCACTCAGGGTGAAATGTCACAAAGGTCTGGAGAACAAGACGTATGAGGAGCGGCTTGAAGAGCTGGGCATGTTTAGAATGAAGAAGAGAAGGCTGAGAGAAGACATGATAGCCATGTATATGTATGTGAGAGGAAGTCTCATATATGTTGTGTTCATCGAAACAGGCCCAGGTTTCACACTGAGTGTATAAATACATTTAAAAACATATTAACTACAGGTCCTTCTCAAAAAATTAGCATATAGTGCTAAAGTTCATTGTTTTCCATAATGTAATGATAACAATTAAACTTTCATATATTGCACACCAACTGAAATATTTCAGGCCTGGTTTTGTTTTGTACTGATTATTTTGGCATACAGCTCCTGAAACCCAAAAATACTGTCTCAAAAATGTATATGTATTTCTGTGTTAGAGTGTCATTTTGTGTCATTTTGGTTGGTGGTATGCCCCAGGATTTTGTAAATGTAAAAAATGTGCCGTGGCTCAAAAAAGGTTGAAAAACACTGGGTTAAGGTACTTCCAATTTTCTGTCTCTCATATTTTCTAACCGGGTGTCTATGTGCACTGAATCTATAGCATTCATTTACTATAATGGTTTATAGTCTTTGAATAACCAACACTCCAGGAATTTGTTTAACTCTCTTCTGCACCAGAAGCCCTTTCACATTGCACAGTTAAAGTACTGTGGTTTCACTTTAACTGGCATGACAAACACTTGGAGTGTGTAGTTTGGTAAGACACTAAAGGGAAATTGTAAATGCTCACTATAAACTGCATTTTAGAGGATGTTGTCATGACAGTTAAAATGGAATTATAGGACTATAAATGTATCTGGTGAAGTGTCTCCAGCAGCAAGCAAACTCCATGATGCAGTATTTAGGGAAGTGTTGTCTGTCCACCTCAAACTTTCCCCAATACATTTTTTAGATTCTGAATTTCAACTGTTGATTCTGTGAATCTGAGTTTTAAAAAAGGAACTTTTCCCAGGCATTTAGGTCTAATTAACAGTGACAAAGGAAAAGTCAGGGCAACCCTTAGTATCATGACTAGAAGTAAAATTAAAAATTCAACTGTCACACAGATTTCCCCCCACCCCTCAATTCCCAAAGTTCTGGCACAATGTGTCATCTTCTTTCGCTAAAGTCCCCAACATACGGTAAACTGCATTTTAAAAGTGCACACACATATATGTTATTACATGATACTAGAATTTCCTCAAGTATCAATCAATGAAATATACAATAGTAAACGTAATATGCAATGACATGCCATTGTTTAGGAGCACAGGAAGACGTTTATTGCCACCTTGTTTATGTCTTTAGTCTGATATTGTTTGTCTGCTGTTACTTGTAGTAATTTGCAAGTAAAAAATTCAAAAATATGGCACCAATCCACTAAAAACCTTTCTCCTCAACAGCCAAAGGGCTACCTGAAAAAATAGGATTCCATTAAAATGATACACTATTAATTCTTGTAAACAAAGAAACACCCTTCCCTGAAAATAGTTGTTAAACTGTTGCAACATCCAGGGTTGGATTTTCTGCTTTGGTAACAACATAATAGAATAGTGAGGCATTTCACTCGTTCTAATATCTCTGTGGGCCCTTCCACATAGCCCTATATCCCAGAATATCAAGGCAGAAAATCCCACATTATCTGCTTTGAATGGAAATATATAGCAGCATGGATTCAGATAACCCAGTTCATAGCAGATAATGTGGGGTTTTCTGCTTTGATATTCTGGGACATAGGGCTGTGTGGAAAGGCCCCGTGACACTAAGTTGTCTAGAGGCATCTTCAGCTGGACCACTGTCTATAGGTGAAACAACTATGCACATCTTCTTCAGTGCTCCCTTATCCAGACATAGTTTAGGCCTGCTTGACTCTGCAGAGTCTGAAATCTGGTTAATTAGCTACCTTTGAAAGATCAAAGTAGCCCACACATTCTGAGCCCTTTTTCCAGAAAGGCATCAAACAATTTCCTGCCTTTGCAGACATGCAGCTCAGCATTTCATTGCAAGCAACCTACGGAGGAGGTCCCCTTCTCTCTTTCTTCCCCACTGCATATAAAAGGTGACAGAGAAGGAGAAGAATGCACTCTGTTTATGTCTCCATGCCTCAAATGATCCGGGAGTCTCCCAAAAAAAATCTCCCTTGGAAATGGGATAATGCACAGCCCTGCTGCTGGGATTAGCTGCCATAGAGAGACAGCTGAATCAGACACTCCGACTTTAATAGGATTACTCACTTGGGAACTCCAATCAAATCAAAGCTCAACTGGGCCGCAATTCAGCTCAAGGCACCCTCCCTGTGCCGGCCAGGATACCAAATACTTCCCCAAAGATGAAATGCAGTTACTTTTCAATGGAAAAGGTCACAACAAAAAAGGGGTGCTGTCCATTTGGTTTTGATATGCAGGTAGGGAAGAAGGTACAGCAGTTTGATCTCTTATTTATGTTCATAAGGATTAAGCCAGTCTTACTGGGCCACATGCAGTGTGAAGCAATAGCTCTCCTCCACCTTTGCAAACAAGGCTCTGAATAGGGAGGACGGATTGGCTGAAAGACAGAGAATAAGTCTATTAGTTGACAACTAGCATGATAGGGATTAAATGATACGGGCAAAAAAAAGTAGAAGGGAAGAGGGACACAAAATGAAGGCATTGTTCCCTCTATAAGTCTTACCATTAGATTTCATTTGCAGGTGGTTATTTTAAATAGTATAGAATCATACTATTTTCTTTGTTTCTTAGATAGTTTCTGTTTTATTTCATTTCAACTGGCACATTCTTGTTCAAAAAACAGTTTGTATTCATAGCCTTTACTGCTTTTTATTATTATTTTCTTCAATAACATTTTAAAAGAAATGAGAGAAGAATCCTGACAAGAAAAAAATTATTCATTCCCCAGATTTGTAATATTTCTCTGATTGAGGCTGGGACTGCATAAAGGGGGCAGGGGAACCACACTGGCATTAGCAGTCATCCTAATGCATGGTGGCTTCTAATAAGTATCGAGAGATTTTAGCCTTAAATGTAACTTTGATCTGCACAAAGTAAAGTCAATGGATATTCTGGAGTTTGTAGGAAACTCCAAAGTATTATGAGGCATTGGCATCACCTGGATGGCTGGATCAGATTCCATTCAGTCAAATACATTGGTCACACTGCTGCCATCAGCCTTTCCCTACATTGATTGGTATAGGGAAGGGGATAGGCCATCCCTATGTCATCACCATTGCTCCTCAGCATTGATGGAGCTCCCTGATTGAAATCATGTCTGCTGAGGTCAGAATGGGGGGTGGGGAGCTGTGGTATGGAGGAGGGGGTCACCCTAAGGTCTCCTTGCTGATTTCATAGCCACCCCATGATAACTTCAGCGGACATAACTGCAACAGCCAGGCACTCACAAAGAGCATCATGGATGGCAAGGAGTAGCAGAGACACAGAGGACAACAGGACAAACCAGTGGGAACAATGAGATCTTGGCCCATCTAGACATCAGCATGGTGCCGCAGAGAGTTCAGTGTGTGTGGCTGCCATCACAATCAATATGTAAAGCTCCTGAATTAAGTGACCAGTGTAGGCGAAGCCTGAGACACTGAAAACTGTTCACACCAGGGATTCCTATATTGGTTTTTGGATAGCCAAACTGTATGCTAAAAGTGTTAGGATTAATGGAAAATTGTATGAAGAATAGATTTTTTTTTCTGGAGGCAAAAAGCTATACCCCTTGGTTGATGCTTGGGATCAATCTTTTACACTGCAGCTCTCAGAATCCTTTAGCCAATATGGCCCTGAAATCTAAGAGTTGCAGTCCAACACTAGTTTTTCAGGCAGCAAACGGAGATGTCATTATAGGGAAGAGAGTAAAACACGGGCATTGCCTACAATTAAGAATTCTGTCCCCAATTATATGACCTTCAATTGCCAAATCTGACAGTTGTAATCCAAAACATAACATTTCCTAGTCCCTCCAGTCCGAATCTTCAAACATTCTGCCTGCAGTAGCATGCCTTCCAACAGACCCTATTTAGTGGAGTCTGTCTCCTGTTTTCTAATCCTTTTCTCTGATAAGACACTATCCCTGTTTTGCAGAGTCAGCACCCAAATTATTTTGCAGCTTGCGCTGAAGAATAAGATAGTTGCCCAATTTTGTGCATCACACTGAGAATCAAGAACACACCCTTGATTGACTTTAGAGCAAACCATAGGATGCAGGAGAGAATGGATTTCTGACCCTTTAGTGGCGGAAGTCATTGAATCATAGAATCATCGAGTTGGAAAAGACCAACTCCAGTCCAACCCCCAGCCATGTAGGTTGGACTCCCAACAGATGGCTACCCAGCCTCTGTTTAAAATCTTCCAAAAATATACTACCACATTCTGAGGCATCTTATCCTAATCAGCTCTTATCCTCAGAACGTTTTCCATAATGTTTAGTTAGAATCTCACTCTATAGCAGCAGAAAACAAACTTGCCCCATCTCAATATGGCTTCCTCTCAAATATTTAAACATAGCTATCATGTCCCCTTCTGCTATCATGTCCCCAGATCATCTGCTTTGAACTGGATTATATGGCAATGTAGACTCATATAATCCAGTTAAAAGCAGATAATGTGGATTATCTGATTTGATAATCAAGATTATATGGGCTTCACTTCCAACTTTGACTATTTTGATTATCCTTCCCTGGACAAATTTAGCTTCTTGAATTGCAATACCCAGAACTTGATTAAAGACATCGTAACTCAGATCCAGTTCACAACAGAATTCTCACCAATATATGGTGGGGAGATGCATCACTATTCATTCTGTCCTCTCCACATTCATTCTTTGCATACACCCCAATCTGTTCTCAGAGGCCCCTTCTACACTGCCTTATATCGCAGGATCTGATCTTGGATATCTCCTTATCCCAGCTTATATGGCAGTGGAGACTCAGATAATCCAGTTCAAAGCAGATAACCTGGGATCAGATGCTGGGATATAAGGACAATGTAGAAGGGGCCATAGAGTGACTGGGTTACATGTATGAGGAAGTTTTTAATATCCCACCCAACCCAGGGAGGAAACCTTAAGCTGAGTGACCGCCTGGTTGAGCAATGATTTGATTAGATTGCCCAAGTGAGTATGATGTCCTTTTTGAAACCATCTTGATTCCACAAGAGTGGCAAGTGCCTCATCCAAGCAGCAAATATTGAAGGGCAGAAGGGGCAGAAGAGTTATGCATGTAGAGGGGCAGCATAAGGGAAGGCAGTTTACCTTTGCTATTATCTTCTCTGGTTATAATTCTAAATATCTCATATTCCCCAATTCCCCTCCAGTGAAGTAAGAAATGCATGATCACTGCCAACATTAAACTGGCTGTCCCATTTTCTTTTGTATATAGATTTGGAAAATGGAAAGAATATTAATGTTATGCTTCATCTCAGTCTAAAACTATATTGAGGACATCTCACACTACATAATTACAGCATTCTACCTAGGATGTCCCATGGAATCATGGAATTTGCAGTTTAGAGATGGGTATTTATACTTCTCAGCTAGGGAGCTCTGGTACCCAAGATTCCATAGGATGAAGCCACAGCAGTTAAAGCACCTTATTATTTGAGCACCCTGTGGCATGCCTGACCATTTGCCTTCAGCAGGGCCTTCAGAGCACCTCCAGACTTCAATATTTTCACTATTTAACAATCTATAATATGGTTCTTTGAAATGTTTGGTTCAGTAACTAATTTACACCTGCTTCATATCTTTGCAACAACTAATGTTATCTATGTCTCCAGCTCTTTGCACTTCAACAGCAATGGTTATCAGAGCAAATAGTTACGCTCTTGGCATGGAGAAGTCTGCAAACATAACAAATGTAGCCTTGATTACCCCTTAGATTTCAGGAGTAGAGTTTGCCAACTGGAAAACTACTTGGCTCAGTTGGTGCAGAAGTTCATTATCTAGCAGTGTACTGGATGACTTATAAACATACCCCAGCTGTTCTAGTTTTGCAGGATGCCTGGCATCAATGCACCAAAAAATTGCTTGTAGATGAAATTGAGCATATTTTATATAGTAAAGTATGAGGCTTTGAACCTTTACTCCTGGTACTCTATATATACAAAAGGCATTCTCTTCTTGCCTGTAAAGCAGAATCTGATTTCAATTGAAGACCCAAAAAAACTCTAGATTTTCCTATCAATATGTGTTCATCTATAAGAACGCTTGACTCTTTTGATGTGTTTGTTGGTATATTTTCTTGTGCTTCTTACCTAGGCTATTCCTGTAAGAATGGTGGATGAGAACACTTATCTCTCAGGAACATCGCTGGTTATTATGAACTTATGGGCAAGGGCATTTTTTAAATAGGAACAATTCAATATTTGTTTACTGCATTCTGGATATACAGTTTGAATGCTGCTGATTAGTCGCACTGAGAAAAGACTCATACACTTAACTGTTGAATGGTGGTGAGTCAACACTCAATTCACTATCTGATTTTAATGGCTCTACTCTAATTGGCACAATGGGATCTAGGTCACATATTGAGGGAAAGAGAGGGAGGGAGAGAAGATGAGTGTCAGAACTCGAGGTTCTTAGCCTGAGTGAGGCTAAGGGAACTCCGAGTTTGACATGAATGACCGCCCTGCAGTCTCCCGGGGATGACGTAATCGCCCGGGAGGGTGCCGAGTCATGGGAAGTGACGTGGCTCTGTGGGACAATATGCTGAGTCAGCGGAAGATGATGCGAGGCTGACCTGATATGACTTTGGGGACACTATGGGCATCTCTGGGTGTCACTGAGTCATGGGGAAACGATGAAACCTTAACCGGACATTGCGGGCGACGGGAAGGAGGAGGTGTTTGTATATAAGGTGGGGTGGGGTGAAGTGAAAGTGCTTTTGCTTTAGAAGTACTGAACCTCTAATAAAACCCAGTGGATTGACCGGAAGACTCTGCGTGATTCTTGGGCGTGTTGGAGTGGCCTTACAGAAGCAAAAGCCCCATCAACTTTCCCTGATATGGCGAGGTTGGAGGAGGAGGACTACCTGGATCGGTGGAATGTTGCTCCAGAGGAGATTTGAAGAACGATGGAATGGGAGTGGACAAGCATCGACCAGGTCGGTTTTCCGGATGAGTCCAAAGAAGCAGCGGCGCAAGGGCGTGCGTATGTTCAGGTGGACAAGGGCGCTCGTCGCCGGGAGGCCAGAGAAGTTGATGCCTGGAGAGGTGCGGCTCAGGTGGCTTCGGGACAAGTAGCCGGAGGATTCAGAGAAGCAGGTGCAGGTCGAGGCCCTGTTCAGGTGAACCTCCTGAGAACTGGAGAAGGATCCCAAGAAGCGGCGAAGAGCGCTGTTCAGGGGGAACCTCAGGCAGTTCTTGATTATGCGGAGTGGAGAAGTCTGCATTTGGGTAGTAGTGCGACTACCAAACCGGAAGAGCCTACGGAGTTGAAGGTCCTGCAGTGTCGCATGGAGGCGATGGAGGCTACATTCCGGCGGATGTCCAGGGAAATGGCGAGGAAGGAGCAGGCGTGGGAATCGATGTGGAGTGCTCCTGGAGGAGGGGACTTTACCCATTATTCCTGGATGGACGGTGAACAACCGGAAGAGCGTCCTAGATCTCCTTCGAGAGTGTGGACGGGTGGTAACACCGGTGCTGGAGGTCGAGGAATGAGAGCTGGCGTGTCGTTGGGGCCTGTACTGGAGGAGAGAGGAGGCTCTGTACCCGTTGGAAGGGGTCGTGGTGTTTGCCCGGTAGGAGAAACGAGACCGGAGACGCCACGAGAGATGAATTATGAAAATAGGCCAAGGAAGGAGCCCCTTCGGGCTGAATTTGAGGGCGAGGCCTGTAAAGTTGCCTTTTTTGTGGCCACGGTGAGTGACCACATGGAAGATTATGGACAATTGTACCCAAGTGAAGGGAGTCGAGTAAGAGCAATAGGAGCTGCCTTTAAAGGACGAGCAGCTGAATGGTATGTTCAATGCCATGACCGTCAAGACCCTTGTTTACGATCGGTGAGAGCTTTCTTAAGAGCGGTGAGGAATCGATTCCGGGACCCGTTGGAGAGAGTGAAGGCGAAGGAGGCGCTGAGATGCTTGTCCCAGGGGTCTAGATCCGTGACCGAGTACTCCGAGGAATTTATGAGCTTGGCGGGGAAGGTGGTCGAGTGGTCGCCAGCTACCTTGTTGGAGTTATACAAAGATGGTCTGAGGAGAGAGATTGTAGAGTGGTGCCTGCATCGTGATGACCCCGGAAACATTGATGGCTGGATCCAGTTGGCTGGTAATGTGGAGGGTATCCTGGCCCAGGTGCAGAGGCGCAGATCGGTGACGGCTGGGAGATTCCGTGGAGAGCCCAAGAGGAGTTTGACGGAGGGTCGAGGAGGACGAGGAGAGCCCAGGCGGGGTGCCAATGCCAGTGATGGAAGGCCGAGTGGTGTGAGGAGGCCCATGATGGGGAGAGGGCTTTGTTTTATTTGTAAAAAGCCAGGACATTTAGCAGCCCAATGTTGGCAAAAGAGTCTGCCAGAAACAAAACATTCAGTGGTGGCTGGAGGGGCGCTGGGTGACAAGTTGGAGCAACCCTCTATGGGGGTGAGTGAGGGATTTCGAAGTATTCAATGCCCTATAGAAATATTGAAGGATACGGGGTATGAGAAACAGCAAGCATTCATAGATTGTGGATGTTCCGAAAATATTATGACCCCCAGTTTAGTAGAAAAGTTGGAATGTGGCATCCAGGTCATGCCAGCTCCTGTGCATTTTGCCCAGCTAGATGGGACTTTTGTGGAGGGGGGTCCGTTCCCTTTAAGTACCAAGGGGTTAAAAGTTAAAGTGGGACCTTGGAAAGGGGAAGTGGATTTTGTGGTGGCCCCAATAAGTGAGCATAAAGTGGTTCTGGGCATGCCGTGGTTGGGGGAGGCTAATCCGCTAATTGATTGGAAATCTGGGTTGGTTAAGTGTCGGGAGGCTCCTGTAGGAGTGCAGAATCATGGGAATAAAGGGGTTGATTTGCAGAATCGATTAAGGGGTGTCCCAAAAGAATATTGGGATTATGCTGATGTGTTCGACCCTGTGTTAGCTAAAGGTCTTCCCCCTATTAGGAATGTTCAATGTAGAGTGGAGATAAAAGAAGGGGCGTTGCTACCTAAACCTAAAATTTATCCCATGTCTGCCCGGGAAAAATTAGCTTTAAGGGAGCAGGTTGATGAATATTTGAAAAAGGGGTTTATTGAACGATCAGAGTCACCTATTGCTGCCCCCGCTCAGTTTAGAGAAAAGAAGGATGGGAAATTGCGATTATGTATTGATTATAGGGGGTTGAATGCAATAAGTACCACCAACTGTTACCCCTTACCATTAATTAAAGATTTGTTAGGGCAACTTGGAGGAGGGCAGTATTTCACCAAGTTGGATTTGATAGACGCGTTCCATATGGTGCGGGTGAGAGAGAGTGACAAGTGGAAGACGGCGTTTTCTTGTCCTCTCGGGCTATTCCAATGGACCGTCATGCCATTCGGTTTGGCCGGCGCCCCTGGCATATTTATGCAATTAATTAATGAGGTTCTGCACCCCCTATTATATAGGGGTGTGTATGTGTATTTAGATGATATTGTGATCATGACTGAAACGAAGGAAGAGCATGTTAGATTGGTGCGGGATGTATTGGAGCGGTTAAGGCGAGCGAAGTTGTATGCTAAATTGAGCAAATGCAAGTTTGGAAAGACCCAGATAGATTTTTTTGGAATACCGCATCAATAGAGAGGGAGTTGCCATGGATCCGGCGAAGGTGGAGGATGTAGTAAATTGGGAGGCTCCGCAGACTAGAAGGCAGCTGCAAGCATTTTTGGGTTTGGCAAATTTTCACCGGACCTTTATCCCAGATTTTGCAGAGATCACCCTTCCTTTAACGGAGTTGTTAAAAACTAAAGGGAGGGGGGAATCTAAGAAGGTGAAGTCGCCTGGGGCTAGGTTGATGTGGACAGAAAAGTGTCAGTCAGCATTTGCCAGGTTGAAGGAAGCTTTTACCACTGAACCGTTGCTAATGCATCCGGATTTGGAAAAGCCTTTTGTGCTGCAGTGCGATGCGTCTGCTTGGGCTTACGGGGGGGCGTTGTTGCAGCGTGACGCCCAAGGCGGACTGAGGCCATGCGCTTATTTTTCAAAAAAAATTGGTGAACAAGAAAGGAATTGGCCCGTGTGGGAAAAAGAAGTGTATGCGGTACGCTGCGCTTTACAGATGTGGAGGCATTTTTTGGAGGGGGCTGTTCATCCGTTTGAGGTGTTAACAGATCATAGGAATTTGCAGTACTTGAGGAATCCTCAGAAGTTGTCTCCTAAATTGGTGAGGTGGGCTCAGTTTTTCTCCAGGTTTGATTTTACTTTCAAGCACATAGGAGGAAAGCAGAATGTGGTGGCGGATGCCTTGTCTAGGTATCCTGCTATGGGAGCCAATCCCCCTTCTAGTTTGGAGGATGTATTTACTAGAACGCAGTGGGGTTTGGAGGTGCAAACCCGGTCTCAAGTTAAAGAGATAAAGAAGGAGGATGAGGTGAAGGTGAAGCAGTGGTCGTCTGCATTGCAGGTTTTTTATTCGAGGGATGAATGGTTGCAAAGCCATGAGGAGGAATGCCAGAATGTAAATGGGATATGGTTTTTCAAGACCAGGCTTTATGTACCCCAGGGATTAAGGAAGAGAGTGTTGGAATTGGGGCATGACCATAAGACTGCTGGGCATTAGGGCTTGGCTAAGACTCTTTTAGCCTTGCGGAGTCGTTACTGGTGGCCCGGGATGAGGGGAGATGTGAGGAATTATGTGCAGAGTTGTGATGCATGTGCAAGAGGTAAGGCCCCTACGGCTAGGCCCCAGGGGTTGATACAAACGGTTGCTACTCCAACCAGGCCCTGGACACATGTAAGTACTGATTTTGTTGGAGAGTTGCCTGTGAGTCGGGGTTATAGGTACATCTGGATTGTGTTGGATTTATTTTCAAAGCAAGCGCATTTTATTCCTCTGACACGATTGCCTTCGGCGGAGAGGTTGGCCAAGTTATATATTCAGCACGTTTATCGGTTGCATGGTTGTCCGGAGCAAGTGCTCAGTGACCGGGGAGTCCAGTTTACGGCGCGATTCTGGGAAGCGTTTTTAGATGTTTTAGGGGCGGATCGGAGTTTGACATCTGCATATCACCCTTGCTGTAATGGCGGCGTGGGACGTGCGCATAAGTCATTAGGCAGTTATTTAAGGATTTATACGAATAGGCCGCAGAATGACTGGGTAGATTTGCTGCCTTATGCTGAAATGGCGTACAACAGTTCTGTGCATTCGTCTACGGGGAGGACGCCGTTTTCGATCGTGTATGGACAAGAAGCGTTGCCCTTACCACATTTGCCTGGGCGTGAGGGAGAGCTGGATTCGGAGGAATGGAGTGTTAGGGCAAAAGTGGAATGGAAGGAAGTGGTGGAGGCTTTGAGGAAGGCCCAAGGGAAGTATAAGAAATATGGAGATCGAAAGAGGCAGGAGAATGATGATTACCAGGAAGGTGACTTGGTGTGGCTGTCCACGCAGAATATAAAATTGAATCTGCCCTCCAAAAAGTTAGGTCCGAAATATCTGGGTCCTTTTCGGGTGGCTCAGAGGGTGAATAAAGTATCCTACCGATTGATCTTGCCAAAGGGGATGGGCAAGATCCACCCCACATTTCATTGCAGCCTTTTGAAAAAATATGTACATCTGGTAATGCCTAAGGATTAAGTGTATTCTGTTTTCTGCAGGGGGAGGAGGACGAGATGGAGGAGACCCTTATGTCAGAACTCGAGGTTCTTAGCCTGAGTGAGGCTAAGGGAACTCCGAGTTTGACATGAATGACCGCCCTGCAGTCTGTGGGGATGACGTAATCGCCCGGGAGGGTGCCGAGTCATGGGAAGTGACGTGGCTCTGTGGGACAATATGCTGAGTCAGCGGAAGATGATGCGAGGCTGACCTGATATGACTTTGGGGACACTATGGGCATCTCTGGGTGTCGCTGAGTCATGGGGAAATGATGAAACCTTAACCGGACATTGCGGGCGACGGGAAGGAGGAGGTGTTTGTATATAAGGTGGGGTGGGGTGAAGTGAAAGTGCTTTTGCTTTAGAAGTACTGAACCTCTAATAAAACCCAGTGGATTGACCGGAAGACTCTGCGTGATTCTTGGGCGTGTTGGAGTGGCCTTACAATGAGGACTGAATACACATTTTGGTGATTACATCCTTTTATATGCAATTTCTTGCTTGGTGGATGGCAGTGCCTTTGTCCTATAAATCCATTCCTGGGTTTACTCTGTTCATCTTCCAGTTACTCCAAGCTGAACATGAGCTTTACTTGCACTGCACCTTTAAGAGGATTGTCTCCAATAATTGAGGACTTGTAGAGCTCCCATCTAACACAAAGCAGATATCAAAATGACATCATTATCCTAGTTTTTCTTCCCATTTTTGGCTATTAACTACATTTGTTTGCCACATAAAACAGTGAGAGGAAACAAATAATAACATTATATGGGTTTTTGGGCCGTATGGCCATGCTCTAGAAGCATTCTCTCCTGGCATTTCACCTGCATCTGTGGCAGGCATCCTCAGAGATCTGTGGAAAATCAGGGTGTTCTTTATGTACTGTTATGATGGAGAACTTCTAACTCCTTCCACTAAGGTGAAAAACTTTGGTGTTATATTGGACTCACAATTGACGATGGAGGCTCAGGTAACCGCTATGAGCAAGCAGGCCTTTTTCCACCTTCGCCAGGCAAGACAACTGGCGCCCTACCTACCAACAGAGGCCTTGGCAACGGTAATCCATGCTATGGTTACTTCAAGGCTGGATTACTGTAATGCATTGTACGTTGGCCTCCCTTCGTCAGTGACCCAGAAGGTCCAAGTTGTCCAAAATGCGGCTGCCAGATTACTCTCGAAAACACCCATGAGACGTCATATAGCCTTACAACATCTGCACTGGCTCCCAATTGAATATCGGGCTTCTTATAAGAAACTGGTCCTGACCTTCAATGCCCTTCATGGACAGGGACCGCTATACCTTAGGGAGTGTCTTTCACCCCTTCATTATAAGAGACCATTGTGACCAGCTCAAGAGAACCTCTTCTACATTCCGGATCCCAGAGAGGTACGCCTAGAGTCCACAAAGTGTAGGATCTTCTCAATCTCTGCCCCAATCTTGTGGAACTCTCTACCACCAGAATTAAGAGCCATGCCTAACCTACGGTCATTTATGCAAACACTCAAAACATGGCTCTTTGGTAAAGCTTTTAATGTGTAACTATTTTAGCTGTAATTTTATATTCTGTTTTTAGTGTGTAAGTAGCTTGGAGCACTCCGGTGGAGGGCGACTCATCAAGTAATAAACTGATTGATTGATTGTTATAATTTTAGAGGGGTTTTTAAAAATACGGGTAGCCAGATTTTGTTCATTTTCATTGTTTCTTCCTTTCTGTTGAAATTGTCCACATTAAAAATAACCACTTACTACTTCCCATAACTTCTGTGTTTGCAAATGCAGTGGCCATCATATCTACCAGTCTTGAGACCTACCATGGATACAGAAGACATGGTCTGTATTCACATCCTCACCATTTACCAATATGAGGCATGACGACCCACAATTGCTGGAATTTAAGAATCTGGAGAGACCACTGTATATGAAAGGAAAGTCCTTTGAGTCTTTTAAAGAAGGTTGTAGGTGTTCCAGGCATCCCCACAAAATACTCCTTAAAAATGAGTTATTTCATTTTATACTATTGTTTCTGTTCCTTTTTAGTATTGTACACCAGGATGAAATAAGAAGATGTTGATGAGAGAGAGAGGTAACAGTAACTAGCAGTCAAGCATTAAGAAATTTCTTCACACAAATTGTAACATTCCCACTACTGGTTGCGTCCCTCCCCCGTGTCATTCTGGATCAAATTAAATCCCACCAGCTTCTATCATTCTTTGATGAGAAGCCAACAATGTTAAAGGACAGTTTAGATTTGAGATTTGAACACGGTCAAGTTAATCTTAGTGGAATGAACAGAGATTGAAATAAAAGGACTTGTACATAGCAGCAAGACAACCTCTCTCCACATGTTCAGTGAATGCATGCGTGTCATGAGTGGAGAGGGAATCAGACAATAGGAACTCATGCACTGTTTCCTCTCCAAGCCTGCACATGTTCAACCGAAGGTCAGATAAAAACTCACAATTTATTATAAACAACATAGATTTATTTCAGCTTGCTTTGAAATCCATAGATTGGGTTGTTGTAGGTTTTTTAGGCTGTCTGGCCTCACAACCTCTGAGGATGCCTGCCATAGATGCAGGCAAAATGGCAGAAGAGAATGCTTCTAGAACATGGCCAGGCAGCCCAAAAAACCTACAACAACCCAGTGATTCTGGCCATGAAAGCCTTCGACAATACAATCCATAGATTGTGTGCAGGATTTTAGGTTACTTTGTGGCTATCAGGGTTTGAAACAGGAGTCACTCCCATGAGTCAGTGAACATGGGATTTTTGTGAGATTAATAGGTTTGGTTGAGATGTTGCTATTTTATGTGGATTTGATTTTTATTTCCATGAAGAAAATCAATATAACTAATCAGAAGCAAAGACATTATCTCACTCAAGCCAAACTTGGGAACATTTAATTTTTTACATATAATTCCAGGATACCCAGCCAGTATTTAGTTGGATGATAGAATTTTCAGTTCAGACAAGTAATTTTTTTAAGCTCTGGACTCCAAATACAAGGAATAATTACCTATGAAACATAATTCCATTTTTACATGGCTTTTGATATTTTCTGAACAAAATAGAAGGAAACTGATCTTCTATTCCTAGAAAGAAAATCTCTTGTCTATTTCTAGAAAGAAGCAAACAGCCATATTTCAGAACCCCACACTAACTTTTCTTTAGAGGAGTGAATATGCATTCAAAGAAATTCAAATCCCACCTACTGGGTCTAAAGAATAATGATGTAATCCACTCATATCAATGATTCCCCCACGTCATCTCAAACTAATCCTTGCAATAAAGCATTTTCCTGATCAGTCTCACATGCCCCACCACATAAAGGCCATTGCCCACTGTGAAGGGTAGGACCCATCTATTACGATCAGATTATTGTCTTTGGTTGGTCCTCTTTGCAATTAAGAAAGAACTGCCATAGCTCAGCAAGTATTCCAGTCTCAGCTTGCTCTCCCTCCTGTGGTCAAAAAGGATTTGTAAAGTGAGAAAATCATTATGCGGCATTCCAGCCATTGCTATGGCATCACACTGGGATACTGCCATTCTTAAGAATGGGACAGCCAATGAATTTGCAAGCCCATTATCCCTACCCGATTTTGATTCCTAAGTTTGTTGTGATCTGCTCTCAAATGGTATCCATAAGAGGCACATGGATATAGAGGACAGAATAATTTTGGTCTCTTTTCAAATACACAAATACCAAAACCTTCTACAGAAAAGACGGGACAGTGGGACAAGTGGCAAGCTTTACCTTCCAAACATCTTCAGTGCTATTCATAGGCCTTTTCATACTAATTAATTTCGTGATAAGCTTCACTTTAAATGTCATTGTTTCATCCTATGGACCCTATTACAGGGTTTTTTTGACAAGATTTGTTCATAAGGAGGCCATTTTTGTCTTCCTCTGAGGCTGAGAGAGCATGAAACTGCAAAAGCCAGGTTTTTGTTCGATGTAGCCATGGCAATTAAGACACCATGATAGTATTATGATGGTAAATGTGTCTCATGAGAACTGACACTTAAGTCTCAAAGTCAATGCACCCATGACATGATCCAAACTGAGATGTCTCAAGAGACAAAAAGTATATTGCAAGTAAATCCATCGGAACAGATTCCTGTATGTTTTGTCCTGGAACTATGCATACATGTCTCATTTGCTAAAATGGGGTTCAAGTTATGGTTAAGTAAACCACCTGCCTTCAAAATAAAATAGCCTAATGCAAAAGAAAAAAGAATAGAACTTTTAGTAGCATTTTATTTATTGACTGTGTGAGAAGCAAATTGAGGGTACAGTAGCTTGGTTGCATGCCACAAGTTGCTTCTGCTGTGAGAGAATCAGCCATCTACAACGGTGTTGCCCAGGGGACGCCCAGATGTGTTACGATCCTGCAAGGAGGCTTCTCTCATGAACCCCTTTTAGTAGCAAATCCATTAATATTTTCTGAAATGTTGCATGAGACTGTATGTGGAAGTGGGGAGGATGGGGCAGGAGAGACCCTGTTTGTTTGTTTATTTATTTATTTCAGGAGGAGGACTCAGGGCGGCTTACAACTGGCAACCATTAGATGCCAACAACAACAATAAAATATACTTAAACATTAATTAAAACATCATCAAAACTTTAAAAGTATATTTTTTTAAAAAGAGACTGGATGCAAGTCATTAATATGCAGATGCAATCAAAACAAAAAGAATTGGATACTTTCAAGACTTTCAGAAACAGTGCCCACCCACTTTATTTGAAAAGCACCAACTGTGTTGTGTTTCAGGCCACTGTTTAAGACTTATATCTTCACCCAAGCCTCCCTTTAGGTCCGTGGTTCCCAACCTTTGGTCCTCCAGGTGTTTTGGGCTTCAGCTCCCACAATCCCTCACAGCCGGTAAAATGACTGGGATTTCTGAGAGTTGTTGTCCAAAACACCTAGAGGGCCAAAGGTTTTTTTTTTACTATATGGCTGCTACAATACATTTTTAATGTAATGTATTTTTAATTGCTGTTTAGGATACTTGTCTTAATGTTTACTCATGTTTTAGTTCATTATGTCCTATTGGATTGTTTATATTTTGTTTTTCATTTCAATGCTTAATTCTCTTATTATAAGTTTACTGTTGTTATAGTGCACTATTCTGTATTTATTTTTGATGTAGTTGTACTTATTTGAGGCATTAAAAGTTGGCCCTTTTGTGCCTAAACAGCCATGAGTCCCTTCAGGGAGAGAGGATGGTCTAGAACAGTGTTTCTCAACCTGGGGGTCGGGACCCCCAGGGGGGTCGCGAGAGGGTTTCAGAGGGGTCGCCAAAGACCATCAGAAAACATATATTTATGATGGTCTTAGGAAGCCCTTTGGCAGAGAAGATTGAAGATCTCTCCCCTTGTCTTTCTCTTTCTTTTTGGAAACAGACTGTGAATTCTCCCACCTAAAGCTCTACTCTGCGGTGATTGGCAGGCCTCCCAGCCAAGGGGAGGGCTGTTTCTGAGACTCCAAGCGGAGAGGGGAGAGCAGGCATGCTTGGCGCATGGCAACATGATGTGCATGTGTGGGTGAGGGAGAGTGTATGAGGTGGGATGGAGGCTCACGCCAGCTAGTCCCTTCAAGGCATGAGGGTTCTGTATAGGAAGTTTGACCCAATTCTATCATTGGTAGGGTGCAAGGGGCTCTTTGATTGTAGGTGAACTATAAATCCCATCAACTACAACTCCCAAATGTCAAGATCTATTTTCCCCAAACTCCACCAGTGTTCACATTTGGGTATATTGAGGATTAGTGTCAAGTGTGGCCCAGATCCATCATTGTTGAGTCTATAGTGCTCTCAATGTACAGTAGGTGAACTACAACTCCCAAACTCAAGGCCAATGCCCACCAAACCCAGTATTTGCTGTTGATCAGGGGAGTTTTTTGTGCCAAGTTTGGTTCAATTCCATTGTTGGTGAGTTCAGACTGCTCTTTGATTGTGGGTGAACTATAAATCCCAGCAACTTCCAAATGACAAAATTAACACACACACCCCTTCAAAATACAGTTATGAAGTAGCAAGGAAAATAATGGTTAGGGGTCACCACAACATGAGGAACTGTATTAAGGGGTCGCAGCATTAGGAAGGTTGAGAAACACTGGTCTAGAAATATATGATGATGATGATGATGATGATTATCATCATCATCATTAATCACTATCCTAGGTTACTGTTTTAGCCAGCTTTGTGATACATTTACAGTGATAGATTTACAGTGATAATAACCTTCATTTCCACTAAGAAAAAGATTCTCAGGGTGGCTATTTTTTTTACTCGCTGGATCTTGGGTTTTCTCATTTTGTATGATGTCATTTTATACTTGAATTTGATACTATTTCTGTATTGGAAATTAATGTGAGTTGTTCCATACATAGTCTATAAATGGATGGTATCATCATCATTGTTATTATAATCTAAACATAATTGACTGTTTTGGGTGTGTTTTTAAAAATATTCTCATGTTTTTTAATCTGTCTCGACTTTTAATTTTGTGACTTTTAACATTGTTTTTGTATTTACCTTGCTTTTTTCCTTGTTGTAATCTACCTTGAGAACTTTGTTATGGGGGACCCTGTGCAACAAAATAAATATATGAATGAATACATGTGTAGACTATTCTAAGCAACAACCTGACTAAGCAGTTCGCATACTCAAAAAAACATGTTGCAAAGGCAAATCACCATAAGAAGCCAGAAGCCAGCTGCAGTTCTCTCCTAAGAGTATAAATAAAGCAACCATCACCAGCAAGCTTGGAATTGAACCGGTGGACAGAAAAGCCCCTGGGTGATGATGTCATCCTAGGATTTGACACTGGCCTGTCAGCTTTACAGTTCTTTCAGCTTCACCATTGATGACAAAGTTGCTAAGCCTCAAATACAGCCTAATCCCAGCAAGGCAGCAGTCCTTGAAAGGAGGATCAGGAGTAGTCTAGGAGCAGGTTTTATGGCCCACTTTCCTCTTGGTCATTCCCATAATTCTATCTCGATTGCATCAGACTGCGAGACTGACCACCAACTATGGACTAGTATATGTAGAAGCAAATTTTGGGAATGTTACATATTTGGAATGCAATCCTATAGCTGCTAGAGGTTCCAGTACCAGTAGGGTGAGTTTGAACATGTCTCCAAATAGATTTAGTACCTTGGATAACTCCGTTAACACTCATACTAAAACTCAGATGAAATTAATAGCTTCACTGATGTAATAATAGCCGTGGATTGCCACTGCCAAAGCACCCCCCTCCCCCAAAACCCAACCACCATGTACAGTGGCAGAAGTGGTTTTTGAGAGTTGTAATCTGAAAATGTAACTTTCACATGGTCTTATAAAGAGTGGCTTGCCATTTCTATTGATTTGGAATGAAATCTACAAACTTAGATTTTAGGTTCTGGAGAATAAGACTTCCTGACAACATTAACATGCATGGGAGTTAATTATTATTTTGGAGTCCAAATAATAATTAATGGGTGAAAGAATATGCTAGTCCCATGGAGAATATGTAATTGATGTAATATGATGCGGACTTGGAGCAATTATTGAAGAAAGTAAACACAGGAAGCACAAAGGTATGTTTACAGTTTAATATTACAGTTCCACGTTGAAACAATTCAAGTTTCTCCATAGGTTGGCTCAATCATCAATCAGATTGGCACTGCTGTCACAAAATCAGAAGACTAATACTTGGAAGAGCAAATATGAAGGAGCTAGATAAAATTCTGAAATGTTATGATATATCACTGAATACAAAAGTTATGAGGGTGTAACTATAATATGTCACATTTCTATGACTTGTGAAAGCTGGACAGTGAAAAAAAAGCTTGAAGAAAGAAAATCAATTTATTTGACCTGTATAAATTAGTCTTACTGATACCATGGATGGTTAAAAAGAGAAATAAATTGTTCCTATGACAAATCTCATGCTGGCCACATGATATTGGATGTGTCTATGGATAATGCTGGCTCTTGAGCTTAGAAATGGAGATGAGCACCAACCTCCAGAGTCAGACATGACTGGACTTAATATTAGGGGGAAACCTTTACATTTACCTATAGTAAATTATTTATTTATTTACTTATTTTATAAATTAGTCCATAATTCTTCCTAGAAACCCAAATGAATTTATTATATAAAAGACCATCATTTATTATATAAAAGGCCATCATTCAGAGGATGCGGGGAGGACTTGCTAACATTACAAAACATGGACACTTTGTTGTGGATTTTTTAAAAAGAGTTAACTTTCCAGACTAAGGTCTTGCCAAGAGATAGGAATATTTAGGACACTTGCCATCTCAGTTCTTAATGATCTGTCAACTTAATGTCATATGCTAAAATAAACTGTTAATAAAAAGTGTATTTATATTTTAATGATTATCTCAGAGTTTATGCTTCAGATGAGGTCACAAAGGCTGATGACACCAGCTATTATTTTAGGACCAAGATATATTTTCTCTGGTGCTAAAAAGATCCTTGCCACTGAAAAGGAAATAAATGCCCACACACCTGGGTGAAGGGGGGGGGGGGGAGTTACAGTGCCAACTAGAGTCCTTCTAATGATATCAGACAGTAAATTTAGGGCAATGCCAAGTATTCTCAGGGTTTTTTTCTAGAACATTCCTCAGATGTCAGGGGAGGCAAAACACACAGGGGAACGCCTAATCATTGTGAGTCACATAGAGAAGCGCTTCCTATTATACTTCATGAATAGTAGAACATCCCAAATTCTACTTTGAAGATGCCCCTGCCCCCACCCTGGCCATTTTGCTTCCTTTATTTCAGGGATCATTTCATGCTACACAGTTAAGAGTGATATGATTCTGCTCTAGCCGCCATAGTTCTGGATTGCTGTGAGTTTTCCAGGCTGTATGGTTATGTTCCAGAAGCATTTTCTCCTGAGGTTTTGCCCAGATATATGGCAGGCATCCTCAGAGGTTGTGAAGTCTGTTGGAAACTAAGTAATATATATCTATATATCTGTGAAATGTTCAGGGTGAGAGAAAGAACTCTTGTCTGCTAGGGGTACATATGAATGTTGCAATTTGCCACCTTGATTAAATGCTATTCAGGGTGGCAAATTACAACATTCACAGATACCTCTAGCAGACAAGAGTTCTCTTCCCCACCCTGGACATTCCCCAGATATATAAACCTCACTTACTTAGTTTCCAACAGACCCCTCAACCTCTGAGGATGCCTGCCATAGATGTGGGTGAAACATCAGGAGAGACTGCTTCTGGACCATCACCATACAGCCCGGAAAACTCACAACAACCCAGTGATTCCCGGCCATGAAAGCCTTCGACAACACATCGCCATAGTTCTGTCCTGTAGAATCCTGGCATTTAGTTTTCTCAGCCTGTAAGCTTCATCAAGTTATAAACCAATGTATTCAATATGATATGGTCATGTCAATTTATGTAAAATCATACTGCTATAATAATGCTTCATGAAAAGTAAGTACTAATACACTAATTCAGCAGGTTTGCAAACACTTCCTTCACTTGATTCACGGAGATTGTAAAAATAGTACTTTTTTCTGTAATCCCAATGACTCAAATGGTACTTTTCACAAGGTCTTACATAGTACTTAGCTGATATAGTGAAGTGGTGTTTGGGTAATACCACCAGTAGGAGGCTGGTATAATCCAAGCTCCACTTCATCAGTTAAGTACTATGCCTCCAACTATCATTTCAATTTTTTACTTTATAAGTGGATAGGAACTGTCCTTCATTGTCTCGTACTCACATTGCAAAGAGTCCTTGCACAGCTGAAATAATTTTTTATTTGAAATAAGAATTGTTACTCAGTAGCTGGGGCTGCTAGAGAAACCAAGTGAAAGCCCTGGAAAGTCACTGCCTTCATTGCTGATGGAAACTCTGAAGTGACTGACCTTCTTTCTTTTCTTTTTTTTAAAGCGAGTTTATTCCTTTGAAGTTAATGAATCATGAAGCCCTTTGGAAGCCAGACTTGTTTATTTACACACACTGCAGCTCATGTGGAGAAAACAGGCACCCATTTGGGGCATGCCACTAATTTGAATGAAAGATCAAATGGAGGCGAGCAGAACAGCGTGAGGCAGTTGGAAGGGCAAATGTTCTCTCCGGCGGTCTCTCCCCACAGAAGTTTGGCCAGAGTCTGAGTCATGTCAGGCTTCATTGAAGACGGTTCTTTAGTTAGAACTCCAAACAAGTGAAAGTCTGGCTTCAGCTTCAGCAGATCAGTAGGACACCCTCCTTTTTTGTAAAATCATATGGGATGTATTGTCTTTGGAGGCTCAAAGTCATCATGTCATGACTCCTGTCTTCTGAGATGGTGAAGGTGAGCAATAAATGCTGCAGGTTTGCAAACATTTCCTTCAGTTGAAGTGCAATCTGGGGGAGGGGAGTCACATGTCAGTGCTCTAAAGGATCCCCTGTGACCCTTCAGGTGATGATGAACTACTACTGTGTCTTCCCTTAGCACTGTCCAGGGATGGTAGAAAATGGAGTATAACAACACCTTGATACTCACAGGTCCCCTGCCCTGCAATGGTGGAGGAGCTGCAGCCAAGTCCATTGGCTTTTACTTACCTGTCTACTTTTGCCTTTCTTTTTACATCTTCTTCCCTATACCTCTAAGATAGTGGTTCTCAACCTTTGGTCTACCAGGTGTTTTGGACTTTAACTCCCAGAAATCCTAGCCAGCTTACCAGTTCTTAGGAATTATGGGAGTTGAAGTTCAAAACACCTGGAGGACCAAAGGTGGTGGATCACTGCTCTAAGACATTCAATGCTACACCTTCTCCAGTGCCACCCCTGCCCTCAAGAATGCCGCTGTATGTTTACAATTTACTTCACTGGGGCTCCTGTGCACATCCTGTGGTCTTTCTTTAGGCCCCTTCCACACAGCTGTATATGATCCACATTGAATGAGATTATATGGCAGTCTGGACTCAGAAAACCCAATTCAAAGCAGATTGTGGATGATCTGCCTTGATGTTCTGTGTTATATGCCTGTAAGGAAGGGCCCTAAGTCTACACTGACATATAATTTAGTACAAAGCAGACATTGTGGATTATCTGCCTTGATATTCGAGCTTGAAGATGTCCTCATTCCTCACATTCCTATGATTTCAACAGATACTCCATTTCAATTTAAGAGACTGCAATTCCCAATTTGATTGGTGTTTGTGTTGGGAATCAGGAGCTGTTAGGCTCAAAAATAACCCTCTCTGGGGGTGATTCCACCAAAATACAGCAGAGTGCAGGATGCACAGCTCATAAGCAGCAGAAACTTACATGTAGCAAGCAAGGATTAGTTTCCATTGAACAGGATGGAACAGGATTGCAGATCCACAACTCATAGGATTAAAAATAATATGTTTATTAAAGATAAAAGAAATCCATTCTAGATAGGAAAGGATCTTGGAGCTAACTAGCTTCACTGAGCTATCTTCTAA
The DNA here is from genome assembly GCA_030556195.1 of Anolis apletophallus. Lineage (NCBI taxonomy): Eukaryota > Metazoa > Chordata > Lepidosauria > Squamata > Anolidae > Anolis > Anolis apletophallus. The sequence continues at coordinate 57,344,220 of JARBWK010000005.1, read as the reverse complement.
GGAAAAAGGGGAAATAATAAAAGTAACTATATCTACTACATCTTGCCTTAGACAATGGCAAGATGCTCCCTCACCCTAGAGAAGACAAAAGGAGAAGAGGCCAGAAAATGGAGACAGGCCACATGGCCAGCCCAGGGCAATAAAAATACATTTAAAATAGAAAGTACAGTTTCCCTAAAGAGATCACATTCCTAGGCATTCAAAAGGGGTGGAGATAGTGCCATGCAAAGATGAGTAAGACAACCCCCCTTCTTAATCCCTTCTTAAACTAGATAGAGGAAATTGGGGAGGAATCCCTCAGTCTATCTAAGCTAACTACTCATTGAGAGCTGAAGACTTGTGCAGTCAGGGATGAAACCCAACAGTTTGCAATCATGAACAACAAAGCTCAGGGTCAATCTTTAGAATTCTGCAGTTCAGATCTAGACATGGATTGCTTCTCACATGGACCATTATATGTTGCGTATTCTAGAGACAGCAAACCAGACGATTGCTCTATCTGCACAGTCAATGGAACAACAAAAATTGTATACCCACAAACACTGTGAAATTAAATATATTAGAAAACCTCTCTTTCTTTCTTTTTTTCCATTTAACCAGACTGGGCTGCAGCAAAACGTCACTGGGGACAGCTAGTAACCAATAAAATGCATGACCAGAGTAAGGGTGTTTATCCTTGTGTATGTCACCAAAAGGATTCTAGCTTCTGTCTCCTGTCTGTTTTTTAAAAACCCAGGGTTTTGACTTTTTAAAAAGTCAAAGCCCTGGGTTTCTGTTGTCAGAACATCACTAATGGAAGGCCGCTTTGACTGTAATAGGACATGAACTCCTTACTCTCACACAAATAAAACAAAACAAACCCCTGAATGGCAAACGCCCAATGGTTTTGGTTGAGTTTCTGGCTTTTGAGCTTGATCAGATTACAAAGACTTTTTCTTGAGGTTGAGGAGCAACATATGAAGGGGTTGGAGCAAATTCACTACTATGAAAGCCTTAGAAGCAAGGAATAGCATGAAATTTGAGCAGAAATTCTCGGAAGATGTTATTGCTATCTACAATCAGCTGCATAATAACAACTTGAGTAGATTATGTGTATATGTCATGTAAAAGCACATGCCAGGATCACACAAACATGGGGTCAGTTACAAAATGCTGTGGGTACACTGCCGACTGGAGCTAGTAATATGAAGGCGATACCTCCCTTGATGAAAGAGTTTCACAGGCTTACAATTCATTTTCGGGCATTTTCATAATTTTTTTTTATGTATGAAACTTTATAGGTCTTGAATATCTGAAAGCCTGCATCTCCTAATATAAGCCTTTCTGAGTGTGCATCTGCACTGTATATTTAATGCTCTTTGATACCAGTTTAACTGCCTAGGCTTAATGCTATGTAATCATTGGATTTTATTTATTTATTTATTTATTTATTTCTGGTATTTGTACCCCGTCTCTTCTCAACCACTGGAGGGGGACTCAGGACAGCTTACATACAAAGCCGCTACAGCATAATTACAATAATATAATCACAATCAAATACATAAACAATCATTAAAACCAGTACATATAGCATTAATTAAAACCATAAAACAAGATCATAATGTCATCTGCTGCAACGCCATTCCAGTTAATGTCCACTAAACAACTTCATCTGTTGTCTGAAGGCCTGGTCCCAGAACAACAATTTTATTTTTTTTAAAGACACATTTGGGAGTGTGTTCCGTAGGCAGGAGGCCACAGCCAAGAAGGCCCTGTCTCTCATCCCTGCCAAGCATGTTTGTGATGTTGATGGAAGTGAGAGTAGGGCCTCCCTGGATGATCTTAGGTTGTGAGATGGGACATAGAGGCAGATGCGTTCGGACAAGTAAACTGGGCCAGAACCGTATAGAGCTTTATAAGTTAAAACCAGCATTTTGAATTGGTCTTGGAGGTGGACTGGCAGCCAGTGGAGCTGACATAACAGGGGGTATGTTCCTTGTATGTCTCCCCAGTTAGTAATCTGGCTGCCGCACAATGGACTAGTTATAATTTCTGTGCCGTCTTCAAAGGCAGCCCCATGTAGAGCGCATTGCAGTAATCTATTCGGGATGTAACTAGAGCATGGACGACCATAGCCAGATCACACTTCCCATTGTACAGGCGCAGCTGGCGCACAAGTTTTAACTGTGCAAAAGCTCCCCTGGTCACCACCGAAACCTGGGGTTCCAGGCTCAGCGATGAATCCAGGATCACTCCCAAGCTGCGTCTTCAGGGGGAGTGTAACCCCATCCAACACCGGCTGTAACCCTATGCCCTGTTTGGCCTTTCAACTGACTAGGGGGACCTCTGTCTTGTCTGGATTCAATTTCAATTTGTTTGCCCTCATCCAGTCCAACACAGTGGTCAAGCACTGGATCAAGGTCTGGACAGCCTCCTTAGTAACAGGTGGGAAGGAGTGACAGATTTGGATGTCATCTGCATACAGATAACACTGTACTCCGAAACTCCGAATGATCTCCCCCAGCGGCATCATGTAGATGTTAAACAACATCGGGGACTGTACTGAATCCTTAGGGACTCCAGAAGACAACGGTTGTGGAGTCGAACAGGTGTTGCCCATTTACACCCTCTGGGACGGGCCCTCCAGGAAGGACTGGAGCCACTGAAGAACAGTACCTCCAAGTACCTCCAAGTCCCATTTCTGCGAGGCATACCAGAAGGATGCCATGGTCAATGGTATTGGAGGCCGCTGAGAGGTCCAGCAGAAACCAACAGTGACACATTCCCCCTGTTGAGCTTCTGGTGAAGATCATCTACCAAGGCTGTTTCAGTACCATGTCCCGGCCTAAAGCCAGACTGTGCCGGATCAAGATAATCAGTGACCACCAAGAATCCCTGGAATTGCGAAGCCACCACATGTTCCAGGACTTTGCCCAAGTAGGGGAGATTGGAAACTGGCTGATAGTTGACTAATTGAGTGATGGTTTTTTCAACAGTGGTTTTATAACAGCCTGTTTCAGACTGGCTGGAATTTTACCCTCCTGTAAGGAGGCATTAATCACCACCTTAACCCACTCTGCCAAACCCCCTCTGGCTTCTTTTATCAGCCAGGATGGGCAGGGGTCTAGTATGCATGTGGTGGGCCTCACCTCTCCAATAATCTTGTCCACACCCACGAGCTGAACCAATTGAAATAAATTCATTAAAACCAGACAAGCAGGTGCTCGTTTTACATCCTCAGAGACTGCTGTTAACGTGGCATCAAAGTCAGAATGGATCAGTGCAACTTTGTCCACAAAGAACTGAACAAAGGCTTCACAGCGATCTGCCGAGTTGTCAGATATCTCGCTCTGAGGCAGATTTAATAGTCCTCTGACAACTCAAAACAGCTCAGCTGTACGGTTCTTAGCGGACGCAGTGTTGGCCGCAAGAAAATTTTTTGCAGCCTTTATTGCAGCGTCATAGATCCTTAAAAGGGAAACTAGACATGCTTGGACTGACCCGCTGCGCTTCCGCCACCACACACTCTCTAGCCACCTTTTCTTTTGCTTCATCGCTGCCAGCTCCTGAGTTAACCAAGGAGCTGGTTTAGCTCGGTTACTCAAGAAGGGGCATTCTGGAGCGATTGTGTCTATAGCCCTGGTCATCTCCCTATCCCAGAGAGAGACCAGAGCCTTGACAGGGTCACTTACCAATGAGGCAGGAAACTCCCCAAGAGCCGTCAGGAATCCATTTGGATCCATAAGTCTCCTGGGGCAAACCATTTTAATGGGTCCTCCACCCCTGCAGAAGTAGGAAGGTGCCTCCCTAATCTTAAACTTTATTTTGAGGCAAACTGTTTTGTATGGCTTAGAGAGTGGTGTAGATTGGACAACGACAAAATTATAAATTTAGAAGGACATGATTTAAAATTCGGTCTCCATGGGTACATGTGGTATGATAAAGTTAAAGCAGACAGAAACTTCAACGACCACTTTATAAGAAAACCATTATTAAAAGTCTGGAATAAATACAGAAATAAACTTCAAAGGAAAACCCCCATGTGGATCTCCCCAAACGAGGCCTTCCAAATTTGACAACTGGGAGAAAATAAATGGTTCGCCTATAAAGACCTTCTAACCAGAACCGATACTAGTTACTCACTTAAAACTAGACAGCAACTGAAAGAAGAAGGTAGAGAAATGGGATGGTTCACGTATTTTCAGATAAGAGAAAAATCTAGATTAGATGAGAAAATCGGGTTTGAACCACAAATGGGAGAAATAGAACACGTCCTCATGCGGAAGAATGAAAAATTGGTGACAAAAATCTATAGACTCTTACTAAGTTTAGAAAACAAAAACCACAATACAAAAAACTTCATGAGGGAATGGTCAAGGAATGTTGGTTTTAAAATCACAACGGAGACCTGGAAAAATGTATGGAAATACAACATAAATGTGTCATACTCATACAAATACAGGGAAAATTGGCTAAAGTTGCTGTACCGCTGGTACTTGACACCAGCAAAGTTGGCAAAAATTTACAAAAAAAACTAAACCGAACTGCTGGAGCTGCAATGGGGTGCACGGTACGTTCTTTCATGTATGGTGGTTATGCCAGAGAGCTAAGAGCTACTGGTCGACGATACAGAAATAAATAGAAAAAAATTTTAAGAAAAGGATCACATTAAAACCAGAAAGTTTTCTTTTAGGTATATTAGACACAGAATACTCCCCAAATGAAAAGAAGTTATTCATTTTGTTGACTACGGCGGCAAAGCTTGCCTTCGCCAAATATTGGAAATCTAAAGACTCCCTGTAATGATGTTGATTATTTGTGTGTAAATGTTGTGTGACATCTGTTAAAATGTATGTTGTTTTGAATGTTCTATGGTTTGTTTCTGTGGGTGAAACAGAAGGGAGGCATGGCAGAAGCTTAGAAGAGCTGTCGCCATGGCAACCAGGGCTAGAGGCTAGTAGAATGTTCAGGTTTGAATTCTACAGTTGGAAGAGAGCGGGAAGCCAACTGCCAAATGAGAGGGGAGGAGTTATGTTCTAGTTGAGAGTGTCCTAAGGACTGAAAGAGAACGGTCCAGTGTTAGTGTGTGTCTTAAGGTCTGCTAGTGAGCAGTCCAGTTAAAGGGTATAGAGACCCTAGTTAAAGTTGCAGGGGTTTATAGAGGTTTAGTGGAAACCCTATAATAGGTCCCCATTGTGATATGTAACAGAAAAAGTTGTGCCTCTAAGGAAGTTTGAAACCAACCAAGATTGTACCCATTTGTGTCAAAATAAATTGTTTGCATCTTAAAAGGTAAACACCTCTCCTGATTCTTTTATTGGTGGTGGCCCTCAAAGTCAGTGGTCAGCCGGATAAATGGTGGCAGCGTGGTCAAGTGGTCACTGAGAAGTTTTAAAACTCCAGTCAGTTAAATGGTGAAGGGGTGAGACAGTACCCTGCCAATAAACGTGAAGTTGCTGAGGTAACTTCGAGGTTTCCTTGGATTGGAGGTCAGCAGTGTGGACATAGAAAGATTGTCCAGTCTGAGGCCGGTCAAGAAGTGGAGTGGTCACATATTGGCGGCAGCGGTGGGATCTTTAAGAGAGGGTCCACCCTGTCCAGCCGGTTGATTTGAACGTAGCTTCACCGCATATTGGTGGCAGAGCGGTGGGATCATGTAAGAAAACTGATCCAGTGCGAAAGCAAGGCTACCAGAGGAATTTGTTTAATTTCTCAGTTTACTTACCAAAGTCGTGGTGGTAGGAACTTTAATAGTTTAGTTTAAAGTTCTGAGGTAAAAGTTCGGCAAAATGACCACCAGGAGACAAACGAGGGCTTTTTGAGGAAGCAGGGCAGCCTGAGGTTCTGCAGGAAGGAGAAGACTCTGAAATTTCAGAATCAGAGTCAAGTAAAATGTCTGGAGAATACCGGTTTAGGCTTGAGGTGATGAAACTTGAGATGCAAAGAGAAAGAGAAGAAAAGGAGAGAGAGATGCAAAGAGAAAGAGAAGAGAAGGAAAGAGAAGAGAGAGAGAAAAGGAGAGAGGCAAAGAGAAATAGCCAGGTTGGTGTCTGAGAGAGGGAATGCCTTTCAGCGTGCCAGGCCAGTTCAAGAGGTGCAGGCAGAAGGTTCTATAGACCAACTCCTGAGGAGATCCCGAAGTATGTAAAAGGGGATAGTGGAGAAATTTTTGGTTTCTTTTGAAAGATGGTGCTATGATTTTGAAATTGAAGAGGAGAGATGGATGACATATTTACGACCACACATCTGCGGACAGTTGCTGGAGATTTATAGCGATATGGCAGAACAGGACCACAAGGTTTACCAGAAGTTTAAACAACAGGTCCAACAGAAGCTTCAGTTGACGCCAGAACATTACAGAGTTAAGTTCAGGTCCTTGAAAAAGGAGAAAACCGAAAGTTTCTGTCAGCTAGCATCAAAGCAAAGCCAGTATTTCGATAGTTGGTTAAAAGGTGCTCAAATTACCAGTTTTCAGCAACTTAAGGATCTGATGATCCTGGAACAGTTTTATCAAAATGTTCCCTCAGAGTATAATTGGTTAGTTCAAGAAAGGAATCCTGAAACACCCAGTCAAGCAGCTCTTATGGTGGATAAGATGGTGACATTGAGAGAAGGAGTTTGTAAGGCTGAAGGCTACAAACCAGTGGAGAAACATTGTTTCAAGAAACCATACAAAGTGTTGCCACAGTATCAAGAGGCTAAAAATGCTGCAGGAGAGTACGCTCGTTACAGAAGGCCTGAGGAGAAAAATTACCTCAGAGATGGCTCCCTCAGTAGTGGAAATCGTCCAAGCTTTGATATGGCTAAGAGAATGTGTTTTTCATGCGGCAAGTTTGGACATATGAAAGCACAATGTTATCTACATAGCAAGGAAAAATCTTCCTTATGTATAACTCCAATATTAGAAAAGAGTTTTGAGAAGGGGCTTGAGTCTAATAAAGGAAAGAGTTCTTCGGAACCAATGCAAGTACATAATCCCTTAGAAAACAATGCCTTTTTGTTATGTTGGACACAGATAGAGATGACTACTTTGAACCACTTCAAGTAGGTCAAAACGAAATATTAGGATGGAGAGACACCGGATCGGAGGTCTGTGTGATTCGCCCTGAACATGTGCCAGAGGCATTCAGAAAACCTGTGTCTCAGCTTAGACTAAAAGGAGTAGGGGCAGTGTTGTGCGACGTTGTGTCTTTTGCCAATCCAATATAAGAATTGGAAAGGATTTTGGGATTTTGCAATATATGAGGACATTCCTTTTGATTGTCTGCGGGGAATGATATTGTAAGGAAGATCAAGTATTTAACAAGAGATGATGAGTTAACTGAAGGTCCAGTTAAACAGCAAGATGTTTCTTGTTTACCAGTTGATATTATCCCTGAAGAAAATCCTGAGACAAGTTCAAATATAATAGAGTTAGTGAAAACAGGAGCAGGAGAAGAGGATATTGCTAATGAGCAAAAGGCAGATGAAACACTGAGATCTTTATTTACTGCGGCTCAGGATGAGACAAAAGTCTTATCAAAAGAAAATCCTTCAAGATTTGTAGTTAAAGGACGAGTGTTGTATAGAGAGACCATGTGTGTAAAGTCTCCAGGAGGAACTAGTTCTTGTACACAAATAGTTGTGCCCCAAGCTTATAGGGAACAACTTATGAATTTGGCACATAAGCACACAAGGTGGCCATATGGGAATTCGACGCACCACACAGCGCATCACCAGAAATTTCTTTTGGCCCAATATGTATCAGCACATTAAAGAGTTTTGTCAATCGTGTGATACATGTCAGCGTGTCGGAACAGGAAAAGACAAGACCAAGGTTCCCTAATTCCTATGCCACTAATTGGAGAACCATTTTATCGTGTGGGGATCGATATTGTGGGACCCTTACCAAAGGCAAGTCGTAGAGGACGTCGGTATATCCTTACTTTGATGGACTATGCCACGAGGTACCCAGAAGCAGTGGCGTTGACTAATATTGATACAACCACAGTAGCGAACGCCTTGTTGTCTATATGGGGAAGAACAGGATATCCCAAAGAACTGATTTCGGATTTGGGAACCCAGTTTACGTCAAGACTGATGGAAAGACTGTTGGAGATGTGTGGAATTAAACATCTGACATCGTCTGCTTACCATCCACAAACTAATGGTCTTGTGGAAAACCTAAATAAGACCTTAGTAAGAATGATCAAGGCGTACACTCAACAACATCCAGCCGATTGGGATGAGAAACTACAGCAACTCCTGTTTGCATGCAGAGAGACTCCACAAGGCAGTACAGGATACAGCCCTTTCGAGTTACTCTTTGGAGGAAGGCGAGAGGTCCGCTGGATCTAGTGAGAGAGCACTGGGAGACTTCCTCGGTTGCAGAGCCAGTTCCAGTGAGTCGGTATCTACAGAGTTTACGGGAGACGATGGAGATGGCAAGAGTTATCGCTCAAGACAACCTTGCAGCAGCACAGCAGAAACAGAAGACCTGGTATGATCAATCAGCCCGAGAGAGATCCTTCGACGTTGGTGATAAAGTACTATATTTGATCCCGGAAAGAGTCAACAAACTTCAATTGAAATGGACAGGACCATGGACAGTTGTTAAGCGTGCCAGCAGAGTTAACTACTTGATACAAGAATTACAATCAGGACTGGAAAAACTGGTGCATGTTAACTCGCTTAAACCTTATGTTGAAAGATCAGTAGATGTATGTATAATAGTTAATGAAGGTGTAAATGGATCGTTTCATTTCTGGGAAGGGAATAGGAAGGCTGACAAGAGTGTGAGTCAGGTAAAGCTTGATGAAGGGCTGACTTGCAAACAGCAGGAGCAACTTAGAGAACTGCTCCATAAGTATAAAAATTTGTTTTCGGATTTACCGGAAGAGTAGAAGGGGTGCAACATCAAATTATAACAGGAGACGCCTTACCCATTGCGTCTACTCCCTATCGAGTCACAGGGAAACTCGTGGAGTGTGTTGATAGAGAAGTTCAGGAAATGCTGGAGATGGGGATTATAGAACCATCCAGTAGTCCTTGGGCATCACCCGCCGTGTTAGTTCAAAACCAGACAACACAATAAGGTTTTGTGTTGATTATAGACGGTTAAACGAGGTGACGCAAACTGATACATACCCTATGCCAAGGTTAGACGACCTGTTAGAAAAATGGGGAGAGCCAATTACATCAGTAGCCTAGATCTCACCAAGGGTTTTTGGCAGATACCAATGGATCCCAGAGACCGGGAGAAAACGGCCTTTAGAACCCATAAAGGGTTACATCAGTTCAATGTCTTACCATTTGGACTTAAAAACAGCCCAGCCACTTTCCAACGATTAGTAGATAAGATACTCGGGGGTATGAGTAACTTCTGTGTGGCATACATGGACGACATAGGTGTATTTAGCAATACCTGGGAAGAACACCTACAACATCTAGACCAGGGGCTGTTTCGACTGAAAGAAGCAGGGTTAACAGTAAAAGCACCCAAGTGTCGTTTAGGGAATCGAATGTCCAAGTACCTAGGACACATGGTGGGAAGTGGTATGATTGGTCCAGAACCTACTAAGGTGGAGGCGATACACAAGTGGCCGATACCCAAAACCAAAAACAGGTTCGGTCCTTTTTGGGATTAGCCAGTTATTATCGAAGGTTTATCCCAAATTTTAGCGAATTGGCGACTCCATTGACAGGCTTAACCAAGAAGGCATGTCCAAATGTTGTAGTGTGGACACCACAATGTCAGGAGTCAATGGACAAGTTAAAACAGACCATAACATCACAGTCAGTGTTGAAAGCTCCAGATTTTGATCGTCCATTTATATTAACGTGCGACGCATCAGAAACAGGTTTGGGAGCGGTTTTAAGTCAAGCTGACGAGGATGGGGAAAAGCATCCTGTAATGTTTTTAAGTAAAAAAGCTATTGCCGAGAGAAAGTAGTTTTTCTACCATCGAGAAAGAATGTCTCGCCATAGTGTGATCGATTCAAAAATTGAGACCATATCTGTGGGGCAGGAAGTTTGTTTTGCAGACGGATCATGCGCCATTAAAATGGCTGAGTAATGTTAAGGGTACTAACAACAAACTCTTAAGATGGAGTTTACTCTTGCAAGACTACGATTTTAAGGTAGTGCATGTGAAAGGCAAATCGAATGTAGTAGCTGACTCTTTATCGAGAGTTACTTAAATTCAGATTACAGAATGGATATGGTTTGTATATAGTTGTGTAAGTATAAATGTATATGTGAAATGTATAAGATTATATAATGTCTTGCTAACGGCATTATTTTTAATTCACTCTGGACAGAGAGAATTAAAAATAATTTCGGGAGGAAGGAAGGTAATGTAATGATGTTGATTATTTGTGTGTAAATGTTGTGTGACATGTGTTAAAATGTATGTTGTTTTGAATGTTCTATGGTTTGTTTCTGTGGGTGAAACAGAAGGGAGGCATGGCAGAAGCTTAGAAGAGCTGTCGCCATGGCAACCAGGGCTAGAGGCTAGTAGAATGTTCAGGTTTGAATTCTACAGTTGGAAGAGAGCGGGAAGCCAACTGCCAAATGAGAGGGGGAGGAGTTATGTTCTAGTTGAGAGTGTCCTAAGGACTGAAAGAGAACGGTCCAGTGTTAGTGTGTGTCTTAAGGTCTGCTAGTGAGCAGTCCAGTTAAAGGGTATAGAGACCCTAGTTAAAGTTGCAGGGGTTTATAGAGGTTTAGTGGAAACCCTATAATAGGTCCCCATTGTGTTATGTAACAGAAAAAGTTGTGCCTCTAAGGAAGTTTGAAACCAACCAAGATTGTACCCATTTGTGTCAAAATAAATTGTTTGCATCTTAAAAGGAAAACACCTCTCCTGATTCTTTTATTGGTGGTGGCCCTCAAAGTCAGTGGTCAGCCGGATAAATGGTGGCAGCGTGGTCAAGTGGTCACTGAGAAGTTTTAAAACTCCAGTCAGTTAAATGGTGAAGGGGTGAGACAGTACCCTGCCAATAAACGTGAAGTTGCTGAGGTAACTTCGAGGTTTCCTTGGAGGTCAGCAGTGTGGACATAGAAAGATTGTCCAGTCTGAGGCCGGTCAAGAAGTGGAGTGGTCACATATTGGCGGCAGCGGTGGGATCTTTAAGAGAGGGTCCACCCTGTCCAGCCGGTTGATTTGAACGTAGCTTCACCGCACTCCCCCTCTAGGGAAGAGTGGCTAAACAAAGTAATTGATGTATACCAAATGGAGCTATTAACAGAAATGCTAAAAGAAAAAATATATAGTAAAGAAGGGACCAACCCCAAGTGGAACTGGTCCCCTCTCCAGGATTACTGTAAAAAGACATGGAAGATAGATTTGAAATTGATATAGAAAGGAGGGAGGGTAGAGTCGACTACTCGGAAGTAAACTTTGATTTTATGTTTCTCTCTCTCTGTTACTTAGATAGAATACCAGGCAGATAATTTGCTCCAAAGGAGGAGCGAATTCAAAGGGAAGAAATAGCTGTTCTGAAGTTATGTGTACAGGGCACACTGTTGGAATTGAATGGGAACAGATTTGTCGCAAACTCCCAAAAAAACTTTTCTTTAGTGCACAATGTATGTTTTTTTCCATGCTGTTTTTTAACGTTCCCCTTGTCCCTTCCCCCCTACCCTCCCCCCTTTTTTCCCCGCAATCCCCCTGCCTTCTTTCCCTCCCATCCAATCCAAACCCTATCCCCACTATTACCTTTTGTAGTCTTTTTTCTGTATTATGAAAACTTAATAAAAAATATTTTTTTAAAAAAAAAAGAAGTAGGAAGGTGCAATAAGTCTAAACCTGATCAGGTGGTGGTCGGTCCATGGCAGCAGAGAGATGGTCAGTAGGCCTGGTTGATCCATGGTTCTAAATGATTCTAAAGTACTTACAAAACAAAAGTTCTGGTAGTGAACATTTCAGAACTCTAACAAAACTTTCAAAAGTTAGCCGGGTTTTTATGTTGTGATCCGCCCCGAGCCTGCTGGGAGGAGCGGAATATAAGAAGGAATAAATAAATAAATAAATAAATAAAAATTTCGTTATAAATGGCAGTTCCTAATTGGTTCTGTCTTAAAAATTGCCAATAATGAAATAATAATGAAATTTTGTTAGAGTTCTGAAATGTTCACCACCAGAACTTTTGTTTTGTAAGTACTTTTGAAGCATTTAGAAACATGGATCAACCAGGCCTAATGGTCAGCTCCTCTACCCCGCCACCATCTTCTCATCCCTGACAAAAAAAACCAGATCTAAAGTGTGTCCAGCACTGTGGATGGTACTCGATACTAGTTGGGACAGGCCCATGGTTGCCATGGTGGACATGAAGTCTTGAACCACACCTGACAGAGTGGTCTTGGCATGAACGTTGAAGTCCCCCAGCACAATGAGCCGTTGAGACTCCAATGCCAGGCCAATCTGGCTAGCTCAAATAGGGAGACTGTAGGGCAGCAGGGTGGTCGCTACACTAGCAAAATCCCTATTCTGTCCCTCAGGCCGACACACTAAAACGTGGTAGACTGCAGGATGGGGCACCTGATCAGGGGAATGGAATCCTTATAGACAATTGCGACCCCCCCCCCTTCCCCACCCTCCAGGTCTCGACTGGTGCTGCACAAAGTAACCTGGTGGACAAAGCTGGGATAGATTAACCCCTCCAGCCTCATCCAACCAGGTTTCCGTTATACACGCCAGGTTAGCTTGTTCTTCAAGGATTAAATCCTGAATAATAGATGTTTTTCCATTAACTGACATGGCATTGAACAGCACCACTCATAATCTGGAGGGGCCTCCATCCTGGGTACTCAGCTTAACTTTGTCAGGAGCCCTGTTTACATTTATAAGAGTTTTTCCATCAATTTTGTGCCAAATTTTTGGATCTATTCCAATTTTTAGGCCGCATTGATAATCCCAGTCTCCCTTTCCTGCATCTCCCTCTCCCAGTCACCACCTCAACGGGAGCCCCCACCCCACCCCGAATACATACACCCCCAGACTGTCCAACCCCCCCTATCTGTGGGCCAAGCTCCAATTGATGCTGTCTGGTTTGAGCCAGAGTTACCAGATATTGCGCTATGCGCTATGTTTTACTGTATGTGGGCTTTTTGTGAGCGAGCCAATTGGGGCGGAATATAAAATCGAATAAATAAATAAATAAATAAATATTGATCTCCCCTCCCCGCCTCCCCCCACCCTGCCATCTCTACATCCCTCCAGTCTGCCTTGATCTTTAGGCAGTGCACAAAGAAATAATATGCATATAAATATAAAGTGCAAAGTATTTAAAGGCAGCATATGTGATTATGGAGGACTGATGTTTTATGTAAAGTGCAAGGCAGGCCACAACTATAAAGTGCAGTGGAGTGCAGTAGTAAAGTGCAGGGAGGACAATTCAGTTTAGACCTAGGGACCAGGCTAGTGGCAAGATCAATAATAGCAGCAAATAACCAATGGCAGCAGGATTAATTAATGAAGTCTATAGTTGATGTATTCCTATCATCGTAGTGTCAGTCTGCGTTGGTCAAGTTTTAGTAGTTCAATCAGACTGAGAGGGACGAGTTCCACCGGTCAGGACCTGAACACTGCCCACCAAAAGAGACCTGTAGAGAACCACCCAGCATCAATTTGTAGTTTTACAAGGTATTTAACCTTCACTTCTCAAGAGTGCAGTGTCTCTCCAAACTACAAATCCCAGTATTCCATAGCATTAAGCTTTGGCAAGGAAAGTGATGTCCAAACTCCACTAACTCTACAGTGTAGTTGTACCCTGAGTCTTATAAGCTTTAGGATACAACCCTGTCCATCCTATCCTCCTCCTCAGCTTGACTGGTTGAGGACACAGAACAGAGCCTCCTTGGTGGCTGTTCCTAGCTTTTGGAGCCCCCTCAATCTGCCTCCTATTTATTGTTTTGTTGCCAGCAGACAAAGATATTCTTTTTTTAAAGGAGGTCCTCAGCCCTGGCTAATCAGGGTGGAGTGATGTGCGATTCAGTGTTACTGAAAAAAACTTCATTCACAGGTGTCTTCCAAGAAAAATTTACTCCCAGGAAATGTAATGTCAGTGGACAGGAAAGAGATTTAAAGATGGGCTTAAAGCCAGCCTTAAAAACTGTGGCATAGACACCAAGAACTGGGAGGCCCTGGCCCTTGAGCACTCTGACTTGGGGTCAGCTGTGACCAACAGTGCTGCAGAATTCAAAGAGGCATGAAGAAAGGGAGAAACATGCCAAGAGAAAAGCACACCAAGGCAACTGACCAGGACTGTCTTCCACCTGGAAACCAATGTCCTCACTATGGGAGAACATGCAGATCAAGAATAGGGCAGCACACCCCCTTACAGAACCACCACCAAGACACCACCAAGGGCCATCATCCTCAGGCTACAAGGGATCACCGAAGTAGTAGTGGTAGTAGTAAGTAGTATAGAATTTGCATTTTAAAAGTTTCCTACTATTTTAATTTAATATTTTAAAAGTGGTGATTCAGTTGAATTGAGTCTAAAATGAACAAAATGTCTTAAAAAGAAAGCTGTGATGCATTTGTTCTCTGTCCTTTACAATGTCACTTTAGGGTATAATATGGCCACATTGTTAGCCTCAGAAGTGAATGCCTACAGTACAAGCAAGGTGGTAACCTCAGGTAGTAGATTTCTCCAGTTTGAAACATCTGTTTTCTCAAGGAGCGAAGAAGATTCATTGTTTTCCTTTAAACTACTGCCTAAACTTCTATTGCCTAGAATTCTTTGCCATTGGTTATGTCTGTACTGTTGGTTGTAAAACAGTTTGAATGTCATGGCTTCCATTAAGAAGATTGTTGTTTGATCAATTTGTGGTATTGTGGTTTTGTGGTAAGTCTGTGGGTAAATGTAGATGTATGGTAATATTGCTTTGTGGAGATTTTGCAATTTCTCTATTAGAGGCACCATTAAACAATGAATTTAAATACCCTTATTTGCCAGAGTAGAAAGAGCTTATAATATATGTTATTCGAAGAATTGCATACAACAGCCATAGATTGCTTTACTGGATCCGGAAAAAGCAGAGATTCTTCATTATTTTTACTCTAATGAAGCGTATTCTGCTGCTGAATACGCATGCCCAATGGGGAATATATCTCACCATGTTAAAACAATTGATGTGGCTCTTAATGAGACATGCCACATTATTACAGGATGTCTCTGCCCCACACCCAGGCCTGGATTACCCATAAGGCCAACCTAGGCCATGGCCTAGGGGTGCAACCAGGGGGGGGGCGCAACTCATGGACCAAAAAAAAATGTTGAAACAAATAAAAACACAATGCGCATGGAGATGAGGAAGGAAATTTTAAGTGTGAATGGAATGCTCTCTGTCTGCAGAGCAGAATTACACAGTTTACTTGAATGTCGTAGCCTGCCAGAGGCGGCCCCAGCGATTCCGCGATGTAAGCGGCCGCGTAGAGCGCCAGCGGCTGGGCGGGGCGTCACCAGCTGGGAGGGGCACCGCGGCACCACCTTGCTTCCACGCCCCCGCCCTGCCGCCGCCGGTGCCGCCGCACAGCCATTTCTGCACATGCCCAGCGCCTGTAGTTTCTTCTGGGCATCCAGGTGCGCTCGGGCCGCAGTGCGCATGCGCAGACGTTCGCGCATGCGCAGAAACGTAGTGCTTCGGGAGGCTGCAGCATGCCTCCCGGCACAGACATTTCTGCGCATGCCCAGAAGCGAAGCAGCGGGCGGCGGCGGTGGAAGCGGGCGGCGCAGAAGCAGCGGGCGGTAGCGAAGCGGTGGCGGTAGCGGAAGCGGCGGCGTAGCGAAGCGGCGGTAGCGAAGCGGCGGCGGCGGAAGCGGCGGCGGCGGCAGAAGCGGGCGGCAGAAGCGGCGGCGGCGGCAGAAGCGGGCGCGGCGCGAAGCGGCGGCGGCGAAGCGGCGGCGGCAGAAGCGGCGGCGGCATGATGCGGCGGCATGATGCGGCGGCCAGGGGGGGCGCCAAAATTTACTTCGCGTACTCCCCCCGGAAAAGGTCAGGCCGGCCCTGTAGCCTGCAGGAGGGTATGGGGCAGGCGTCAGGCGATGACTCACCAGAAATACAGATGACTAGATGAGCCATCAGCTCCCCTTGCCTCGCAGATCATTTTGTACCTTGAAGTGTCACTGTTATTGTTTGTGTCAGTGAATTATTGACATTTTCTGCTAGCTTATTCGAACTGTTAACCTTCTGGTCAGCAAGTTCAGCAGTGGCTTGGCACCACTGGAGGGGCCATGACTTTATGCTATGGCCTCCTGGCAGATGTGGTTTGGTGAGGCACCAGCTCTCTTCAGCAAGGCCTACTAAAACCATAACTCCCAGGGTGCCACAGCACAGCCACAGCGTAGGGGTTAAAGAGCTGCCAGGCCGCATTCATTCCGCGGCCTAGCTGCAGCCATTGCGAGTGTGCATTTCTTCTTGCTCTCCCTGCCGGCGAGCCTTCCCGTGCAAAGGAAGCGCCTGGTGTTGTGAGGCGGGGCGGCCTGCCTGCCTGCCTGCCTCATAGCCACGCCCCCTCGTCATAGCCATTCGGTTCTGCTGAGACAGCAGGAGCGGCAGCGGCGGAGGGCTGTGGGCGGAACACGGAGCTGAGAGGCAGTGGCGAGGGAGGGAAGATGTCAGCCGTTGGTGGCGGCTCGTCTACGGGGTCCGTCTAGGTGCTGTCCCCGAACAGCAGCTGTGTGACGGTGCCCAGGCGCCCCGCAAGCCCCGTGGCTATACCTGCCTTGATTGGCATGGGTTTTTATTGATTTATTTGGATATTACTGATCAACTGAGATATATTGGGCTACCTGAGTGAATTTGAGGTAAGTTGTATGATATGATTTATTTTTAGTGTGGGTCTGAGTGATGTGTGTGTGTGTGTGGGGGGGGTGCAGTAGAGGTTGGCTTAAAGGGGACGTAATTCCAAAGTGTGGCCTAGGGTGCAAAAAGGTGTTAATCCGGGCCTGGCCACACCACTGGAGAAATTATACTGTTTAGCCAGTATTGCACTACCTTACATCTGCTGGGAAGTAGTGACCAATAATGAAATGACCAAGGCATTGACATCTCCGGCTCATCCTATGTTTGGATATCAGCCAGCACGCCAATGTCTTAAATCAAGAAACAGCTTGCTAAGATCTAGAGATACTCGCAGAACACCTCAGCAAGTGAGAGTCCAAAAGTGGCAGGCCAAAACCCGGAACCTCAATTAGTCGCTCAGACTGGATGAGAAACTCCCTCCTGGGCACACAGAAGATTGGGCAATTTGGAAGGTGCTGAACAGCCTGGAACCACAAGTTGCAGAGTTAATCTTAAAAATGGGCCATGTGTGAGTGTGGAAAAAAGCAAACCACAGACCACTTACTGCAATGCAGTCTGAGCCCTGCTATATGCACAATGGAGGACCTTCTTGCAGCAACACCAGAGGCACTCTTCTGTTCAAAAGAAATGTAATATAATGCCAAGTTTTAAATTTTGTTTGTGCTCTTCTTGAAATACATTATAACTATACCCTCATTTTGCTTCTGACACGATAAATAAATAAAAACAGTCCAGGAGCCAATCCACATTACAGATTTATAGCATTATCATTCTACTTGAACTGTCATGGTTCCACTTTACAGAATCCTGCTATTGATAGTTTCAAGGGAGGTGTAAAGAATTTTCAGCCAGAGCACTTCAGTACCTCACCAAACTACAGATCCCAAGACTTCATACAATGGAACCATGGCAATTAAAGTGAAACAATAATGCTATAATGGTGTAATGGTTTCTTCTTGTCAGAGTTTCTATTCCCAGGAAAGAGACCGGAGAGTTAAGAAATGTGTCAGTGATAAAGACATCAGACCCAACTCTTCCTCCTTCTCCTTCCTGCCTCATCTAGCTTTTAAACCTTCAGAGCAGGATGCTTGATTTTACACAGCTGTACATTGCACACTGGTGGCCGAAATCAATTTGCAATCGTGTAATAGCATAAACACGTCCTGTATATCACTACATATTGTTGTAACTTCCAAACAAATGCCCTGGCTCTGGTCTATAAATATCAGACTTAGTCCTACCATCCTCCCCATCCCAGGATTGTTTTATAAATAAGTTGTAATACAATCGTCCGGTTGGGTCTCAGACAAAAGAGCAAAAGCCCCAGAGGCTATTTGCTTTCTAACGCTGCAAATTGGAGAAACCTAATTGGATTATAAGGAAGCCTCAGTTTCTGCTCTCCATTTCTCTCAGGCCAAATAGTCATTATTTCATCTCTCACAATTGGACTAGGAAGGAGGCTGGAGATTTGGCAAAGGGAAATGGCAGAAATCCAGAAGGCCTCTTGACATTGAGGCTTGCAATCCTGAAAAGTTAGTTAGGCACAAAGAGGAAGGTTACTCACTGAAAACATCTCTGCAGAAGTGCAGGCACCTGCTAGCACCCAAAACACAAAAAGAAAAGAGGTCTCACAAGCATTGGTAGATGAACCAAAACGTGGTGGAAGGTGGGACAAAATACCATCTTGAATTTTAATTTTGACTTGGATCTGTTGCAAATAATTTCATCGTATTAGAACTTGACTGAAGTTATTTCCCCAATGACAAAATTGCTTTGAAGTGCGGTAGAAGGCTTTCATGGCCAGAATCACTGCGTTGCTGAGTTTTCCGGGCTGCATGGCCATGTTCCAGAAGCATTCTCTCCGGATGTTTCACCAACCAGAGAACAGCCAAAAATCAATGCGGGGAATCACTTTCACAATTTCATTTCTGATTTATTTTCATCTTCATTCTTTCAAAATATAAGTGGATAGTGGAATGCAGATCTATATGACATCAAAACACTGGTGTTTTCCTTCACAAAATTATAATCCATAGGGTAATATTCCATCAAAATATATAATCCGGATTAACAACCAATGTCGGGACGACGGTATTAGGCCCTCCGTTTCGCCGTTTTCGGCTTCTTCGGGACCTGCCACACAATATCCACTGGTCCAATATCTATTAGATTAAACATAAAAGGTGATTCCCCGCATTGATTTTTGGCTGTTGAACAGAAACACACCCCACCGAATTGTGTCACCAACCAGAGAAGCCAGCCATAGCAGAGCACTTGATGATTCAACCTGGACACAGCATATTATTTGAGAACACAGAAATGGTGGACCACTCTAACAACCACCATGCCAGACTACATAGAGAAGCTACTGAACTCCACAAGCATGTGGACAATTTCAACAGAAAGGAGGAAACCATGATAATGAACAAAATTTGACTGCCAGTATTTTTTAAAAAACTCAAAAATTGAGACAATAAATAAAGAGGAACACTCAGAAAACAGGGGAATCAATCAGGGCCAGCTAACAGCTCCCAACAAAGGATCCCCAGGCAGCAACCAACCAGGTTTTGAGGCTGCAAGGCTATTCAATGCTATTCAAGGTGGCCAATTGCAACATTCACACTTGCCTCAAACAGACAAGAGTTATTTTTCCCACCCTGAATATTCCACAGATATATAACCCCACTTGCCTGGTTTCAAACAGACCTCACAACCTCTGAGGATGGCTACCATAGGGTGGGCAAAACCTCAGGAGAGAATGCATCTGGAACATGGCCGTACAGCCTGGAAAACTCACAGCAACCCATTGCTTTGAAGTGCCAAGAACAGAACCAGGGCCGTAGCCAGGATTTTGGTTTGGGGGGCTGAGACTGGGTGGAAGAGGGTCTACCCTAGCAAACCTTTCGTATTGTTATCCCAATAACCCCATTAATGTGGGATATAATGAGCATGGTGATCAGATCATGATATGAATAAACATAACAGTTTAAATAATGTACCAGTAAGGCCTTTTCGCGGACCACCCGGCGAATTTGGGGGGGGGGGCTGTAGCCCCCTTACCCCCCCCCCCCCTGGCTACATGCCTGAACAGAACCAATGCAGCTGAATCATCTGGGTCATTCTTTCTCTCTCCTTCTCTTAGGGGAATTCACCAGGCTAAAGAGTGCATTTTTCTGAACATAGAAATCAATGGGAAAGACTAGTATAAATATAGAAAGAGAAGGAGTTAGTGTGCACTGAATGAGAGAAGCCTCACACTGTTTCTTCTTAACCCAAGAGTTCTTCCAGTGCATCAACAAACTCTTCTTGACTTTTCTTCACAAACAAAGATTCAGGAAGAACTCGTCCCACGCTTTCTACAAGTGCGTTGATGACTAAAAAAGACCAATCCGAGATAGGCAAGTCCAGTTGCAGAAAGCACAGCAGAAAGTCTCCTTGGGTGATGTTATTTCCAGGTTGCGGTTCTTTCTGCGTTATTGTCTCTCTTCGAGACTCGTTCGGCGTGACTTCTCAAGAGGTCGCAGCATTGTGGATATGGATAGTGCATCTCCATGCCTCCTGATGTGAGGCCAGGGGAGACCACTGTTGGTGATCAATCTGGCTGAGCCTGAGATGCTGTTTTAGGGAGTCCTTATATCTCTTTTTTGGGGTGCCTCTCTTGCGCTGACCCATGGCGAGTTCACCATAGGGTAGTATCTTTGGGAGGTGGTGGTCCTCCATCCTAGAGATATGCCCTGCCCAGCACAGCTGTGTTCTCAATAGCATGGCCTCAATGCTGATGATCCCTGCTTGCTCAACGACAGCAACATTCATCACATAATTGGTCCATTGTATATTTAGGGTTGAGTGAATACAGCACTGATGAGAGCGTTCGGGGAGTCATAGGTGTTGGCGATAGGCGACCCAGGTTTCCGACCCATATAGGAGAATAGACAGAATGATAGCTCTGTACACACTGATTTTGGTGCATTGCCTCAGGTGTTTGTTACTCCAGATTCTTTTGTGAAGCCTTCCAAATGCACTATATGCCTTTGCTAATCTGTGATCTATCTCTTTATCAATCTTGGTGTCTGAAGAGATGATGCTTCCAAGGTAGATGAACTGCTGAGCGAAATATCAACAAACTACAAACCCCAGAAATCCATAGAATAGAGTAATGACATTTAAAGTGGAATGATAACGCTACCTGAAACACATTTTAATGCCTCAAATGTTAGCTATGTTTCTGGGTATATTTGACCTGCTGATTCCGAGAATGGCACCAATTTTCTCCTATTGGCTTTAGTTTTTGAGATACAGAACATATGGCATATATCAGTCACCATCTGCTTGCCCATAAAGAATCATGATAACCATATCTAAGAAACTAGAGTTGGTGTGTTCTATGCAATACAATTTTCTGAATCAGTGCCCCCAATAACCATAGGGATAGGACGAAAATCCAAGAGAATAATGTTTTTTTTTTGTTGGGCTGTGTAATGCTATAATTTCAGTTCCTTAGACGGGAAATCTCCTGTGCCATGCAGTTGGACCAGTAGGAGGGAAAGTCTTTCTTTCCAGAAAACAACATTGCTCAAAGTGTCAGTCACCTGAGGATAATGCCATGTTCAAGACAACATGTTCAAGACTGGAAGACAAAGAGCTTCATCTGCTGGTCTTTTCCCTTTCATGGACTGGACCTTTTGACCCATATGGGGCTGAATGAACAGCTCACGGAGGTCCAAGACCCGGGAAGAAAGAGAAGGGGACACTGCTTCTGCACGGCTGCCACAAAGCCAGCTTACTGCCTTGCATGCAAAGTGATATTGTGGCACCTTAGAGAATGACTAGGAGAAAGAAGTTGGTAACACCAGCTTCTGGAGACTTAATATTTCAATTGTATCTGATGAAGTCAATTTAGGTCTACAAAAGCTGATGCTACCAACCTTTTTCTCTCAGTGGCTTGAGCATTGGACTAGGATTCTGGAAACTAAGATTTGAATCTTGCTTGGCCATGAAAACCCACTAAGTCACACAGTCCTAGGGCCAGAAAAACCCCATGAGAACTCTCTTGAAGGTAGACAATGGCAATTTCAGACTATCAGGTTTTACCTTACTGCCCATTTGGAAGGTGTGGAAAAAAGGTGTGTTAGAAAAAGGAAGGCCCCTTTTTGATGTCAGGAGTGACTTGAGAAACTGCAAGTCGCTTCTGGTGTGAGAGAATTGGCCGTCTGCAAGGACGTTGCCCAGGGGATGCCAGGATGTTTTGATGTTTTACCATCCTTGTGGGAGCCTTCATCATGTCCCTGTATGGGGAGCGGGAGCTGACAGAGGGAGCTCATCTACTCTCTCCCCAGATTTGAGCCTCTGACCTATCAGTCTTCAGTCCTACTGGCACAAGGGTTTAACCCATTGTGCTACCGGGGCCTCCTAGGAAGGGCCATGTACCGGCTTCAGGACTTCCCATTGAGTTACCTGTACACTGGGTCGCTGTGAGCTTCAAAGTCTGGCTGCTTCCTGCCTGGGGGAATCCTTTGTTGGGAGGTGTTAGCTGGCCTTGATTGTTTCCTGTCCGGAATTCGCCTGCTTTTTGAGTGTTGCTCTTTATTTACTGGTAGCCAGATTTTGTTCATTTTCATGGTTTCCTCCTTTCTGTTGAAATTGTCCACATGCTTATGAATTTCAAAGGCTTCTCTGTGTAGTCTGATAATGTGGTTGTTAGAGTGGTCCAGCATTTCTGTGATCTCAAATAATATGCTGCGTCCAGGTTGGTTCATCAACCTGCCAATTTCGCATTGACCTAAGTGGTCAGTGTAGATGTGCCCAAGAATAATTTAAGAGCAACAGAGATATATCTGGCCCTGTCTACACTGACCATTTAATATAGTTTGAAGCTAGCTTGTAGTTGCCAGACAACGAACTCCCACTAAAGTGCACAAAAGAGAGCCCTTTAGGTTGAGTGGAGACATGATCACTATATAAATATTTGAAAGGATGCCATCACTGGATGCAGAGCCTGCTTTGCTGAGCGGCAGGCACAGCCAGAGGGTGAGAACTCAACCTTAGAACTCCTGCCTGGGCCAGCTTTACCAAACATACTGGGCATGGCCCCCACAGCTGTGCCATCCCACCTCAAGCCTGCAGCAGATAAAACAGCCATCGCTGGCCCCGTCACACCCTGTCTTGCAGATGTGCAGCAGTTAGTGTTGTATTAGAGATTTGGGGAGTTTTGCCATCACCTTTGCAAGGGTTTTTTGGGGGGGGGTCTTGGGGAGTCTTTTTGGGTTCAGGATGGGTTGGGCTATTTTAGTTTGGGTCTGGGTTCTGGATCAGGGTAGGTCAGACAAGGCCTGTGGACTAGACAAGCTCAAGGCTTTGGGTTAATGTGCAATCCAACTATGTTAAGCCAATAAATAAGATCTTGGCACTATAGAACTTTTACCAACATGGATTAGACACCTTGCCATCACAAGGGGAAAACACACACACACACACACACACACCATCTGCCTCCTCAAGGACCTCAAACCACAGTTTATGCCCCCCATGAAGTCCTGGGTTACATTCCTGTGCCTAAATAGTATCCAGAAAACTCCTTAGTTGTGGGGATCTGGGAATCTCTGGGAGGGCATAAAGCATGGGGATGGGTGTGGGAAATGGGAAACTGGGAAACTGGGAGGTGGGTGTGGGAGGGGGATGATAACTGGGCCCATATAGGTCCTTTACAACTTGTGGAATTGTGCAATATAATAATTCTAATTCGGCCAGCACCTTAAACACTGACTCAGACATTACCTCAGCCCTGTTGACTTGTGAATGCCTTTTACATTTAATGTTTGAACTGTTTGCTATTGTTAGATCTGGTAGTAAACATGTCCTAAATGTTTGATTTTATATATTTAAATTTCTAAGTTTGTTATTTTTGAGTTGTCCTATAAGTACACCTGATGTTGTTTATTGTATTGCTTATGACTTGATCTGTTTGTTATGTTAGGCATTGAATGTTTGCCAATTTTCTGTTGTAAAGACTCGGAGCAATGGGTTTGAAATACAGAAAATGAGTCCCCACCTGAACATGAGGAAGAACTTACTGACCATGAGAAGTGTTTGACAGTGAAACCCATTACTACTGCCTCTGAGTGTGGCAAGGATCTGGGGTTGGACTGGGTGGCCACTGCAGTCTTCTCATACATACTCGAAGATTCTTTGCTTCTCAAGTGCACCAGTGCTCTGTGGTTTGTGTCCTCCTCACCTTCGGGGCCTCAAAGTGCTTGGCATCATTTCCACCTGCACAACCATGATGGATTAGTCAGCCTAGATGGGGCCAGCAGGGCAGTTTCCCGTTTTCGCAGCAGAGCCCCCGGTGGCGCAGTGGGTGAAACCCTAGTGCCCGCAGGTCGGAGGTTCGAATCCGGTGAGAGTGCGGATGAGCTCCCCCTGTCAGCTCCAGCTCCCCATGCGGGGATATGAGAGAAGGATGGTGAGACATCAAACATCCCTTGGGCAACGTCCTTGCAGACGGCCAATTCTCTCACACCAGAAGCGACTTGCAGTTTCTCTAGACGAAAAAGAAAGCAGCAGGTACTGCCTGGGAGAGGAAAGGTGAAGGAGAGATAGAGACTAGAGAGAGAGAGAGAATGAGGAGTGAAGAGGGAGGGAAGTGTCCCGCTCTCTGTGTGTGTGTGTGTGTGTGTGTGTGTGTGTGTCTTTCTCTCTCTCTTTCTGTGTGCGTGTGTCCAATGAGCGGCGGCGGGAGGTGTCGCGGAGTCCCGCCTGCCCTGGGCCCTCCCCTCGGCGGCGTCCTCCTCCTCCTGCCCGGCCCCGCATTCCCCGACCATGCCCGTCCAAGGGGCCGTTGCTGCTGGTGCTGCTGCTGCGGAGACGCTCCTTCTTCTTCCAGCCGGGGACACCAGGCGCAGCGCATCTCCCCGGGAAGCGGAGGAAGGAGGAGAGGAAGCGGAGGAGGAAGAGGAACTTGCCGGCCGAAGAAGAGGAGGAGGAGAAGGGAGGCGCCGTCCTTGCCTCCGAGGACTCCTCCGCAGCGACCCTTCCTCGCCTCGTCGGGCTTCCCCGGAGACGCGGCCGGAGCATGAGGCTCGGGATCAGCGCCCCCGAGGGCCCTCCCCGCCCGGCCTTACCCTGGCTGCTGCTGGCGCTGCTGGCCCTCCTCACGCCGCGAGTGGACACCTCCTGGTGGTAAGTCACTCCCGAGGCCGGAGGGAGGGAGAGACGGCGCCTTCCCGCCCCGTCGGACGCCAAGCCGAGTCTTTGGAGCCCCGGAATGGTCTCCATTGGAGTTGGTGGCGCTTCATTGAAGGAGACGCCTCCTTTGGGGCTCCTGAGCATGGGCAGAGTGGGTTCTTCGCTCCCCTCTAGCTCGGCAAGACCGCCAAGGGATTCATCTCCTCCGCTGTAGTTTGGCTCGGCAGTAGGTCCCCCCTTTCACTCCCAAAACTCAATGCTATGGAACCCTGCTGGGATGGGTCGTTTGTTGAGGCCCCAGCTCTCTATCTGCTTTGAAGTGGAATAGATGGCAATGTGGACTCAGGGCCCTTCCACACAGCCCTATATCCCAGTATATCAAGGCAGGGAATCCCACAATATCTGCTTTGAACTGGGTTATCTTGAGTCCACACTCAGGGCCCTTCCACGCAGCCCTAAATCCCAGAATATCAAGGCAGGAAATCCCACATTATCTGAGTGTGGACTCAGATAACCCAGTTCAAAGCAGATGTTGTGGGATTTCTTTGCCTTGACATTCTGGGAGATAGGGCTGTGTGGAAGGGCCCTGGGTTATCTGAGTCCACACTGCCATATATTCCTGTTCAAAGCGGAAAATGTGGGATTTTATTGAGCTGTGTGGAAGGGGCCTCAAATAACCCACACAGCCCTATCTCCCAGAATATCAAGGCAGAAAAGTCCACATTATCTGATAACCCAGTTCAAAGCAGATATTGCGGTTTTGTCTGCCTTGATATTTTCGGATAGAGGGCAGTGTGGAAGGGCCCTTCCTTCCACAGAGGAGGCTACACACCTTGTCAATCGATACCTCCTCCCAGGATTCCGCAAGTAGCTGGAGTGGTGTCAAACCGAATTAATTTTACGGTAGAGATGCCCCCTTCGCAGATCAGCGCTGCAAGAACTTTTTGAAAGTTTGAGACAATCAGGATTGGGTTTGAGTTAGGATTAGGTTCCACCTCATTGTCGGCGGCACAAAAAATGTTCTTCTTTGGGTCTCCAGCAAGTGGGCAAAGAAAGGCAAGGCGGTGACTGAAGGTCTCTTCCACACAGCTGCATAAAATCCACATTGAACAGGATTATATGGCAGTGTGGACTCAGATATTCCAGTTCAAAGCAGACCCTATGCATTATTTGCCTTGATATTCTGAGTGATATGACTCTGTGGAAGAAGAAGAAAGGGAGGGAAGTTGCGGGTCGGCTTTTCTGGGTGTGATGACTGTCTTCGGGATGGAGAAGGATGCTGAGTTGGGGGGGGGGGGGCTGGGCTCCCTCCTGGGTTTTCTGTTATTTTCTTTCGGGTTTTCTCGAAACCTTCGGCTTAGTTTCGTGGGAGGGAAAGGGCCGAGAAGGGACCGGGGAGATGGAGGGACAGAGGCTGGTCGAGCAAGGGAGAGATTGAGATTGAGATTGAGATTGAGAGAGAGAGAGAGAGAGAGAGATTGAGAGAGAGATTGAGAGAGAGAGATTGAGAGAGATGAGAGAGAGAGAGAGAGATTGAGAGAGAGATTGAGAGAGAGAGAGAGAGAGAGAGAGAGATTGAGAGAGATTGAGAGAGAGAGAGAGAGAGAGATTGAGAGAGAGAGAGAGAGATTGAGAGAGATTGAGAGAGAGAGATTGAGAGAGAGATTGAGAGAGATTGAGAGAGAGATTGAGAGAGAGATTGAGAGAGAGAGATTGAGAGAGAGAGAGATTGAGAGAGAGATTGAGAGAGAGAGAGATTGAGAGAGAATGCCTGCCTGCCTGCCTGCCTGCCTGCCTGCCTGCCTGCCTGCCTGCCGGTGGCGTCTTGTCCCTAGACCAGCTAGATGACCATTCGGCGCGCATTTAAAGTAGGGAATCACCGGATCCTAGAGTTGGAAGAGAACCAAAGCACAATCAAAGCACCCCCGACAGATGGCCATCCAGCCTCTACTGAAAACTTTTCCAGAGGAGAAGCAGGGAAACCCCAACTGGGCGCCCATTCCAGCTCTCCTTTCTCATCGACGGATGGGGAGGAGGAGAGGACTTCATCCTGTTCTTTTGATTGTATTTCCATCCCAAGCAAATCGGTTGGAATCAATGAGCGAGAATAATACCCACCTCGCCCTGCCTGCCTGTCTTTCGAGAGCTGCCTTTTGGCGAGGTTGAAGTTGGCACCCACTCGCTTTTCCAGAGACGGCTAAAGGCACTCCTCCCAGGATGCCATAGTATTTAGCTCGGGCAGTTAAAGTGGCCTCAAACAGCATTCATTCTACCGTGTAGATCAGGCATGAGCAAACTCGGGCCCTCTCCAGAAGTTTTGTACTTCAACTCTTTCCCAGTTCTCCCTAACCCATCCAAAGGACATTGAAGAGTTGAATCCCAAGACACCTTGCCAAGAAAACCTCGTGACAGGTTTGCCTTCTTGGGATGTGTAAGTGGGGAGCAGCGTGAAGGCACACAACACCCACGACCAAGGCTTGATCTCCACTGTCCGATATCCCAGAATCTGAACCCAGATTATCTGCTTTGAACTGGATTAGATGAGTCTACACTGCCAGATAATCTGGGATGATCAGATAGTCTGGGATCAGTTCCAGTGTTATAGGGCAGTGCAGATCCACCCTAAGACAAGTTCAATTTATCCTCCTTCCTAATTCTCTCCCCCATTAAATAAGGACCAAGGAGCTTGAATACTCTGCCCCACCGACCCTCCTCTTCCTTTCTCTCCTTTTAACTCTTCTTTGTCCTCCTCCTCTTCCTATTCTTCTTCATCATCTTTTTCTTCCCATCTCTTCCTCTTTGCCTTATTCATTTTTCTCTTTCGCCTTCTTCTTTGTCATCGTCTCCCTCTTCTTCCTCTTCTTCTTCCTAGTCTTTCTCACATATCTTTTTCTCCCCTTCTCTTCTGCGTCTCGTTTGTTTTCCTCCTCCCCTTCCTCCGTCCTCCTATCCCTCTTCCTCCTCTTCCTCTTGTTCATTTCCCTCCTCCTATCCTTCATCTTTTTCTTCCCTTCTCTTCCTCTTCGTCTTATTCATTTTCCTCCCCTTTCTTTGTCATCCACTTCTTGCTCCTCTTCCTATTCTGCCTCTTCCTCGTCTCCATCATCTTTTTTCTTCTCGTCTTCCTCTTATTCGTCTTCCTCCTCTTCCTACTCCCCTTCTTCTCCCTCCTCTCCCTCCTCTTCCTCCTCTTGTTCATTTTCCTCCTCCTCTTCTTCCTCTTCCCCTTGTTCATTATCCTCCTCTTCCTCTTCCCCTCCTTCTCTTCCTCTCCCTCTTCTCCCTCCTCCTCTTCTTCCTATTCTTCTTGCTCATTTTCCTCCTCCTCCCCCCTTCTTGGTCATCCACTTCTTCCCCCTCTTCCTATTCTTCCTCGTCTCGATCACCTTTTTTCTTCTCGTCTTCCTTTTATTCGTTTTCCTCCTCTTCCTCCCCTCCCCTTCCTCTTCCTCTTCCCCATGTTCATTATCCTTCTCTTCCCCCTCCTTCTCGTCCTCTCCCTCCTCCTCTTCTTCCTATTCCTCTTGTTCATTTTCCTCCTCCTCCTAGTCTTCTCCCTCCTCTTCCTCCTCCAATTCTTTCTCTTCCCCTTGTTCATTTTCCTCCTCTTCCTCTCCTCCTCTCTCTTCTCCTCTTCTTCCTCCTCTTCCACGTGTTCATTTTCCTCCTCTTCCCTTCTTCCCCTTTTAATTCCTCCTCTTCTTCCTCCTTGGCAGCCCTGCTTCGAGCGGCGTCAACAGGCCTTTTGCCTTGTTGATGACAGAACAGAACCGCTTGACTGGAGAGCTGTTTGTCTTCTTCATCCCTCCTTAACCGAGAACAGCTGTCTGTGTGTGTGTGTGTGTGTGTGTGTGTGTGTGTGTGTCTCTCTCTCTCTGTCTCTAACTCTGCTCCCGAGAGCGAAAGAAGGCCGACCGGCTTGGGTTGTTTTCCCCTCCTCGCCAGGAAAGTGGGGACGTGGAGAAGACACGTGTCCTGGGTATTAAAGGGGGAGAGGTTAACGGGAAAGCGCCATAAACTCCAAAGCTGGGTAATATCTTTATGAGGGTCACTAAAGTGTCGCTCTGTTTGTGGCTGTGTGCCTTCAACGACTTAAGGCAAGGATTGTTCAGAGGGGGCTTTTCCTTGGCCTTCCTCTGAGGCTGAGAGAGTGTGACTTGCCCAGGGTCACCCAATGGGTTCCTAGAACCAAGTAGGAGATTTTAATCCTGGTCCCCAGAGTCCAAGGATGCATCTACACCAGACATGGGCAAACTTTGGTTCTCCAGCTGTTTTGGACGTCAACTCCCATCATTCCTAATAGCCTCAAGGCCCCTTCCTTTCCCCTCTCAGCCGCTTAAGCGGAAGGAAGGGGCCTGAGGCTGTTAGGAATGGTGGGAGTTGAAGTCCAAAAACACCAGGAGAACCAACGTTTGCCCATGCCTGATATACATTGCAGAATTGATGGAGTTTGGCACCACTTTTACTGCCATGGCTCAATGATGTGGAATCATGGGAGCTGTAATTCCACAAGGTCTTCAGCCTCCTCTATTCAAGAGTGCTGGTGCCTCACCAAACTACATCTCCCAGGATTCAATAGCACTGAACCGTGCAGGGAAAGTGATGCCAAACTTCATTCTACACCCCTAACTTTCCCTCCATGATCATCCTAAACACTGGTTTTCACACATTCAGCCAGCACTTAAACAGTATACATAAAAATTAAAAGATGGACGAGTCATGTGGTTCTAGAAGGCTAATAAATACAAACAGGGGAAAAATATATAGCATTTCATTTCTTAGAGACTTCTAATATGCAATTCCGGGAAGAAAATTCTGAGGATGCCTGCCACAGATACAGGCAAAACGTCAGGAGAGAATGCTCCTGGAACATGGCCATATAGCCCGAAAAACCTACAACAACCCAGTGATTCCGGCCATGAAAGCCTTCGACAATACATTTATGGGTAGATGAATGGTATCTCTTTGGGTTGCTGTGAGTTTTCCGGGCTGTATGGCCACGTTCCAGTAGCATTCTCTCCTGACCTTTCGCCCGCATCTATGGCAGGCATCCTCAGAGGTTGTGAGGTCTGTTGGAAGCTAGGCAAGGGAGGTTTATAAATTTGTGGACGGTCCAGGGTAGGAGAAAGCACTCTTCTCTGCTTGAGGCAAGTGTGAATGTTTCAATTGGCCACCTTGATTAGCATTGAATTGCCTTGTAGCTTCAAAG
Organism: Anolis apletophallus; assembly: GCA_030556195.1. NCBI lineage: Eukaryota > Metazoa > Chordata > Lepidosauria > Squamata > Anolidae > Anolis > Anolis apletophallus. Next base: position 57,314,060 of record JARBWK010000005.1, on the reverse strand, counting down.
CCTGGCTGAATGGTGCCTGAGGATCCTTTGTTGGGAGGTATTAGCTGGCCCTGATTTTTTCCTAGGAAAATGGGGTCTATAGATCTCTGGAATGTCCAGGGTGGGAGAAAGAACTCTTATTTGCTTGAGGCAAGTGTGAATTTTGCAATTGGGCACCTTGATTGGCATTGAATTGCCTTGCAGCTTCAAAGCCTGGCTGAATGCTGCCTGTGGATCCTTTGTTGGGAGGTGTTAGTTGGCCCTGATCTTTTCCCTAGGAAAATGGTGTCTATAGATCTCTGGAATGTCCAGGGTGGGAGAAAGAACTCTTGTCTGCTTAAGGCACGTGTGAATGTTGCAATTGGGCACCTTGATTAGCATTGAATTGCCTTGTAGCTTCAAAGCCTGGCTGAATGCTGCCTGGGGATCCTTTGTTGGGAGGTGTTAGTTTGCCCTGATTTTTTTTCCCTAGGAAAATGGGGTCTATAGATCTTTGGAATGTCCAGGGTGGGAGAAAACACTCTTGTCTGCTTGAGGCAAGTGTGAATGTTGCCATTCGACACCTTGATTAGCATTGAATTGCCTTGTAGCTTCAAAGCCTGGCTGAATGCTGCCTGGGGATCCTTTGTTGGGAGGTGTTAGTTTGCCCTGATTTTTTTCCCTAGGAAAATGGGGTCTATAGATCTTTGGAATGTCCAGGGTGGGAGAAAACACTCTTGTCTGCTTGAGGCAAGTGTGAATGTTGCCATTGGACACCTTGATTAGCATTGAATTGCCTTGTAGCTTCAAAGCCTGGCTGAATACTGCCTGGGGATCCTTTGTTGGGAGGTGTTAGTTGGTCCTGATCTTTTTCCTAGAAAAATTGGATCTATAAATCTCTGGAATGTCCAGGGTGGGAGAAAACACTCTTGTCTGTCGGGCACTTTGATTAGCATTGAATTGCCTTGTAGCTTCAAAGCCTGGCTGAATGCTGCCTGGGGATCCTTTGTTGGGAGGTGTTAGTTGGCCCTGATTTTTTCCCTAGGAAAATGGGGTCTATAGATCTCTGGAATGTCCAGGGTGGGAGAAAGAACTCTTGTCTGTCGGGCACCTTGATTAGCATCGAATAGCCTTGCATCTTCAAAGCTTGACTGCTTCCTGCCTGTGAGGTTATCGGTTTGCTTCCTTGGAAGATCCGCATTTAGGAAGAGAGGGAGAAGGGTAGGAATTTAAAATCTGGAAGCAGCGGGTCTCATCCCAAACGCATATATAAACATCGGCTTAACGACTACTGTATAAACCTGAAGCCCGGTTCAGCTGCGTTCGTCTGGAGAAGAGACCCCTGTCCCTTTGTGTGGCCAGGTCAGCATTACAACGCTGAGTGTAATGTTTGCGTTTTGAAATTGACAATCTCCCTGATGTTGGGATGATCTCTGTCTGCGCGGAAATGTCTTCCAGTCCGAGAGCTTCGTCCCCAAAGTCTTTTGGTTGGGATGGACGCGGGTCCTTTGACTGGCGAGCAATCCAATGGCCTTGAGCCCGTCGTGGCATCCGAAAAGGGATGGTCGGCCTTGACAGAATCGCCCAGGGAGGGTCTTCTTTTGGAAAGGGGGGAAAGGGAGACGTGCTCCGTCTTCGAAACCAGCACCTCAAAAACGATTTCTTTCGAAGGATTCGCCTCGCCCTGACCATTTAAAGTAGGGTGAAGTCTTTCTCTTGCGCTTCCCAAATTGGCCCTTAAAATGAATCTAGGCGAGACCAGATTCATAAAGACGCTTCCCTTGGGCAGAAAAAAGGAAATGCAAAGAGACAGAATGGGGGACTCCTGGCTATACAATGTCCCGGAATACTTGTTGCAGGCATGTGGGGGGGGGTGTGTGTAAGGGGGCTTCAGGCCCCCCCCCCCCGAAATTCTCAGGGTGGTCCGTGAAAAGGCCTTACTGGTACATTATTTAAACTGTTATGTTTATTCATATCATGATCTGATCACTATGCTCATTATATCCCACATTAATGGGGTTATTGGGATAACAATACAAAAGGTTTACTAGGGTAGACCCTCTTCCACCCAGTCGCAGCCCCCCCCCCAACCAAACTCAGCCCCTCCCCCCCCCCAATCAAAATCCTGTCTACGGCCCTGACTTGTTGGGTGTCAGAACAAACACAAAGCGATCTATGTAAGGCGAAAGTATCCTATCCAAAGAGCATACGATATGTGATTTAATCAAATTTCCCCATATACTCCTGGCTCGACAGCAGTACATGTGAAAAAAAAATATCTTGGAATCCTTGTGGACAACATGAACCAACAATGTCATTCCACGGCAATAAAAATAAATAAAACCAACGGGATTTTAGCCTGCATGAATAAGAGTATAGTGTCTAGACCAGGCCTGGGCAAACTTCGGCCCTCCAGGTGTTTTGGACTCCAACTCCCACAATTCCTAACAGCCGATAGGCTGTTAGGAATTGTGGGAGTTGGAGTCCAAAACACCTGGAGGGCCGAAGTTTGCCCAGGCCTGGTCTAGATCCAGGGAAGCCATGCTACCCCTCTCTTCTGCCTTGGTCAGCCATACCTGGAATACTGTGTCCAATTTTGGGCAACACAATTGAAGAGACATATTGACAAGGTGGAATGTGTCCAGTGGAGGGTGACTTAAATGATCAAGGGTCTGGAGAACAAACCCTATGAGGAGCGGCTTAAAGAGCTGGGCATGTTTAGCCTGAAGAAGAAGAGACATGATAGCCATGTATAAATATGTGAGGGGAAGTCATAGGGAGGAGGGAGCAAGCTTGTTTTCTGCTGCCCTGGAGAGCAATGGCTTCAAACTACAGAAAAGGAGATTCCAGCTGAACATGAGGAAGAACTTCCTGACAGTGAGAGCTGTTCAGCAGTGGAACTCTCTGCCCTGGGATGTGGTGGAGGCGTCTTCTATTGGGGATGCTTTGAAGGCGATTGTCCTGCTTCTTGGCAGGGGGTTGGACTGGATGGCCCACGAGGTCTCTTCCAACTCAAGGATTCTTCCTCGAGAGTAAAACCGCAACCCTGGCTCCTTCTACACTGTCAAAAAATTCATTAGAGAATCTGCTTTGAACCGGATTATATGAGCCTAGGCTGCCATATATTCCGGTTCAAAGCAGATAATCCGGATTTTATATGGCCCCGTCACACATTTCCTTCGGAATTCAGCCTATTCAATGCATCTCCTGAACTACAGAAGCTTGCTGTATAAATTGCATAGACAAGGAGGGTAGGGTAGGAGTGGGCGAAAAATAATTATACACACACACACCACACCACACACACACACACATATATGGATTTGTTCCTGAATATAAACGCCCCCCTGAACGTTGCTGAATGGGAGTTTCCAATCGCCCTCAAACACAAGCGCGCGCTTTTGGGTTGGAACTGTTTTGCTTTCACTGAAAGGTGTATGTATCTAATCTAGTATCTACAGTGCGGGGTTAATGCAGGTTGGTCCCACTTTCACTGCCATGGCTCAACAGCTGTTTGGAATCCTGGCAGTTGTGATTGGAGAGGTACCAGTATTCTTTGAGGGAGAAGACTCAAATCCATGTCAAGCTACAATACCCATGATTCCATTGCCTGGAAAGGGCTGTCCAACTGCATTAGGTCTACTCTATAGTATAGATCAGGCATGGGCAAACTTGGGCCCTCCCTCCAGGTGTTTTGGACTTCGACTCCCACAATTCTTGGCCTCAGGCCACTTCCTTTCCCCCCTCAGCCACTTAAGCAAGGGGTTAGTCCCAACAAAGGATTCCCCCAGGCAGGAAGCAGCCAGGCTTTGATGCTGCAAGGCTATTCAATGCTAATCAAGCTGGCCAATTGCAACATTCACACTTTCCTCAAACAGGCAAGAGTCCTTTCTCCCACCCTGGGCATTCTGCAGATATATAAACCTCACTTGCCTAGTTTCCAATAGACCTTTGCTGCTTAAGATGCACTGCCCCACCTCCCAATCATGAGAGGGTGATCTCAGGATGGCCACTCTTGGCTTACTTCTTAAGAGATGCTGAGTAGAAGATAGGGAAAGGGCAGAAGAGGTCACTGGAGGGGAGAGAGGATATGCGTGTGAAACCCCCTCCCACCCACAAAGCATCTTCCCCAAACCCACTGGAGCGCCCACTCTTCCCATCAAAGCAGCATCCTTATTGTGGGTTTCTCTTTCCCTTAGGCCTGTGACTCAGGAGGGGATTTTCCATTGTGGCCAGCCCCATCTTCCAGGGAAAATGTTCCCCTCTGCATGTTGACAATGTGGACCACACCAGCAAGTTCTATATATCCATTCTCCTCCCTTGATATGAATTAGTAAGGCTGACAGAGCTGCAGCTGCAAGAGGTATAGCAACAGGTGACTAGCTGTTTAATCAGGACAGGTAAATTCCATGGAGTCTGATTTTCCAAGTAGGTGCCTGTAGGTGTGCCTTCCAGCATCAAAAAGAGAAAGGTGGAAGGGAAATCTGTATCGACTGCTACCTTATTGGTAGGATATCATATACCTAATCACACTAGAGAATGAATCTACTTAAAATCCGGTTTCTGCCTTCTGCAGAATTCTGGGGTTTGTAGTTTAGGGAGGAGCCTTTAACAGCTTCGCTAAACTACAAACCCCAGAATTCTGCAGGAGGCAGAAACCGGATTTAAAGTGGATTCATTCTTTAATGTAATGAAGAGCTCTAGATTCTGGCTACGAGGAGAATAGCAAAGGTTCCTTTGAAACAAAAGCTCTGCAACGACAAACCCCTTGTGTTACTGTGAGTTTTCCAGGCTGTACGGCCATGTTCCAGAAGCATTCTCTCCTGATGTTTCACACACATCTATGGCAGGCATCCTCAGAGGTTGTGAGGTCTGTTGGAAACTAGGCAAGTGGGGTATATATATCTAATACCTCCCAACAAAGATTTTTTCCCAGGCAGGAAGCAGCCAGGCTTTGAAGCTGCAAGGCTATTCAATGCTAATCAAGGCGGGCAATTGCAACATTCACACTTGCCTCAAACAGACAACAGTTCTTTCTCCCACCCTGGACATTCCAGGGACATATAAACTCTCTCTTGCCTAGGAAAGAATGCTTCTGGAACATGGCCCTACACAGCCTGGATAATTCACAGCAACCTAGTGATTCCCTCAGTAGCACATCTCTCTGTCTCTTCAGTTGCCAGTCTTGAATCTTCCAATCTCTTATTCCTATTCTTAAGAAAGAAAAGGGGCATAATGTCTTCCATGGTTTTCTTCCTATATCTCCCTTGTAACTAAGTGGCCAACACGTTGATTTTGGCAGTCTTTGGACGGGATCAGTAATTCGTAGTAGTCAGTGAACAACACCTCTATCAAAGTAATTCCGTGAAATCAGTATCAAATCTTCAAATAATTGAATATGCTCTAACATTTTTAAGCGGGGAGGAGGAAAGGTAGACAAGTGTCAAGGAAGAGAGAAACATTTCTAGTAGGACCTTCTCTTATGTATATCCAGCGACTTGATTGTGCTGGTTTCATCCCATTTGTAATTGCCAAGGCTCCACACTAAACAAACCTGAATTTTGTACCTTGATGAAGTATTTAAGGAAATTCTTCTGGTGAGTTATAGTCCACTTATGTTCCTTAGGGTTTTTCTAAGGCCCTTCCACACAGTTGAATAAAAACCCACATTTTCTGCTTTGAACTGGAATTTATGGCAGTGTGGACTCAGACAATCCAGTTCAAAGCAGATATGGTGGGATTTTCTGCCTTGATATTCTGGGTTATATGGCTGTGTGGAAGAGCCCTGAGATGGAGTCATGAAAATTACAGTGGTATAAAGCTGACATGGATTTGTAATACAGATACACTACATGGGGATATTCTGGTTTGGAGAAATACAGCTTTTGGTTTCTTGGGGCCCTTCCACACAGCTGCACAAAATCCCACATTTTCTGCTTTGAACTGGAATATATGGCAGTGTGGACTCAGATAACCCAGTTCAAAGCAGATATTGTGGGATTTTTGCCTTGATATCCTGGGTTATATGGCTGTGTGGAAGGGTCCTAGGAGTGAGGCAGTAGGAATTAACCCAGAGTAAATCTGTGGCAAGAATGTATCCTGGGTAGAAGAAGTTAGCATTGTTCAGGTGGACTGAAGACATATTAGAATCTTCCACTGTATCACCCAGGGGCCTTCCACACAGCCCTATATCCCAGAATATAAAGGCAGAAAATCCCACATTATCTGAGTGTAGATTCAGATAACCCTACGTTGATATTATGGGATTTAGGGCTGTGTGGAAGGGCCCTCAGAATATCAAGGCAGAAAATCCCACAATATTGGCTTCAAACTGGGTTATCTGAGTCCACACTGCCATATATACCAGTTCAAAGCAAAACAATGTGGGATTTTATCCAGCTGAGTGTAACTCTAGGCAAAAGAAGAGGACTTGGTTCATAGAATCATAGAGTTGGAAGAGTCAACCATTCTGGACCAGAGAACACATTTTGAGGGTCCTTCCACACAGCTCTATATTACAGAATATCAAGGCAGAAAATCCCACAATATCTGCTTTGAACTGGGTTAACTGAAGGCCCTTCCACACAGCCCTATATGCCAGAATATCAAGACAGAAAACCACACATTATCTGAGTGTGGACTCAGAGTCAATTCAAAACAGATATTGTAGGATTTTCTGCCTTGATATTCTGGGATATAAGGCTGTGGGGAAGGGCCTGGAGTTTATTTCTGGCCCACAAGTGAGCTTTTTGTTGTTGTTGTTGTTGTTGGATGTGTGTGTTCTAAGCGGGAAAAACAACAAATTTAAACCAGTGAACCCTAAAGTAATCCAAGGATGGCGCAAAGCAATACTGCTCACCTTTTAAATTACAAATGTTACCAATACCTGTGAAATGTATCTTCTACTACAAAGATTTTGTAAATAGAAGTTGGCACTGCTCTCCCATTCACTGGTAAGGTCCAGTGCTTGGCCCAAACTCTCCAGTGCTTTAGTGGAGAGGCACAAATGTTATTTTCACAGGGTCATATATCATTAGGCAGAAACTGTTTTCATATGGCCTTCCCTACCATTAGGCAGAGAGTGGGTGCTGGAGATCATGGGAGATGCTGGCGTTTTGAACCTTGCAGTAGCTAGTAAGTTTCTGTGCATAGAGACTGGGGTGGGGATGGAAGCTAATTTCTCCTTCAATTTTGGCACCAAAATACTGACCAGTTTTAGGTTTGTATACAGAAGGGAAACTATCAGTGATATCACAGCATGGGTGGTACATTGCTTAATTCAGGTTGCCAAATTCTTGAAGAGATTGTTGATCTCGGAGCTTGAGCTTTGATTAAATGCTTTATATTTCCTTCTGTCTAAGTACCAGGTCAGTTCATCTCTCAATGTGCGTGAAAAGGAAATATCAACCAAATGCTTTGTCTAAACAGCAGCCAATTATTAATTTTCAGTGACGTCAGGGACGGTGTGGATTGCTTCACAACCCATTCCCAGGAATGGTTGGAACTCTCTGGCATGGGGTTTGCAAATTGAGCTGTGTATTTAGAAGAAGGGGAAAAACCCCTTGTAATTCTAAATAAATGTTATTTACAGTACAACAGAAGCTCAGTTAAAATAAAATAAAAGAGAGCTGTGGCAGATGGCCTCCATAAGGTGATTGCTGCAACACTAGTTGGGGAATGTTCTTCTAAGTATTGTGGTTTTGATTCCAGAACATCACAGTCTTTTGAATAACACACTGACCAAAGAGGCTGGCTTATATATACAGTAAATATATACTGTATGTGTGTGTGATCTGTAATGATCGAATCAATAATCTCATATTGATTGAATTGAGACTCATATGGAATGCTTTGTGCTAAAACTTCTTTTGGATAGAAAACAAAAATTTCAAGATTTACAGCACAATTCAGTATGTTTACATAGAAACAAACGGGACTGAGTTTAGTGAAAGTTACTTTCGGATTTGTTGTTTGTTAGTTGCAATCAAGTTGGCTTCAACTTATGGTGATCCTGTGAATGGGAGACCTCCAAGAAAACTTTATTAGCAGTCCTGCTAAACATTTTATGTATGTAGCAACATAAACAGATTTCCCAGATTTCAGGGCTTGGCTCTAAAGGTTTTAGCAATCTTCCCTGATCCTCAAAAGAGGAGAGGAATTTTAGGGCAAGAGCACTGCTTCAGAAAGAATGGCTGGGTGTCTGCATGGCTCACATCACACAGCAATTCATATGCAGGCCTATGCTGGGTTGTGTAATATACCTCTACCACATGGGCCTATCATACAAGCTCTGATGCCATCCAACTCCCACAACTGCCATTCATGCAAGCAGGATGAGAGAACCATCTGAGATCTATCAGGATCTTCTGGGGATCTGAACACTGCTGTAATCATTTTGCATCTGGCTATGTGAGCATAGCCAAATACTTCTCCAATCCTCCTTGTTCCCATCAAGGTACAAAATGACAGGGCTTCAAAGGCTGTATAAGTAAGTTAGGTAGGGTAAGGGTAGGCTTTGGGTGCTGCAGAAGGAGGACGAGAACGCTCACTCCTTCAATACAGAAAAAAGACATCTACAGGCATAAGGGGAGCTTATACATGCATATGTCACTAACAGGAATCCAACCTATGTGCATTTATAGACCTTTTTGTTTTGTTTTAAAAAATTGAATGACATACTCAGAGCAAATGTCGTTGATGCTTAATATATCCTGATTAATGATATCAGCCAGGGCTCTTCCTTGTAAAACCATCAGCACTTGGCTCTGTAACATCATAAAGTGTCAGTCCTGGATTTCTGGTTTTGACCCTACAATCTCAGAGTCTGAGATGGACTTGACCTTGCAGCCCTGAAAACAAACTACAAGATGGGTCCAAGATATTTTCATGACTACAGGAGAAAAGTTATAGGGTGACAATTATCCCAACCTACACAGTGTGTGTAAACTATCATATTAAAATAGTAATAATGCCAAAACAATATTAAATCATTTAAAAGCATAGGAACAAGGAGATACACAGAGAGAGCCCATTAAAAGCCCCTTCTGCACACCTGTTTCAATAGAAAAGTGGAAAAAGAGCAAAGAGGTAGCCTCCTGTGGGATGAAGTCTCACAGGCCCCTTCCACACAGCTCAATAAAATCCCACATTATCTGCTAAGAACTTGAATATATGGCCGCGTGGACTCAGATATCCCAGGGCCCTTCCACACAGCCATATAACCCAGAATATTAAGGCAGAAAATTCCACAATATCTGCTTTGAACTGGGTTATCTGAGTCCACACTGTCTCATATATTTCCAGCTCAAAGGAGATAATGTGGGATTTTATTCAGCTGTGTGGAAGGGGTCCCAGTCCAAAGCAGATATTGTGGGGTTTCCTGCCTTGATATTCTGGGCTATATGGTTTTGTGGAAGGACCCCTAGTCCGGGAGCAGCCACCTAGGTCCCTTCTACACTGCCATATAATCCAGATTATGAAAGAAGATAATCCACATTATCTGCTTTGAACTGAATTATCAGAGTCTACACTGCCATATAATTCAGTTCAAAGCAGATAATCTGGATTTTATATTGCAGTGTAGAAGGGACCCAAGAAGGCCTTCTCTGCTGCCACTTTTGAGGAGACCTTAAGATTCAGAGAGTCTCATATAGAGAGAAATAGTCTTTCAGATAGTATGGGCCTATGCTATGTAGTATTCTATAGGTCATAAACAGCACTTTGAATTGTGCCCAGAAACAACCAGTAGGCAGTGAAATCCTTTTTAAGAGGGGGGTGATATATTCCCCCTAACTAGCCACAGTCAGCACTCTGGTGACAGCATTTTGTATTTGCTGAAGTTTCTAAACAGTTTCCAAAGGCATTCTCAAATAGAATGTGTTACAGTAATCCAGACATGATATAATTAAAAAAAATACCACTATAGCCAGATCTGACATGTTCAGGAATTGATACAGCTAGCACATTCGCTTTAGCTGTGTAAATTGACTTTTAGCCACTGTCACAACCTGGGCTTCTGGAATAAGGCTGTGTCCAGGGACCCTTCAAGACAGGATCTCCCAGGCTTTCTTCTTTAAACTGGATTATATGAGTCCACACTGCAAGATAATCTGGGGGCACTTGCACACAGCCCTATATCCCAGAATATCAAGGCAGAAAATCCCACATTATCTGAGTATGAACTCAGATAACCCAGTTCAAAGCAGATATTGTGGGATTTTCTGCCTTGATATTCTGGGCTGTCTGGAAGGGCCCTTGGAGTACATCCAACTATGAGCCTGAGATTTCAGGGAGAGTGTAACCCTATCTAGCATAGGCTGGATCACTTGGTGTGGGAGGAAAGAGCTCTTGAGCTCTTGCAAATCCTGTGGAAATGATTGTCCATGTCCAAGCTCGTCAGGGCCATGGTTTCTTGATAAAATATTTGCTCTACATCCAGCTACTATTAAATCCATTCTTCTCCTAGCATGGTTAGTTAAAAGTAGCAATGTTTAGAAAGATCTCCCCTCATTCAAAGAGCAGAGTGTGGAAAAGCTGTTCTTTTTGACCGTGTAGCCAGTGACCACCCAACATGGAGATTCTGGAAGTTCTTTTAAAAAGCAACAATTTCCACGCACTGTCAAATAGCAACCTTATTATTTTCCAAACAAGTAGTTGTTAGTGTCTTGCTGCATAAGGAGGAGGGAAGGGGGAAAATGTGGATTTGTTGTGGAATTGTTGATACCAGGACCTATGGGGCCCCAATACTACATTGAGATGTTCAAATCAGCCAAGAGACATATTCAGGATCTGGCCCATGATGCTGGCCTGAAGCCTTGCTTCGGAGCTACTTGGAGAAGATTAGCGCCATGTGGTCCCCAAACATAATCCATGCAATAAACAACCTTGGTGTAAATATCTAAGTAGAATTTATACATTGCTGAGAGGGGATTGGGTGGTTCTGGAGTAGGGCTCCATTTTAAAAGAAAAGTTGGGTTTCAGTGCACAGCACACAACCACATGTGTTGTGTGTGACACACTCACACCACACACAGACAGGAATGCAAGCACATTTCCCCACTCTGTGTAAACTCTTCCAAATGCATGGTTAACTCATCTGTTCTGCTTCAGCTGACACCACAGTTCCTCGAAGGATCTATTCCCCCTCCTCAACCCACAAAACTTTCAGGATCTATGCACATTTATAATAGTGACATACATACACACTGTAAGTACTGCTATGTGTGGGGACAAACAGGAAGGCTTTGTAACTCCAAATTTAAAAAAATCATCACCCCCATGAAATTTTATTTCCCAATTTTCTGGCAATTCAGAGATTGAGACATTAAAACACATTCACACCCATAGAGCTCATATTTACTGAGTTCACATTCCCTTTGCACCATTCCTTTGAATACCTAAATTGTATTACTAATTGCTCACTTGAAGTTTAAAGTTCGTGCAGTGCTAGAAATTTGGAGATTGAAGGAAAATATAGTTTGGGGGATAGAATTTTTATCTGGGGAACAATGAACTTTGCTCCCCACTCATGCGTCCACATCTGGCAATCCTACTTTTCTGTAGAACCCCACAAAGATGTGCATTCTAACTGCATTGTATGGTTGTGTGTCAAACTCATAAAAGTAGCTGTGTGGAGGACAATGTAACCTAGAAGATAGCAAAACTCCCTCCCAAAAGGTGTTAAACTTCCTTGGCAGGTGTAATGCAGTTGCATTTATCCAATTAAACAGAGCAGCGGTTCTCAAACTGTGCTCCATGGAGCTCTTAGGGTGGGACTGCTGCTGCTGTTGTTATTTAAACAGAGGATGGGTGGCCATCTGTTGGAGGTGCTTTGACTGTGCTTTTCCTACATGGCAGAAGGGGTTTGGACTGGATAACCCCTGGGGTCACTGCTGCTGCTGTTGCTATTTATTAAACAGAGGATGAATGGCCATCTGTTGGGGGTTCTTTGTGCTTTTCCTGCATGGCAGAAGGGGATTGGACTGGATAGTCACTGAGGTTACTGCTACTGTTGTTATCGTTGTTGTTTATTAAACAGGGGGTGGATAGCCATCTGTTGGGGCTTTGACTGCTTTTCCTGCATGGCAGAAGGGGGCTGGACTTGATGGCCCCTGGGGTCTTCCATTGAAATACTGTTAAGTTTATGTTGATTAAAATTGTTCTTCATTTTTAATATTGTATTGTTCTGTCTTTATTTCTTTCTGCACTACAAACAAAATATATGCAGTGTAAATAGGAATTTGTTCATTTCCCCCCCCAATTAGTTCACACAAACACTTTCCATCCATCCGAGTCGCCTTCGGGTCAGAAGGGGCGTTATAGAAGCAGAGTAAATAAATAAATAAATAAATAAATAAATAAATCTACCACTGGCCCAGTATATCTGCCAAATTTTAAATTGCAATGTGGCCCCTGCGTCCAAAAGTTTTGTGGGGCTTCATGAGAAACTTTTCTTTCAAAAAGGGCACTACAGCTTCAAAAATTTGAGAATCCCTGAAATTGAGTAACCATCCCAAGGCTGCTTACAAACCAAATGATTATTTTTAAATGGAATAAATATTAAAATTAAAGTAAATAAAAAGAGAATAAATATCAAAACATTGACCAGAATTCAGTTGGTGAGTTTTAGGTCTGTAGGTCAGTGTTTCTCAACCAGTGTGCCGTGGCACACTAGTGTGCCGTGAGCGATCATCAGGTGTGCCGTGAGAAAAGCTTTCTGCCCCCTTCCTTCCCCCTTCTCCTACCGAAATCCTGCTGCTTGGGGAGGGAGAAGGAAAGGCTGTGCGGCAGTGAGGAAAAGAAGAGGCCGGGGCCCAGCCAACCTCCAATCCGCCACGACTCCTGGTCCTCACTCGCTGAAGCTGCGTGGCGGAGGAGCCCCGCGCACTGAAGCCCGTCCACCGCTCATGCTCTTCCTCCTCCCGCGGCTTCAGCGAGCGAGGGCGGAGTCATGGCGGTGGCGGGGGCCATGACTCCCGCCCCTCGCTCGCACTGTCCCCTCAAGGCTGGAGAAGCTGTGGGAGAGCTGAAGCTGGGGGAGGGGCGGGGCACGGCACAGCCTGGCTCCGCCCCCTCCCCTGGCCTTTGCTCTCCCACAGCTTCTCCAGCCTTGAGGGGACAGTGCCAAGCCAGCATTGTGCTGGCGCTGCCACCGCTGGCTTGGCACTGCCCCCTCAAGGCTGGAGAAGCTGTGGGAGAGCTGAAGCTGAGGGGATGGGGCATGGCATGGCCTGGCTCATCCCCCGGCTTCGGCACTCCCAGCAGCTGCTCCCAGCAGGCCACCATCCCCCAACCGTTCTTTACTGTGTTAGAGTGTCATTTTGTGTCATTTTGGCTTTGGTGGTGTGCCCCCGGATTTTTTTAATGTTAAAAGTGTGCCGCGGCTCAAAAAAGGTTGGGAAACACTGCTGTAGGTAATAGGATTAAGCCGTTTGGCAAGGTCTGCATTCATTAGAGGTGCTCTGTTACTATATAGGGAAGTCAGAAAAGTGACTGCCAGGCATAAAAACTTATGCACAATGGGACCAGTGCACAATGAAACCTGATGTACATTGGGACACTGGCTAGGGATTGCTGATGCAATCAGCAATCCCTATTTCTTTATAAATGGCAGCTCCTAATTGGTTCTGTCTTAAAAATTGCCAATAATGAAATAATAATGAAATTTTGATAAGAGTTCTGAAATGTTCACCACCAGAACTTTTGTTTTTAAGTAGTTTTGAAACATTTAGAACCATGGATCAAACAGGCCTACTGACTATCCCATAGGATAAGCAGTTTAGTAATTTGTTTTCTGAACCAGTCTCAGAATAATGCAGAAGAGCATTATATTCAGTGGTTGCAACAATTTTCATACATAGCCATGTGCAAATGAGTAGTGCACGAGATAGCAGCCAGTGCAGTGTAGTGGGTTGAGCACTGGACCGTGATTCTGGAGACTCCCGACGATCTAATCTCTGCTCAGCAATAAAACCTACTGAGTGGCCTTGGGCAAGATGCAATCTAGCAGTCTTGGAGGAAGGCAAAGGTAAACATCATCTGAATAAATCCAAAATGACTTGAAGATACACAACAACTGAAGTTGTTATCATCACAGTTGAAAACTACAAAACCCATGCAAATAGTAAACATTTCCCTGTAAATTAGCAAAATGTAATCCTTATGTTGGAAGGGAATGAATAGTAATTTGTCTCCATGTTTGTCTCCATGTTGAATAATTCTTGTCTGTACAGTTATCAGCAAAGTTTGACATGTCTCTGTAAAACATTACAATACATGGAGTTCTTCTGAAAAGAACTTAGAAATACAAGCCTCTGTTGTTAGTAAGCCAGGCTTAGGGGACCCAGTTCTGTGTGTTTTGATATACTGCAGAAATAGAAATGGTTGTCATTGTTAGATAGACATTTTAATCTAGCTGTGAAAAATCAGTACAGCACAGAAAAAATACAGGAGGTATACTACAGTTGCTAGGAACCTTGCTAGAAATGGGGTGTAATATGGTTTAAAGTGCTGGCTTGCATGCTGTGTTAGTATAACTGCATTGTATGGTGGTAGTAATTCATTATTACAGAAGGTCAGTGACTGGGTGTCTTTGAGCTTGTAAATCTTGCCATGCTGCAAAAATGTCTGGAATAATGGCTATATTTCAGACATTCAGCATGATTATTCAGAACTAAGCCCCATTCAGTTTGATGCCAGGTATGTGTCCCTTAGACTGCAACTTAAATGAAATTCCCTCTCTGTCTAAGATCCGAGATATGCCACAACAGTTCTATTGCTTAACATAATTATTCTGCCTCGTTATAGTCTCTGGTTCATGGTGGTTGATTGGAGGATTTACTTAGAGACGAAAGGCATAGTTGGCTTTTACAATTGCATCTAATTTGCATCTCATAGTTGCATGTTTAATTACAGTAAGTTTGCCAAGTTTATATAAATGCTGAAGCACTGCAAGAGACATGTTATGTCTGTTCTATAATGGCCATATTTGGACATTATTATTTTCATATTTGATTAGTTGTTGACTAGAAGGCTTGACAAGACAATGCACAGATTCATAGAATTTGAATTGCAAAAACCTGAGCTTATATTGAGTAGTTTTATTGTGTTGTTGTTGTTGTTGTTTGTTGTTAGATGAGTTCAAGTCAACTTTGACTCATGGCAGCCCCATTCTATGTTATTCTTGGCAATTTGTAATTGGGGAAGGTTTGCTATTTCCTTCCTGCAAGGTTGAGAGTGTGTCATTAGCCCAAGGCCATCCATTTCCATGGCTAAGTGGGAATTTAAACAGAAAGTCCTAGTCCAATGCCTTTTTAGTGGCAATAGTTATCAGTGAATCCATCTTGTCTTCTTCCTAATGGTCTTCTCCATGGTGTAAAGGTTTTTATTTTCAGGAAAGCCTTTTATTTCTTGTAATTTTAATGAACTTCAGTTGATAACTCTTCATTTCTGGTTCCAGATATTACTTTGTTTTTGCTGCTTTTTCATCAGTTTTAATTAGAGGGCATCCTAGCTTGATTTGTATTTATTCTCTATTTTTCAGCTATTCACATTGCATTTCTTTTTGTTTTGAAGATATGAGGTACCTGTTATTTGAATAAATAAATGACTGGACCTAGGAAGCAATTCAGAAAATAGAGTTCTTTCTCTCATGTCCCTACAATGAGGTGAAATGAGGTGTCAATAACAAGCAGCAGATCCACAAGAATGGGAAGCAACAGTGAGATATTGGAGGACAAGGATATGGACACTCTAAACCCTGCCACATATATCTGCTTTTTAATCCTCTAGAATAGCCGATGATACTGGACCCATTGCCAGAACTAAAGTAAGATTCAACTGTCTGTCAGTTAGAATGGCTTCTGTATGTTGAATGGTGGAGTGGTGTCTCTCTATCCTTTACCTCAGGTGGTAAAGTAGAGTTGGCCATATGATTTTAAACTTTGATATATGTCTTTGAGACCTTAGACATCTTGTTGTAATGTGTTGCCATTATGTCGAAATATATGTATAGCTTAAATTTGGCTTCCAATGGCTTAGTAATAGAATGATATACCTGGACTGAATGAGGCTCACTATCTGAGATAGTGGTTCTCAACTTGTGGGTCCCCAGGTGTTTTGGCCCACAACTCCCAGAAATCCCAGCCAGTTTACCAGCTGTTAGGATTTATGGGAGTTAAAGGCCAAAACATCTTGGGACCCACAGGTTGAGAACCAATGACTAAAGTGTTGAACCTGTATAGGGAATGAGGTTCTGCACCTTGGAGAGTTTCTTTAGCTTTCTGACTAAAACCTGGAGTGAATTCACACAGACTTCACACCAGGGCAATGAGCTGTCATTCAGTGTTCCCTATGGTATGAAATTACACTGTGCTAAATATGTTTAATATTACTGTAGCATGGGATTGGTGGTGGGGGTAAGAAGGAAGGAACAAAAATAAAGCCACTGAAATTATACCAGGATGAGAGGTTTCTGTATATTACCAGCCATGTCAATTCAGAACTGTGACTGTAAGTGAGGAAATTAGGGCTATTAATCATTCCACAGCGTCAACTATTTTGGCAGGCCAAGATGGCCTCATTTCCAGCAGGGTTTAACAAAATATTAAGAGTTTATAATAATATTAATTTTTAAAGCTCCTAACTTTGCCTCTATGTAACATTATGCATTCCAATGCACTTTATGACCTCATGTAAATTTCATACTGTTGATTAAAGATGGGAGTTTAAAAACAAAAGAGCACAACATGTTGGACATTTTAAGGCCAGAAAACTTTTAGCTGGGTCTCCTGCAGAGTGCAAAATTGGATCTTTCCTCTAGTGTGCGTAGCAGTTACTGGCAGCTAAGTGTCCCAAACAGCTGCCTACAACTCTACCACTTGCATACTTATGTGTCACTTTTCCCAAGTTGGGTAGAGAATAGGGAAACAGCAATGTGTGGCATATAGCCTGGTAATTACTTGAGTGCTTTCCATGATTCTCTGTTCTGGCTAAAAACAGCCCATGTCAAACTTTGTTGTCAGACAAAAAGGAGACAAGCATGGATTGGATGGCGATTGTGGCTTCTTCCAATTCTGATTCTGTTCTTCAACTTGTCAATATCCTTCTTGAACCAAGAATAGGAAACAGAGGTCTGATCAAAGCTGAATAAGGTGGATCTATTGCCTCTCTTGATCTGAGCATTTTATTTCTGTTGTTGTAGTCTACAATTTAATTGACCTTTTTGGCCACCACATCATTGTGTTGAGGAGTATGGATAATACTGGGAAGAGTCAAAATTACTCTATCCTTCAAGGACAAAAATGTGCAAGACAACGTAGACATTTGTACTGAGATCAAATGACAGAAAGTTCTGAGATTTACCGGTACAATCAATCTTTTGTTTGTGTATTGTTCCTCAGCTGACTAGGGTTTCCACAGTGAAGCGCAATAGAAAAATGGAAAGAAACTTTTAAAATAATTTAAAAACAGAGTAACAGAGACAATTATAACAAACCCCTCCTTTTAAAATCATAGGTCACATGAAACAACGCAATCTTTCCTTGGACTTACTGAATCAGGCAATGCCCCATGCCATGCTTCCAAGAGATACATTAAAGTTTTTAAACAACCCGCTGCCAACCTACTCATCTACTTCAACATGACAGCTTAGAAAAACATCATGTATATCCCAGGCTTCACTCTGAAATCTTAATTCATCAACATATGTTCTCCACTCATCAATATCATTTCTGTTTGAGAAGTCATAATAACAGAAAGGTAATTAATTAATTATAATTTATTTATTTATTTAGTGTATTTGTACCCTGCCCTTCTCAACCCCCTGGGGAACCCAGGGCGGCTTCCAGCTGGCACATATTTGATGCCTACTCATAAAATACAATAAAATGCACATCAAAATCAATAATTATAAATAGTTAAAACATTAAATTAATACAATAGTCTATAAAAAAGGAAGCCAAACTAGTGGTCGTTGTCCCGTTGAGTTCTGTAATTGTAGTCTTCATTGGGTTTAAATAATCTGGACTTTAAAGAAGTCATAGGTCTAGCTTGACCTTCTTTAGTTTCCAATTATAATATCAACCTCTTAGTAAAATAAGCTTCAATTTTTGAATGGAAAATCAGGCTTGTTTAATAGATAATTAATTTGCCACTGTACTTGGTTAAAATATTTGGAAATGTGCAGTAGTGATGACCATCTACTATTTTGATGTCAACAGATTTTGATTAGTTTAATTAGATGCTTAGTCACATCCCTAATAGTCTTTTAATTTGCTCTTGGATTTACCCTTCATGCCAAAAATGTCTGTTCCTCTCTTTTATAAGTTCAAAAATCCATGAATTATTGGGATTAATAAGATTAATGACACAAGAATCACTGTCCAGTTAGCTGAAGGCATTGAGATGTAGAATGACTGGGGCTCTTTCCTGGATATGAAAATACCAAAAACTGGCACCGACTGCTAAATTCAGAACCATATCAGAGTTGTATGTTATCTTACAGTTGAAAAATTACAGAAGGGTGTTTGAAAGGTCCCCAGTTTTCCCATTGTAACTTTCCCATTCTCTGTGGTTTGGTCCATCATGGAATAGAACATTTCCTGTAATTTTTCTGAATGATCCTTCTTGGTTTCTTGCTTTACCCTTTGAACACTTCCTTGATACATCAAATTGTTTATTTTACAGTTCTTTGACATCACCAGTAGAGCCGCAAGTCCAGCTAATGGGAGGAAAACTGCTTTTCAGTTTCACGTTTTAAAATTTCCACTGAAAAATTGGTCTGCTGCTTCACTACATTCAGCAGAAGTTCCCAGGAAATCTATTGCCCCAGTTTCTTCATTATTTTCATCAATGTTAAAGGGGCCATTTGGAAGAAGATTAGACCACACATTGTCCTTTTTATCCAGAATTAAAGAACAAAGATCAAATAGCATCTGGTTTTGTTTAATATGACCAGTTGTTCATACATCATTTTTGTGGCAGAGGCAGTCATTCTTTTGTTTTCTTTCTAGAATAAACCCTTAATGGTTTATCTGTGGTTCTGTGGTAAACTTGTGGCAAGCAGTTTCCACAGCACATCACATTTTCTTTCTCCCCGACTCAAAGGTTGGCTCAAACAATTGTATCCTGGCTTAATCATGTCAGTAGAAAAAGGAAGAACAAGGAAACAGTAGGACCTCTGCATGGAGAAAATGGTGGAATGCTGGCAGGAGATAGGGAAAAGGTAGAACTACTCAACACCCTTTTTTGCCTCAATCTTCTCTCACACAAAAATCTGTTTTGCACCTGAGCAATATGAAGTGGATAAAGTAATAGGGGAAATGCAACTCAAAATAAGTAAAGAAGTAGTCAATGAATACCTGGCAACTCTGGACAAATTAAAGTCTTCAGGGGTACTTTGAATGTGCTTTTCCTACATGGCAGGGGGTTGGACTAGATGGCCCATGTGGTCTCTTCCAACTCTATGATTCTATGATTGTCTAAGATGGGTTCCCACACTTTTTCAGCATGCGAGCTACTTATATTAAAACCAAGTCAGAAAGATCTACCTACCTCTTCAAGGCTGGGGAGGGGCAGGGCGGGGCGGGGTGGGGTGGGGCGGGGCTTGGCCAGAGAGGGGCAGAGCCAGGCCATGCCAAGCCCGGCCCCCTCCCCTCTGGCTTTGGAGCTCCCAGCAGTTTCTCCAGGCTTGAGGATGGTAATGCCAAGCCAGTGGTGACATAGCTAGCACAAGGCTGGCTTGGCACTGCCATCGTCAAGCCTGGAGAAGCTACTGGTAGAGCGGAAACCACAGGGGGCAGAGCCAGGCCGCACCAAGCCCCTCCCCTCCCCTCTGGCTTTGGAGCTCCCAGCAGCTTCTCTAGGCTTGAGGATGGCAATGCCAAGCCAGTGGCGGCATAGCTAGCACAAGGCTGGCTTGGCCCTGCCCTCCTCAAACCTGGAGCAGTTGCTGGGAGTGCTGAAGCCGGGGAGGGGTGCAGGGCTCGGGACGGTCTGCCTCTGCCCCCTCTAAGAAGCGCCCCACCTGGCTGGGATCGACCTCCTTCGGGCCCAGAATCGACTGGTCGATCGCGATCGACTTCCTGGGCAGCCCTGGTCTAAGATATATGCATGTTTTTTGTTGTACACACACAAACACACATACACATACACAGTTTCTCCTCAGGAGGGGAGAGGCTGATTACCCATGAAAGGCATGACAACAAGCCTCCAGACTGCTGCTTCTCCTCCTCCTCCCTCCCCCTGAGCAGAGCCGTTCCATGTGGCACCTGGATGTGGGGGCCCCTTGGTTGCCTTCCTTTTTAGGCCTGTTCCTGGAGTTACTTGTGGTGCTGAGTCAGAAAATTGCATTGGATAGACCACATCAGCTCTAGAATATTAAATATGGTGAGTACTACATGGTATATGTTCTGTATCAGAAACTAGAGCTGATGTGGTCTATCCAATGCAATTTTCTGAATAAGCACCCCAAATAACCAAAACAAATCTAAAGTTGACCAAAAACTGATTTGTAACCCTTTTGGTACTAATGTTGGAGATTGGTCCCTGGTCAAAAAAAGGTTGGGAACCACTGGTCTAAACTAAAGTATATCCATAAAATCAGTAGAAACTTGGTAAATCAATGAGTGTAACTCCACTATGGACTTCCAATTTGATTCTGTTTATGACAAAAAACAAATAGTTTTGGTCACTCCTGACATTACCCTATGTGTTGAACCACCAGTCAAAATTAAACATATCTAATCTAGTTGAAAGTGACCAACAGGGTACCAGCCCATATAGATCATGCTTATTTTATTTATTTATTTATTATCATTTAGAATTATCCCTAATTGCCCCCTTTCACAGTACTACATTTACTTACATATTTTAACCAGTTGTTAAACTCATCAGTAGAACAAAAAATCATCAAGGTCATTTAATGAACAGGGGCAAAATAGCAAGTTAAACTAGTAGATAAATCTCTCAAGATTCTGGCCAGCCTCTTCTCTCATGGGAACATGTGCTTAACAGGAATACACGCTTCTTGGGGTTTAAAACAAAGCGTATGTTGCTGAGTAAATAGACACGGCTGCCTCTGATTGTTGTGTTTATCTAAGACGCAATTTAGGATTCTCCTTGTTTATTGGAAGAAGAGCCAGCAAATTCTTACAAGGGAGAAAAAAAACACACAACAACAACAATAACTGGGAGGCAATATATGACAGTTTTCTTCTGTTTCCTAGAAGGCTGTATCAAAAACAGCTTACATTAAAAGGCCACAAAGTGAGCAAGCCCTTGGCAATTGTGCATCCAGATTTACATTGATACCAGATTCACTTATGGAAAAGAGAGTGGGAGAATGCAATAAAACATCACATTTGAAAACTTGTCCAATGTGGGGTCTTCAGAAAAATGCCAAAAGGGATTCAAAATCGAGTAAAGAAAGAAAGAAAATAGACAAATGGGTAATATATAACAAAATACTGTCTATTTACAATGTTTTTCTGAATGGATCTTATTACAGGATATGTCAAATGTGTATGTGTGCATTATATATATATGTATGTATATATTCACAACCACATGGGGAGAGGCCATTAGGATCTCATACATGGTGGACCAATAATGTGGAATATACTTAGGTTGTAATCTTGTGATAATTTATACTTGTAGTAAGGTAGAAAGAGGCACATTGTTATGGTGGTTCTAAATTTATTTCTATGGCTAGTTCCAAACAGTGGTATTGAGGGATTCTGTTCTGTCAAATTCCCAATTAGACTGCTCTCATTCATAGCATCCGAATAAGTCAAAGTCAACTTGACAGTTAACAACAATACACCCAGCTCTTTGGTACATACACACAACTCTCATGTACTGATTTCAACAGGGACAGAATATCACCTGCCAGCTGTGCCCTCACCCCCATTGAGATTAGGACACATGGACCATTCTAGGCACGCGAGCAACCATTCTTGCTTTCTTTTCCTTTAGGAATGGAGTGGGGAATGTTTGGCTTCAAGATGTCTCTAGACTGCCCTTCCCATAAGCTTTAGCCAAAAGAGTCAATGGCGAGAGATGATGAGTGTCACAGTCTAGCAAGATATTGCAGACCACATATTTCCTTTCACTTTATATGATTTAATTTTAAAAGGTACACAGATATTAAAAGTGATGTGAAAATTACCTCTGTAGATCCAATTCAAGAACTAGTTTCATATACCTTTATGTGTGTGAATGCAAGTCAGTGCTTTTCTGACTGTCAGAGGAATGCTTATTTATTTGGTGCTTTGCTGTTGCATTTCTTGGCTGAAATATCTTTGGTTTAAATGAGTTTATTGTCAAGGTAAGTCTAGACCAGTAGTTCTCAACCTGTGGGTTCCCAGGTGTTTTGGCCTACAACTTCCAGAAATCCCAGCCAGTTTACCAGCTGTTAGAATTTGTAGGAGTGAAGGCCAAAACATTTGGAGACCCATAGGTTGAGAACCACTGTTAGATCCAGCTGATTTGGTTCCCTATCTCCTTTCCTTCAGCTGACAGATAAAATATTTTTATTTCAATGAACATTTAATGACTAGGATTTCTGGGAGTTGAAAGCCAAAACGTCTGGGGACTCACAGGTTGAGAACCACTGGTCTAGAGCAATGCACTTTTAAAGGTTGAGTTCAGCTCCAGACCAAGACTTTCTCTTGATTGAAGCAGAATAATAAATAATGCCAAGTCTAGAATACAAGATGGTGGAGTAATATTGAAAGTCTGCCAACTTATTCTGGTGCCCAAGACAAGAATTTGGACAAGCACTTCCTTGTAAAAACAAAACTATAAGAATTTGCTCAATTTTCATGACAGAAATAAACTACCTAAAGCTTCTGCTTCAGGCTTGGTTTCTTTTATTCACTGAGATATAATAAAGTCAGCTTTGAACTCAAACCTGAAATCTTTCAATAGGAAGAGTTCAGTTCAAATATGTGACCCAAGTATAAAGAAATAAATGTTGCTGTGCACTATAGGCTGAGTATCGCTTCTCCAAAATGCTTGGGACTAGAACTGTTTTGAATTGGGGGAGATAGATTTTGAAATGCTTGTATTTGCAGATATGTACATGATGAGTTATCTTGGGGATGGGACCCAAGTCTAAACACAATTATTTATTTATTTATTTATTATTTACATCATTTATATTCCGCCCTTCTCACCCGCAGGGGACTCAGGGCGGATCACCATGCACATATACAGGCAAACATTCAATGCCATAGACATACAACATATATAGACAGACAACATGCTACACAATTGGTCGAGAGCTCACCCCGACCCGGGCAGGCCTTGAACTCATGACCTTCTGTTCAGTAGAGATCTTATGCAGCTGACTCCCAGCCAGCTGTGCCACATTCCCGGTGCATGATTATGAAAATTCCTTTGTGTTTCATATACACCTTATACGCAAAACATGAAAGCAAATTATACGCAATATTTTAAATAATTCTGCATGAGATGAAATTTATGTATATGAACCCACCAGAAAGTAAAGGCATTAGTATCTCAGCCATTTATGTGGATAGTTTTGAATTTTAGGAGATTTCAAATAAGAGATCCTCTACCTGTATCACAATTTCACTCATTCTATCTCATCCATTCACTCAAACATGCACATAACTAAATTCCACTAACTTAAATTTGGAATTAAGTTTACTTCTTGGGAGGAAAGCAATGACCAATCTCAATAAAATAGTGAAGAGTAGAGACATTACACTGGCAATGAAGGTCCACAAAGTTAAAGCAATGGTATTCCCCTTAGTAACCTATGGATGTGAGAGCTGGGCCATAAGGAAGGCTGCGTGAAGGAAGATAGAAGCTTTTGAACTGCGGTGTTGGAGGAAAATTCTGAGAGTGCCTTGGACTGCAAGAAGATCAAACCAGTCCATACTCCAGGAAATAATGCCGGGCTGCTCACTGGAGGGAAGGATATTAGAGGCAAACATGAAGTACTTTGACCACTTAATGAGAAGACAGGAAAACTTGGAGAAGATAATGATGCTGGGGAAAATGGAAGGAAAAAGAAAGAGGGGCTGACCAAGGGCAAGATGGATGGATGTTGAAGTGACTGGCTTGACCTTGAAGGAGCGGTGGATGGCCATGGCTGACAGGGATCTCTGGCATGGGCTGGCCCATGAGGTCACAAAGAGTTAGAAGCCAATGAACAAATAAACAACAACAGCAAACAAATTTGGAAGTGAGAAGGTGTTTCAAACTCTTGGCTGGATCCCAGTTTTGTTTCTGTTACACACAGGTTGTAACCACTTCCAAAACAACACCAAAGTGACACTGTAGCAAAGATATATATGTAAAATGAAAGAATAAACCATTTTGAGTTTATTTAAACATTGACCTTAGCCTCCAACTAAAGACAGAATTCCTTGATTTCGTTTCCTCCAGATGTACTCCACTTCAGATGCAGTTCAACACTTCTAGAGACATGATGAATGCTGGTGTTGCTTGGCTCAAGCATTTAAATCCCCATGTGGCAGACCTTGGCTCAGTTTGAAAAAGAACCTCAGTCCTATTCAGCTAGTGGTCCTATAGAATCAATTGAACTTTTCATGCCTGTTAATTTACCAATTGTCAATTGATTCCCATTAAGATATAACGATGGTGGTGGTGGTGGTGAGGGTGATGGTAATGGTAATGGTGATGATGTAATAGTTGGGACTAAGAATTGGGTTGAGGGCAACAGGTGAAAATCATGCAACCCTCCAGATGGTATTAGATTTTTAACCCATGGCAGTTCCAGACAACCCGTCCAATCTTATCTTCTTTATCACCAGAAATGAATCTTGACTTCTGCAGCACCTGATGCTTCTCCTGCCTGAGGAAAAAAGTCTTAGAAAAAACTATTTGGGGCAGGGTCGTAGCCAGGATTTTGATTCAGGGGGGGGCTGAGTTTGGTTCGGGGGAGGGGGCTGAGTTTGGTTCGGGGGGACTGAGACTGGGTGGAAGAGGGTCTACCCTAGCAAACCTTTTGTATTGTTATCCCAATAACCCCATGAATGTGGGATATAATGAGCATGGTGATCAGATCATGATATGAATAAACATAACAGTTTAAATAATGTACCAGTAAGGCCTTTTTGTGGACCACCCTGAGAATTTCGGGGGAGGGGCTGAAGCCCCCTTAGCCCCCCTGGCTACATGCCTGATTTGGGGCCAATGACATCTCCTGGATCTCTTCCAAGAATTTCATTACTGTGCACAATTGAAATACAAGTTTACATTTTGATTAGCTAGTGACCATTGAAAAGTTCACCACAGAAAAGCATTTTTTCATTATTTTAATTCACTATTTTATTTTAAGACCCCCTGGTGGCACAGCGGGTTAAACCGCTGAACTGCTGTACTTGCAGACAGAAAGGTTGGTGGTTTGAATCCGGGAAGCAGGGTGAGCTCCCGCTGTTAGCCCCAGCTTCTGCCAACCTAGCTGTTTGAAAGCATGCAGATGTGAATAGATCAGTATGTACTGTTTCTGCAGGAAGGTAACCATGCTCCATGCAGTCATGCTGGACACATGACATTGGGGGTGTCTACAGACAACGCCAGCTCTTCAGCTTAGAAATTGAGATAAGCACCAACCCCCCAGAGTCAGACATGACTAGACTTAATGTCAGGGGAAATCTTTACCTTTGTTTTCTTAGAGAGCCCCCTGTTGGCACAGCAGGTTAAACCACTGAGTGGCAGAACTTGCTGACTGAAAGGTTAGTGGTTTGAATCAAGGTAGCAGGGTGAGCTGCCACAGTTAGCCCAGCTTCTGCCAACCTAGCAGTTCGAAAACATGTAAGTGTGAGTAGATTAATAGGTACCACTTTGGCCAGAAGGTAACAGCGCTCCATGCAGTTATGCTGGCCACATGACCTAGGAGGTGTCTATGGACAACACCAGCTCTTTGGCTAAGAAATTGAGATAAGCTCCACCACCCAGGGTCGAACACGACAAGACTTAATGTCAAGGGAAACCTTTACCTTTACTTATTGTCTTTTAACTCTTTTTCTCTCTGTGCCCCTAAGCTGCCCTCTTTTCCTTTGGTACACACATAATTGGTATTTTTCTTCTTCCTGAAACCCATATCTTAATTATTCTTTCTTTTCCCTTTTGTACATCATCCAGATCATCCAGTCTCCATCTTATATGTTCAGTATCATTGCAATATCCCTTTTCAGTACTTCATTCCATCCCAATCAATTCCAATATCATCTGCTTAAGTCCTCCCCCCCGAATTCAGTAACAGCAGCATACAAATCTTCCATTTTCAGAACAATGCACACACACAGAGGGTCTGTGTATCTAAATTACTTCATTTACTTCATTTTATATCAGTTTCATGACAATTTAACTACTATGGCTCCATTTTTAAACTTGTGTCACGTTATCCACAGTCTGCTGAGTGACCAATTGTCATCCACAGGGGGCTGTCTGCTGAGTGACCAATTGTCATAACAGTTTAAATAATGTACCAGTAAGGCCTTTTCGCGGACCACCCTGAGAATTTCGGGGGGAGGTAGTGCATCAACAAAGGGGAGGAGGAGGGAGAGACATGCATAGAATTGAACTATTCCAATTTAGCAATGCAGTGGGCACTCAACATTCGCTGGTTTGACTTTTATGCATTTTAATATTCAATTAGTTGATCAATATGGTCTCTGCACACTAGAGAAACTGCACACTAGAGGACCTTGAGATCCCTACTTCTTCATCATGCTAGAGAATGAATCCACTTTAAATCCAGATTCTGCCTCCTGCAGAATTCTGAGGTTTGTAGTTTAGGGAGGAGCCTTTAACAGCCCCACTAAACTAAAAACCCCAGAATTCTGCAGGAGGCAGAAACCTGATTTAAAATGGATTCATTATCTAGTGCAGGGGTGGGCAATTATTTTTTCCAAGGGGCCACACGAGAGCCAAAAAATATTATGGAGGGCCACACCTAAAGGCTGAACTACATTCTACATAATATAAATTGAATTTCTTTAATAATAATAAAAAGGCACTACATTGCGTTTTTGATATATTAATAAGACTGATAAGAGTATATGTTATGAGCAATGTATATGTTTCCCGCTCTGGCCCCGCCCCCTCTCCATCACTACACTCCTGCTCCTTCCCTCTTCCGTTCAGGTGATGGAAGGGGGAAGGAATGAAAGGGGGAAAGAGAGAGGGAAGGAAGGAAACAGGAAGACAGGAAACAGAAGAAGGGAAAGAGCGCCGAGGCAAGAGGGAGGGGGGAGCGCGTGAGGCGGAAGTGAAGGGAGGAGGAGGGCGAAGGCATGCTCTTGCTCCTGGCCGCCTCCCCTTCTTCCCCCTCACTTCCCTTCCCCTCCGCTTGCCTGCCTGCCTGCTTCTTCACGTTTGTAGCCGACCCAATGGGAGTTCGCCACCCTCTCTTCAGGACGAAGCCTTGAGGGAGCCAAGGGCCGGACAGCATCGGCTGCTGGGCCGGATTCGGGCCGCGGGCCATAAGTTGCCCACCCCTGATATAGTGTGATGAGGTCACTAGAGAAGTGTTCTCTCAGGTTGAAACATAATGCTTTTTACTTGCTGTTTTCTGCTTTCATGAGGGTCCTTCACCCCTAACCCAGTGAATGTGGAGGGCCTACTGTAAATTGCATAATGAAAGCCCAAAAATACAAGGGCTAAGTAAATAGTCAATAATGCAGAGACTGCGTGTCCTGTATAAGTACTCCGGTAATGGTCAAACCTCGCGAGACTATGGCAATCCACACGAACAATCCGGAAGTGGTGGGTTCCATGCTGGTCCAAATGTAAAGGAAAGATGTAATGATATCCTCAAATTATAAAGTAAGTGTGCACAGTACTATCTGATGTAGTTTGACGTCAGGAACAATCTCCAGCAATCTTATGGTTTCTTTCACTTGTGGTCCACACTACATGATTTCCTAATAGTCAATAGGCATATGCCAGAAAGGAAACCATAATGTTCAAGTATCATTCATATATTTTATTGCCAAAATTCATAGCCGTGCGTAGCATGGAGTGACTTCACTAATGGGCCGACAAAAAGTGTTCTGGAGCTAAAGTATGGTCCAGATGGTCTAGGTACCACCTTGTTTCGCCATAGTAATATTATACAGCTTTATCAAGGTCCCATCTGTCACTGTTTGCCACACATTAGACGTCTTTAAAGACATGGGTGCATAGTCCAGCAGTATGTACTGCTCTGAGCAGTAAAGATAAGGACTCTGTGACATCTAATGTATGGCAAACAGTGACAGATGGGGCCTTGATAAAGCTGTATTACTATGGCGAAACGAGGTGGTACCTATGGTTTCCTTTCCGGCATGTACCTATTGACTATTGGGAAATCACGTAGCGTGGACCACAAGTGAAAGAACCCATAGGATTGCTGGAGATTGTTCCTGACGCCAAACTACATCAGATAGTACTGTGCACACTTATTTATAATTTGAAGATATCATTACATCTTTCCTTTACATTTGGACCAGCACGGAACCCACCACTTCCGGATTGTTCATGTGGATTGCCATAGTCTCACGAGGTTTGACTATTACCCGAATACTTATACAGGACATGCAGTCTCTGCATTATTGACTATTTACTTAGCCCCTGTATTTTTGGGCTTTCATTATGCATTTTACCCGTGTCTATTTTGCTACTATGTTATACATTGTGGATATTTGGGTTCCTTAGGTCTCAGAGTGTCAGCATAGTGTTATTATATCTTTAGTAGACGCACAGTACTTGGCATTTTTTGACACTTTGCAGTATTTTGCCCTGGCCTATGTGTTTGTAGTTTCATAAGCTGCTCCTTGTGTTTTTTGGGGGCCTACTGTAGCAACTGTCATTAAATGGAAAGGCAGTTCATCTCAACATAGTTGGAAAAGTATGACCAGGGCCCCTTCCACACTGCCCCAGATAATCTGATCCCAGATTATTTTATCAGAGATTATCTGGCAGTAGAGACTAATATAATCCAGTTTAGAGTGGATTATCTGGGATCAGATCCTGGGATATAAGGCAGTGTAGAAGGGGCCCAAGCTCCCTATGGGCCTGCCTAGTTGTTGAGGCTGCTGCCCAGATGTTAACTGTTGGTTCCTTTTTTTCTCCTCCAAATGTTTATCTTTAAACCATACTTGAATCAGTTGTTTGTTTCTGATTTAAGGCAAGACCAAAGATGCCCCTATCATGGTGTTTTCTTGGCAAGATTTGTTCAGAAATAGTTTGCCATCGGCTTCCTCTGAGACTACTTCCAGACAGCTGTATAAAATCCACATTTAACTGGAATATATGGCAGTGTGGACTCACATAATCCAGTTCAAAGCAGATATTGTGGATTATCTGCCTTGATATTCTGGGTTACATGGCTATGTGGAAGGGCCCAGAGAGTGAAAAGGTGCAACTTGGCCAAGGCGACCCAGTAGGTCTCCATGGCTGGGCAGGGAGTCAAACCTGTGATCCCAGGCCCCTTCCAGACTGCTGTATAAAATCCACATTGAACTGGATTATATAGCAGTGTGAACTCCGATAATCCAGTTCAAAGCAGATATTGTGAATTATCAAATTGGCATCAAATTGCTGCCATTTCTGTAAGCCGCCTTGAGTCATTTTATGGGCTTCCTGATGAGCTCTGTTTAGCCCTTTTTGCTTTGGGAGCGATGGACTATTTTTATATCAGAAAATTGGCTGTGGTCTTAAATAACTATAACATCACAATAATACTCTACTGCCACTTAGGGCTGAGGAAATTTCATTGTGTGCTTTTGTTATACTGGGTGATCCACTGTGGGAGAAGATTACTACCAGCTGCAGCCCACCTGAGGATTGTCAGCAGAGGAATTGTTGGGTTCCCTCCTGGAAATCAAGGTCGCGCTGCTACTGCCTCCCCTGTGTTGTTGCATTTTGCACTTTATCCCCACCCTTTATGACTGTGGACCTTAATCTATAATCTATTAACTCGGCTTTTGGGATTTACTGCCAGTTTCACTAGCACTTTTGCACATTGTTTAATGACCTCTATCATTAATTGATATAATTAAGATATTAATCCCTCAGTGTGATATTGTAGGATCTGGTTCCCACTAGCACTTTAACTATTTGGTTACCAATGCTGCTCTTGATCTTTTGGCACTTTAAATTTGCAACTGCACTTTCCATCTTGCACTTTACATTTGCATTTTATGATTGCCATCTGATCAGTGGGATTTTTTTATGAGGTTGAGGAGATTAATTGTATAAATGATGGAATTTTAACAACGGTAGATTCAAATATGTTACTTCAAAGTACAATATTGGACTATCAGGATGAGTGGAAGGGAGGGGGCTTGTTAGGCTTGTTAAGCGGGGAGAGTTCCATGGGTCGGGGGGGGGGCATTGAGGTGATGATGGGGAAGGGGAGATATGGGAAAGGGAGACCCAATCAACCAATGTGGCTAAATGGTGAGAAAACTAAAAATTCCAAAATGTTCTCCTGACATGGTAAAACTGAGTACCCAGGATGATGGCCCTTCCAGGTTAAGGATGGTGTTGCTGAACGCCAGGTCTGTCAATGGAAAGTCATCAATCATCCAGGATTTAATCCTGGAAGAAAAGACAGACCTGGCGTGTATAACGGAGACCTGGCTAGATAAAGCTGGAGAGGTTAACCTCACCCAGCGTTGTCCTCCAGGTTATGCTGTGCAGCATAAGCCGAAATCTGGGGGGTGGGGAGACGGAGTTGCATTAGTCTATAAAAATTCCATCTCCCTGATCAGGTGCCCCATCCCGCAGTCAACCTTATTTGAATGTGTCCATCTGAGGCTAGGAGACCGAGACAGAATAAGGATTCTGTCAGTGTACTGATCACCCCGCTGCACTACAGTCTCCTTACCTGAGCTAGCAGGGGTGGCCTCTGGCCTGGCATTGAAATCCCACCGGCTTCTAGTGCTGGGGGACTTCAATGTCAATGCAGAGTCTACCCTTTCTGGAGCAGCTCAAGACTTCATGTCTTCCATGACAACTATGGGGGTGTCCCAATTAGTAGCTGGCCCTACCCACTATGCTGGGCACACATTAGATTTGGTTTTCTGCCAGGGATGGGAGAACGATGGTGGTGTGGAGGAGCTGTCCATCACTCCGTTGCCATGGACCGACCATCACCTGATTAGGTTTAGACTCTCTGCATCTCCTAACCTCTGCAGGGGTGGTGGACCCATTAGGATGGTCCGCCCCAGGAGACATATGTATCCATAGGGATTCCTGACAGCTTTTGGGGAATTTCCTCGGTAGGTGATTCTGTTGAAGGCCTGGTCTCTCTTTGGAATGGAGGAGTTGGCAGCGATGAAGCAAACAAAAAGGTGGCTAGAGAGCGTGTGGCAGAAAAAGCCTAGTGAGTCAAACTGAACATGGCTATGCCTCTATTTAAGGGTGTATGCTGCGACACTAGAAGCTGCAAAAAAACCTCTTTCTATTCGGCCAATATTACATCCACAAGGACCCGTCCAGCGGAGTTGTTTCGGGTAGACAGAGGGTTGTTGAACCCTACCTCTCAGGACAGGTCCCCTGATAACCTGGCAGCCTGCTGGAAGCAATTGCTCAGTTCTTTGCAGACAAAGTCGCTTTGATCCGTTCTGGCTTTGACACCATGTTAACTGCAGTCTCTGAGGATGTAACACGAATACCTGCTCGTCCGGTTTTGATGGATCCGTTTCAAACTGTTCAGCTCGAGGATGTGGACAAGATTCTTGGCGAGGCGAGAGCGACCACATGCATCCTAGACTCCTGCCCATCCTGGCTTGTAAAGGAAGCCAGAGGGGGTTTAGCAGAGTGGGTGAAGGTGGTGGTTAATGCCTCCCTTCGGGAAGGCAACATTCCAGCCAGCCTAAAACAAGCTGTTATAAAACTGCTGTTGAAAAAACCATCACTGGACCCCACTCAATTCATCAAATGTCGGCCAGTTTCCAATATCCCCTATTTGGGCAAAATCCCGGAATGTGTGGTGGCCTTGCAACTCCAGGAATTCTTGATAGACACTGATTATCTGGATCCGGTGCAGTCTAGCTTTAGGCTGGGACATGGTACTGAGACAGCCTTGGTCACCTTAGTGGATGATCTACACTGGGAGCTCAACAGGGAGAGTGTGTCCCTGTTGGTTCTGCTGGACCTGTCATCGGTTTTCGATACCGTCGACCACGGTATCCTTCTGGGACGCCTCGCAGGAATGGGCCTTGGAGGTTCTGCTTTGCAGTGGCTCCAGTCCTTTCTCGAGGGTTGTTCCCAGAAGGTGTTGTTAGGGGACTCCTGCTCGACCCCACGACCATTGTATTGTGGGGTCCCGCAGGCCTCAGTACTATCCCCTATGTTATTCAACATATACATGAAGCCATTGGGGGAGATCATCTGGAGTTTCGGGGTGCGGTGTCATCTGTATGCAGATGATGTCCAACTCTGTCACTCCTTCCCACCTGCTACTAAGGAGGCTGTTCAAGTCCTGAACCGGTGCTTGGCCGCTGTAACGGACTGGATGAGGTTGAACAAATTGAAATTGAATCCAGACAAGACTGAGGTACTCCTGGTCAGTCGCAAGGTCGAACAGGGCATAGGGTTACAGCATGTGTTGGATGGGGTTACACTTCCCCCTAAAGGTGCAGGTTCGCAGCTTGGGAGTGATCCTGGACTCATTGCTGAGCCTGGAAGCCCAGGTCTCAGTGGTGGCCAGGGGAGCTTTTGCACAGGTAAAGCTTGTGCACCAGCTGTGCCTGTACCTTGGGAAGTCTGACTTGGCCATGGTAGTACACACTCTGGTTACATCCTGAATAGACTACTGCAACATGCTCTCTGTGTGAGGTTGCCTGTGAAGACTGCCCGGAAGCTGCAATTAGTCCAGCGCTCAACAGCCAGGCTACTAATGGGATCTGGGTACAGGGAGCGCACAATGCCCTTGCTGCACCAGCTCCACTGGCTGCCAATTAGCTTCCGAGCACAATTCAAAGTGCTGGTTTTAATCTAGAAATCCCTGTACGGTTCCGGCCCAGTTTACCTGTCCGAATGTGTTCTTCCCTATGAACCATCAAGGATGCTAAGATCATCTGGAGAGGCCCTGCTCTCGGTCCCACCACCTTCGCAAGCACGTCTGGTGGGAACGAGACAGGGCCTTCTCTGTGATGGCCCCTTGGCTTTGGAACTCTCTCCTGGAGAGATCAGATCTGCCTCCTCCTTCTTGTCCTTCAGGAGGCTAGAGAAATCTTGGTTTTGGAATAAAGCATTCCCAGAATAAGGGCTGAGATTGATTATTGACCAAAGTGAACCACCACATGTGGACTGAGTTGAACATGATTTTAGTTTGGCAATTTGGCTTATATGTATTGTATCTATTGTATTATCTATTTATTGTATTTTAATCTTGTATGGTTGTAGGTTGTTTTAATTGTATTAGTAGCATTGAATTCTTTCTGTGAGCCAGTCTGAGTCCCTCTATGGAGGTGAGAAGATCAGGATATAAAAGTTTTAAATAAATAAAAAAATAAAGGCGGGCTACAAATACCGAAAATAAATAAATAAATATCTGCTTTGATATTCTGAGTTATATGGCTGTGTGGAAGGACCCTCAGAGTCCTAGTCCAGCCCTCAAACCACTTCACCCCATTGGTTCTCACTTGGACCAGACAGTCCTTCAAATATATTAGGCAGTTAAACAGGAGATTACCTCATCTGAAGAAGAGTACATAGTCAACCTACCTTTAAATTCAATAATTTCAGGAAGCTGGGTATTCTCCCAACCTCATTCCCTGTTTTTGATTGACTTTCTTACGAACAGGCGAAAATGGTTGCACACAAAAGGTATTCAGAAGCCACTCCTGGAATCCCTCAATGATCTTCTGGTGGGTCCAATGATTATGTTGACTTGGAACAAGCTGTTGTTGGTATATTGAAAGAAAAACCAGTTTCCAGATCCACCAGAGGAACTTGTATATTTTTTGCCTTCGCCACTCCTTTTGTTGCGTTTTTCTGTTCAATATCATATAGAAACAGTTGGTGCTGGTTCTCATTTTCTACCAGTGCTTTGTTTAAATCTGTATGAGGCAGATAAAGGAATATTTCTGCTAATGCTCCATACCTAGCAGTGCCAAATTGGGTCTCCTAAAAAACCTTTGGTCTATCACTGCAGACAGTAATCACCTCGCACAGCATGAAGCTGGCGCTTTGGAAATAGAGCTTTGTTGGCAAGGTGGACGGCAGGAAAATAAAGCAATTAGTGACCTTCCTGTGCTCTTTTTCTCTCTCATTCTGCTCGGCTTTATCCTTAAAATAATATTTGCCTCAATCAAGACCCTTGGCTGCAAAAGTGGACAAAAGCGTAAATTGTTGGCTTCCTATGTGAACTGTGGACAAATATCATACTTGATATTTCACCTTAAGAAGGCTGCACTTCATGGCTCCACATAATCAGCTTCCAAAGCCTACTTTCTTTTACTTTCCTGAACCACCACGCAGATATTCCTTGGGCACATCAGAGGGAGACTTTCATAGTCTTTACATGTCCTCTGAGCTAGGTGTGATGTAGGCACCATAAAAATGTAAAGCCATAATGTTTATGCATTTATAACTGCCATACAAGATGCTGGCTAAACATTTTTAAGCAATAATTCAAATGGCATGCAACATCTTAACACATTAATAAATATAGCTATAATCATGGTCCTGAATCTTGTTATTAGTCCTACTGTTAGAAGAGAAGATAGCAATGACGCCATAGCTACCTTTAAATATCCAAAGGGATGTTATGTAGAAGACAGAGCAGGCTTGTTTTCTGCTGCTCAAGACTAGAACATGAAACATTGGATTAAGAATTGCCTCAGGGCGCTTCCAGACAGCACTAAATCATGCGTTTTAAACAGGGGCACATACAGATCTCTTGGTCCTGGGATTTCTGCCTCCATTGTCCAGACTTGAGGCTTTGTTGCAAGATTTAGGCTCCCAAAATCGTGGAGACTTCCACCGGAAACTTTGGCAGTTATTTTAAAAAACCCTCAAGATGTGGATGGAGAATCACTGCAGCAAATCACTACAAAAGTTCAATTCTTTGTTCTGCCCAGAGAAATTGTGTCCTCCAGACATTTCATGAAGTATCTGCCACACAAACAAAGTTTATGGGGTAGGACTGCTTCTGCCCAAGTCAGTACTGCACAATCAAACAGGAACACACACTTTCAAGCCAGGAACACAACTTTATCATTATTGACACTTTTTAGAGCCTGGCTGCCTGGCCATCTGTCCAGACAGATTTGGTTGTTTACTTGTGACATCAAACAGAGTGCTGTTCCTGGGTTATACATGGCCGTTCCTGATTGCTCTTCTTGTGAAAAGGTGTACAACATTGACTAGGGGGCCATAGTTTTGTCCTGGCTAGAGAAAATGTGTCCTCCACATAGTTCATGAAGTTTCTGGCACACAAACAAAGTTTTTGCCTTCTACTCAAGTGTCACCTTCTTTTAATGAGGAACTCGTAGGAACCGACCCAGATTTAAAAAATCCTGTGATTTTTGATCGCAGGGACATACAGACATGAGAAAATCTGCATAGTCCACTCCCGCATCTGGAAATCCTGTGGTTTTTGCCTTTTGTAGTGATTGCTTCCATGTTTACAGGGAACAGTGTCTGGCCACTCTCCTGTTTGCTGCAGAAGCTCCTGGGATAAAGGTCCTGTCTCGACGGGCCCTCAGATTGTGGTGGACTATTAATCTTTGGAGCTCTTTATGCAGATGTTGGATGGACATCTTTCAAGAGTACTGTATTTTGTATTCCCTATATGGCAGAGAAGTCAGACTTGATAGCCCAGGTGGTCCCTTCTATGCTAATATTCTATGGTTCTAGTATAGACCTCTTTAATGAAATGTTCACTCCTGCTATGATAAATATAAATAAATAAATGTTGACTGATGAGTTAACACTTATGTAAATCCCATCACTTCAATCAGTCTACATTAGTTGGGACTAGGGTTCAAACTATGAATAACTAGTTAATGCATAGGAACTGATAGTTCCATATTCAGAAAATAGAATGTTCTAATCAAGTAGGGCACGTGGAAAGATGTACCTAGCCAGTTTAATAAGGATGAGCAACATGAACCCTCTGGGAGTGAAAGACCAGATACAAAAATATATGTATAGAAAAATGACCTCGGGTCTTCCAAATACCTCTCTTGATGGAATTTCATGAACAAATAGCATAAACATAAATTTCATACATAAAGTAGAATGAAGCAGGGCACAATTATAATACAAAACTGTGGAAGTATATATTTGCTGTTCAACACTGGGGCAAATTCAGTTGCAGATTCCAAATAGAGTAGACCTATTTAATGTAGAGAATTTACATGGTGGAATAAAGGATGATGAATGTAATTCTTGAGATAGTTTAGCTGATTATTTCTGGTGATAGTTCCTGTGGTTTCTGGAGAGATTTTTTGGTGTAGCGGTTTGATACACAGTTTGAAAAAATGAGCAGGGGATTAATGTCACATGGATTAGAGTTGTGAGAATTCAAAGAGCTGACAAATAGAGATCCCAAAATCCAAAGATTTACCACCAAATCTCAGTTCTAATCAGTGTGATATTAGGCAGGGTTTCAAATCCAGTTTATGTATATGTATGTATGTATGTATGTATATGTATTTGACATTTTTTGCAAAATGAGAAAGTGTTGCTTGGACAGATGTGTCACAGTTTTCATCTGCAAAATGTTGTATGATATGCCACAGGTTCTTAAAGAAACAGATATTACTGTCGCTTTAAGAACTCAGAAGAGGAAGAAAAAATCTGAAGATGATACAGCCTTGACCATTTTGCTCTTTGGCCGAATACAGGCAGGCATTCACTGTGATATTTTACCACATTGTGCATGCAACCACTTGTCACTAACATCCTGAAAAGTGGTGAGACTTTTACCACACATCTGCACCCAAGTCAGGAAGCTGGGGAACAGTAAAATTCTTCTCAGCCGTTGGCAGGACATCATAGAGACGCAGTTTTTCAAGTGGTTGTACACACACGCTGTGGTAAGATACCACTGAGTAAAAGGGGGAATAGTGTCATCGTCAACTTTCCCCTTCCCCAGCACAAGGGTCAAGAAAACATCCTGCTAATAGCTTGTTACATCAGATTTTGATCCAAACCAGCCAGGAAGCTACATCTAACTTTTCCTTCTACTAAGGCCCCTTCTATACTTCCCTATATCCCAGGAACTGATCCAAGATTATCTGAGGCCCCTTCTATCCAGATTATCCATAACATCCAGATTATCAAAGCAGATAATCCATATTATCTGCTTTGATTGGATTATGAGTCTACACTGCCATACTTCAAAGCAGATCATCTAGATTTTATATGGCAGTGTAGAAGGCCCCTTCCACACAGGTGAATAAAAGTCCATATCATCTGCTTTGAACTGGAATATATGGCAGTGTGGATTCAGACAACCCAGTTCAAAGCAGATACGGTTGGGATTTTCTGCCTTGATATTCTGGGTTATATGACTGTGTGGAAGGGCCCTTAGTCTCCACTGCCAGATAATCTGGGATAAGACGATAGTTTAGAATCAGATCCCAGGATACAAGGACATTGTGGAAGAGGCCTTAAAGCACAACGAATCCTCTGATCAACAAGCCATCTCTTCTTCCACATGACAATTTCCAAAACAGGTAACGGTCTTTCTGTTTCAACAGGAAACAACAAAGAGTTCTATGGAGAATTCTAGATGAACATGTAGAAATGGCTAAAGGCCACAAACACTTATTCCATACCCTCCAATCATCCTGACATGGCAAGGACAATCCTGATCTATTTATTTATTTGAAACATTTATATTCCGCCCTTCTCATCCCGAAGGGGACTCAGGGCAAAGCACAGCATATATACGGCAAACATTCAATGTCGGGACAAGAATTCATATAAGCATACATAAACATTATAAACATTTATCTCAATATTAAAATACACACTTTCCCTCTTTACATTACTTCAGTTGCCACCTGGGGATCACAACCAGATACAGTGAAGACATCTGCCCTTGTGCTTTGCTACTCTGCTGCTGAGTATGCATGCCAAGTATCGAAGACATCTCACCATGCTAAAAGAGTGGATGTGGCTCTTAATGAGACATGTCACATTATTACAGGGTGTTTGCGCTCTACACCACTGGAGAAATTACACTGTTTAGCTGGTATTGCACCACCTGACATCCACCAGGAAGTAGCAGCCATTAGTGAAAGGACCAGGGCAGTGACATCTCCGGACCATCCCCTGTTTGAATATCAGCCAGCATGCCAACAACTTAAATCAAGAAATAGTTTTCTAAGATCTACAGAGACACTTGCTGATACCAAATGAGAGGCTCCCTCCTGGGCACAAAGAAAACTGTGCAACTTGGAAGGCGTTGAACAGAATGCACTCTGGCACCACGAGATGCAGTGCCAATCTTAAGAAATTGGGCTACAAGATGGAATCCATGACATGCAAGTGTGGAGAAGAGCAAGCCACAGACCACCTACTACAATATAACCAGAGCCCTGCCACATGCACAATGGAGAATCTTCTTATAGCAACACCAGAGGCATTCCAAGTGGCCAGCTACAGGTCAAAGGACATTTAATAGAATGCAAAGTTTGCAAACTTTGTGTGTGTGTGTTTTTAAATACAATACAACTGTTTGCTTCGTTTACATGATAGATAAAATAAGTTGCCACCAATTGAGTTCAGAGTGCAAAAGTAGTTTGCACTCAGTTCAGTAGAAGAAAGGGGTGGAATCTTGTTCCTCCAAATAGACTTGGGCAAAAGCAAACTGTTGCACTTTTGCCTTGTACATTTTTCTTGGTTAATAAGTTTTGCCATATCGACCGCACTACGATTTCTTCTGCTAGTGTCCTGGTTTTCATTTGTGGAAACTTTGGAGAATTATTGCCTTTAAAGTGTCAAGGGATTATTTTGTTGCTTCTGTTCATACTCTACAAAGTTTTCTGTGTTCTGCAGGGGTTGGAAAAGTCACTTTTAAATGTCTGAATTCAAAAGTGTCTGCTAGATTTGTCCCATTAAATCAATGGAAGCTACAAAAATGTTGGCTTACCAAGTTACTATTGATTCAGTGGGTCTATTCTTGCAGGGACTAAAACCTTGGGCACCAACTCCCAAACCATTCTAGCCAACAGGGTCCAAAATGTAACCTTTCCAGGCTCTCCTTTGCTGCTGCCTTTTCTTCCTCATCATCTCTGTGTGTTTACTGGCTGTTGAACAGTTGATGAGCCAGCTTGTGAAAATAATGTGTGTTAGCCAAAACAGCCCTCCCTTGCAAAGGCTGTGGGGAGCAGTGTTTATTATCCACCAGGCCAGCCCTAGATGACCTCAACTTCTCACCAGAGTTTAAACCAAATATTTTAAAAGGAGAAAAATAACGGGCCCTCGTCTGTATTCACAGAGCTTTTCTAAGGCTGTGAGCTATCTCCATGACTAATACAAATGATTGCGCATGGCGAGATAGACAGTGAAATATGGCCCAGGCATATTGTTTCTCTCCCCTCCTTATTATTAAAGGGAGGGCCTTAATTCCAGTCTAGGAACTTGAAACATTTGAACCCTGCCCAAATCATTCCCTTTTCAGCCAGAAATACAACTTCAGAGGTATGTGGCAAAAGTCAGTCTCTAGCTTAAAAAACTAAAAATTACTGTTTTCTGTCTGGAATGAAAGAAGGATGCTCTTTGATGGATATGGAAAATTCCACACTTTACTTGACTGTCTGCATTACTTTGAGATCTGTGGTGATGCCTTCGGGGTCCAGCTAAGGGGAGCAGAATATTGATAAATGAAATGTGGAAATTCTCTTTATCTAAGGTAGGAATTGTATGCACATTATCTTGGAACTAAATCCCTTGGAGTCCAGAGTAACTTCATCTGAAATGAACATGCACTGATTGTTCTGCAAATAAAATAAAAATAGTTTTATACTCATGTATAAGTCTAGAAATTTTAGTTTTTAAAAAATCAACACCCCCCCCCCCCAAACCAAACAAACCCTGGGTTGGCTTATCCATGCATCAATGTTATTATCGCTCCATTAACACCTATCAAAAATAAACCACCCCCTTCTCTGTGTAGAGCGATGAAAGGTTAGAGCTTATTCCATCTTGGAACAACCTAAAAGAAGCAAAAATTCCTTTTCTACTCTCTCCACCATGGCACCACTTATGCTTCTTTTGAATGATTGGGTGAAAAATGGCAATGGTCAGGGCAGCTGCTGGCCCTCTCCCCTTCCCATGGAATGACTATTGACTCATTAATTATTTATTTACGCTATTTCTATCCCACCGAAGGCGACTCGAGGCAGCTTACAAATTAATCAATTTGATGCCATAACAATCCACAATATACAATTAAAACATTTAAAACAGCATTATAAAATCAATATAAAGTCAATACAATACAAAAATCATTAAAAACATATAATAATGAATGTTTTCCTGTTAATCTCACTTTTCAATAGCAGAATGAACTAAGGAAGTCTGTTTAGCTAGAAATTACAAGAAAGACAATACTTCTGCTCATTTCCTGCCAGCCAATAAGATTGCAGCAAGCGTTTGCCACGGGGATCATGCTTCTGGTGATGGAGGTGGGAATGTATACCCAAATTGCCAAATGAATTAATCTTCGCCCAATCTGGCTACAGGCTTTCAAAGTGGACTACAGTGGCATTTATGCAGCTTAACAGTAAGGTTGCCTATAGTTGGCCTTCTGCATCCATGAATTCAACCATCCACTGCTTGAAATATATTGAAAAAAATGCCCTTTTACCATTTCACTATAGTACTGTATATAATAGAAGCCTCCAGAGATTTTGGTGTGCATGGAGGCCCCTAACCAAATTCCAGCAAATACTGAGTATCAGATTAGTTACAGATCTGTTTTGCTAAATTATGAATCTTCAATACTGAATAGAGAGAGACACTACCAAATTTTCATCCTGTTTGTAAGCCCTAATCAGATAATATACGTGAAATGGTCTGAAGCCTTTAAATGGGCCATCTAGATATTAATAATAAATAAACACTATTTGTTACAATTCTGTGCCTCCTTTCTTTCAATAAGCTACTGCTTCCTACTTTATCCTCACAACAACCCTGTCTGACTAGCCAAACAGAGAGAAAATGAAATGCAAACTCTAGGTTTCATGCCTCATTGGGATTTGAACCTGGGCTTTCCAAATTTGAGTCTGACATTCTAACCACTTTTCCATCATGGATCTGTCTACATAGCCACATATTTCTATCTGTCTATATGACAAATCAAGATAAGTAAGCAGTACAATAGTCAAATGTATAATGAAATGATATTGCGTATGGATTATTCTTATCTTCTAAATTAACCTGAGTACAGCTGTTGAAGTTGATTTTCTTTCAGTTAAAAATCTAGCATTCAGAGTTGCCCCTTACAGGTTCAAGGTATTGCCCAGGAATGTATTTTGTAAGTCTCTTTTTGGTATTCTTGTCTCATGGGTTTGGAATTTCTTAAGTGGAGAGTAGCACTCACATTGCAGAATACACCAGGAATCTTAAACCCAGGCTGACCCCTTCCAAAGACTCCTGCTCATCCTTCCAGCTATACCTTGCTGTTTTGCTTTTTTGGCAGCACTGGGAAATCTTGCTCTTCAGCTTGTCTAATTCCTAACAACAATAATTCAACACAACATTGCATGCTCTTTTGGCCTGAGGCATTGACTTGAGATAATTGTGTTAGACACAATGCATTTTCCTGATGGCTCAGCAACATGCTGTCCCTGAATATAATTCCCTCCCCATCCTGTCCCCCTTCCACCTCAGACTGAATTTTAGTGTAGGACTGACATATGGGCAAGTCACATCAAAGCTGAAAGAAGCTTTTCTTCCTTGCCAGGTGAAACATTTGTTTGGAAGCATTACATTCCCTGTGTGCTGGGTCTGAGAGCTTCAGAACCAACCCAGGAAGGGTATATGAGTTGGACAAGAGCTGGTGTCCAGATGTTTCAAGTTTTGAATTAGAGATGTGCAGAGAACGAAATTATTCTGTTTAAAAGAGCCAAACTGTCAGTGCTGGATTTTAGAGGAGTAATTTCTTCTCTTCCAATAATGAAGGTATTTTTTTATAGCCAGATAGAGCATTGGAGCCATAAAGTTTTGGGGATTGGGTAGTCAGCAATGTCATCACAATAGGTTTCGGAGTTATTCCACTCTCCAGATGTAGGACTGTAGTTCCCAGCAGCCAGCATAGCCAGTACTGAAGAATTCTAGGAATATAATAATAATAATACAAATATAATAATAAATAATAATAACCTGCAAAGGTA
The DNA here is from genome assembly GCA_030556195.1 of Anolis apletophallus. Classification (NCBI taxonomy): domain Eukaryota; kingdom Metazoa; phylum Chordata; class Lepidosauria; order Squamata; family Anolidae; genus Anolis; species Anolis apletophallus. The sequence goes on along the minus strand of JARBWK010000005.1, from coordinate 57,271,758 downwards.
GTGGAACATGAACATGCAAAAATACTGTGGGACTTTTAAATTGTGGAAAAGAAAAAAGTTTGGATTATTGATGTCGCCATACCAGATGACAGTTGAATTGACAAAAAACAACAGGAAAACTCAGCCGTTATCAAGACCTCAAAAGCAAACTGCAAAGGCTCTGGAATAAACCAGTATAGGTGGTCCCAGTGGTAACTGGCACACTGGGTGCCATGCCAAAAGTTCTCAGATGGCATTTGAAAACAATAAACATTGACAAAAACACAATCTGTCAACTGCAAAAGGCCACCTTACTTGGATCTGCGCACATCATTCGAAAATACATCACACAGTCCTAAACGCTTCAGGAGTGTTTGATTTGTGATTTTGTGGTACAAAATCCAGCATGTATATCTCGTTTGCTGTATCATACTGTGTTTTTGTGTCAGTAAAATAATAATAATAATAATAATTTATATTCTACTCTATCTCCCCAGAGGGACACAGGGCAGATTCCAAACATAAAAGGCAAACATTCAATGCCTGAATACAACGACAATACATCCATACTAACAAAATTTCACAACCCAACATATAAACATGAATTATGACTTAACAACTAAAATCAAATAAAAAACGCAGCCTGTTATAACAGATATAAGACAAAACATCGAACAGAAGCAACAATTTCCCAGTTCCTTGTGGCAAGTAGATTGATCATTGCTCAAGATATCTATTGAGCTGGTGGGGCGAGCAGGGCACGGATACGGATGGTAGCTATTAATCAGATGTATAATAGTAGTATTACCAACTAAGATCCATCTGTTTCTGGGGGGCTTCCTTATTGTCACTCTTGCATTAAACACAGTGAAGCAATGATGAGGCAGAGATAATATAAACTGCTCAGTCAGTTTCCATGGCTGGGTGGAAATTTGAACCCTGGTCTCTGGAATCATCAAATGTCCAGATCACTACAGGATTCTGATTCTTCAAGAGCTGCTAGACACTGTGTAAATTATGAATTGCGTATACTATCATTTCACACACATTTCTCCCATCTCTCCAGGTACATTGGGGCACTGGGGACAAAGGTGATCTGTGACAACATCCCTGGACTGGTCAACCAGCAGCGGCATCTATGTCAAACATATCCTGACATCATGCAGTCAGTAGGGGATGGAGCCAAGGAATGGATCCGTGAATGCCAGCACCAATTCCGTCACCACCGCTGGAACTGTAGCACTTTGGACAGAGACCATACTGTCTTCGGAAGGGTCATGCTTCGCAGTAAGTTCCCTTAACAGCTCACCTTTTGTTTAGCTCAGAGTTAACTGCTATGTTACTGCTGTGAAGCAGTGTGTTCCCAATGTTCATTACAATGTTTGAAACAGAAATTAGCATCTAGCTGGTAAGTTACGATGGCATACCACTGCAACTCACTTTTGTAATCATTATGTATGTCAGGATTCTGTTCTGACCATCCAGTGACCAAAAACTACCTTGTAAACTGCTTGCCAGGATCAACAAAGATATCTGCACTTTTGAGTCATGTCATGGCACTTCAACATTTGCCTAGCCTTCACAAGGTGTGGGGTTTATATTTTGGTTTTGTGTTTGTTTTGGTGGACCTAAAATATAGAAGAAATACTATGAAGACTTTGGAGGGTTATACGTAGAAAACAACTTTGTTTGCATTTGAGGCAAGGTGATAGTACAATATAATTCTAACCCTGATGATTGTAAGCACAATATTTATTATTATTATTTACAGTATTTCTACCCCACCCTTCTCAATGCCCACAAAAACTCTTCAATACCAATAGGCTCCTAAATGACATAATTGAGTTACTTTAGATTAAACACCAGGAATCTGTTTTCTGTAAGGATGGGGATCATTTGGGTTTTAGATGTTGAGCTACAACATTCAGCAGCACAATCCAGGAGTGAGGAAAGCTGAGGACTGCAATTCAAAAAGATCTAGAGAGGCTGCCAAATTCTCACCTTGGTGTACGGAGTGGAATTTCTGAATTATCAGTAGCTCATTTTGGAATATACAGATATTACTTAAACCTTGGGGGGGGGGGGGATAGGAGCCTGTAAAATCTAGCAAACTGCTGATTCTGAATGAATAAGTGTGAGATACTTGTTGAATGATGCTGCAGCTAAAAAAGCCAATGGGATTTTGGCCTGCATAAATAGGAGTATAGTGTCTAGGTCCAGGGAAGTCATGCTACCCCTCTATTTTGTCTTGGGCAGACCACACCTGGAATACGGTGTCCAATCCTGGGCACCACAATTGAAGAGAGAGATTGACAAGATTGAATTTGTCCAGAGGAGGGCAACTAAAATGATCAAGGGTCTGGAGAACAAGCCCTATAAGGAGCGGCTTAAAGAGCTGGGCATGTTTAGCCTAAAGAAGAGAAGTCTGAGAGGAGACATGATGGCCATGTATAAATATGTGAGGAGAAGTCATAGGGAGGAGGGAGCAAGCTTGTTTTCTGCTGCCCTGGAGACTAGGACACGGAACAATGGCTTCAAACTACAGGAAAGGAGAGTCCAGCTGAACATTAGGAAGAACTTTCTGACTGTGAGAGCTGTTCAGCAGTGGAAATCTCTACCCTGAAGTGTGGTGGAGGCTCCTTCTATGGAGGCTTTTAAACAGAGTCTGGATGGCCATCTGTTGGGGGTGCTTTGAATGTGTTTTTCCTGCTTCTTGGCAGGGGGTTGGACTGGATGGCCCATGAGGTTTCTTCCAACTCTGTGATTCTTTGAATGCATTTGTAACACAGAGGTTGGCACTCGAACTCACCACAAAAGTTTCAGAATTTCGTAAACTGTGTTCCAAAAAGTAACTTTTCTATTTTCTTGAGGTGGGGCATTTCCAGCAGAGTGCCACAGAAAACAAACACCTATGGATGTTATAGAATAGTATACATGCATCCCTACACATGCACACTGAAGACTTGAAAATCCCAATTGCTAGCTTCTGCTTTCTGCAGGACTAGACCAGGCCACCATTCATAGTGATAGTCTATTGCCATCCCATTTAGTTTGGTTCTCAGAGTGTCTTGAATGAGAATCCTTCGTTGGCTTTAACATAAAGAGGGAGCTAATAGGTGTGGACAAAGGAAGGCCTAAAATTACCCTCCATGGTGTCTTGGCTTCTCTTGTATGCTAAGCAAACAGTAATAGGATATGTCACTGTATAGGGAAGTAACCACTTCAGAATGGGAGCGAACACCTCTGGAAGCATGAGCTTGAAAGTAAACTGTAACAAGATATATAAATATTTGGCTAGCTGGAGCTGGCTGAGTGTCAGTTGCTGCGGGCAAAGTTTGTAGTCACCCTACATAGTGCAAAAGGCCAAGCCACAGAACTGACCTTCCTCTCAAAGAGGACTTGTGGTCATGCCGTGAAATGCTTCCCTGTGGAAGGCCTCACACCTCACTTGCTAAAATGTCAATGCACTACATGTACTAGCTAGGTAAAAAGTTGAGTGTCAGATCTTTCCCCAAACTCCAGCATTGTACCTCGTTTTTAAAAAATGATGTAAAAATAACATGTGCAACAGGATGTTGTGTTTTTTTCAGAGTAAATAAAGTCTTAATATAGTGCATTATGCACTATTTGTTGTTGTTGCACATCTGGTGTAATGTGTTAAGATGCATTAAATTGTCTTCAAATGGACAAATTTACCCGCTAGAGAGAAACTTTAGAGGAAAAAGCATACTTATATCTAAGCCACTGATTTTCAAAGTGGCCGGTACCACCCCCTGGTGGGCGGTGAGTTGATCCAAGGGGGCAGTGGGAGGCTCAGGGGAATTTGGGGAGTGGTGAACCCCTGTAAGGGGGCGGTGAATGATTGACCAGTTAGGGGTCATGTGACCCTCTTCTTTGGCCCCACCCTCTTCGCTTTGATCCCCACACGCAGTGCAGTGCGAAGGCTGCAGTGCAAAGGCATCCGCGTCCTGCAGCGGAGCCTCCCCGCCACCGCAGAAGAAAGCGCAGCCTTCCCTAGCGGAGGCAATTCATTCCAAACCCCTTCAGTATTTTCTGTTGGTCAAGGGGGTTCTGTGTGCCAAGTTTGACTCAATTCCATTGTTGGTGGAATTCAAAATGCTCTTTGATTGTAGGTAAACCATAAATCCCAGTAACTACAACTCCCAAATGAGAAGGGCTATTTTCCCAAAACTCCACCAGTGTTAAAATTTGTGCATATTGAGTATTCGTGCCAAGTTTCATCCAAATCCATAGTTGTTTGGGTTCATAGTGCTCTCCAAATGTAGGTGAACTACATCTCCCCTAAATCACTGCCAATTCCTCCTAAACCCCTCCAGTATTTTCTGTTGGTCATGTAGGTTCTCTGTGCCAAGTTTGGTCCAGTTCTGTAATTTGTGGGGGTCTCAGTAGTCTGTGGAAGTCAGAGCTGAATCGATTGAAGGTACTACAAATCCCATCATCCATTGTTCATACTCCCCCAAACATATTGTTTTTGTGATTAATCACTATGCTTTAATTATGTTCAATTTGTAACAATGAAAATACATCCTGCATATTAGATAGTTTCATTAGAATTCGTAAGAGTAGCAAAATTATTTATGAAGTAGCACTGAAAATGTGGTTGGGGGTCACCACAACATGAGGAACCTCATTTAGGAGTCACGACATTAGAAAGGTTGAGAACCACTGCATTAATGCATATATCTTTCTGTTTAATTGCTATAAAAAAATTTAAAAATAATTTCTAGGGGGGCGGTGAGTAAATTTTTTTTCTGGAAAGGGGGCGGTAGGCCAAAAAAGTTTGGGAACCACTGATCTAAGCCATGAAATGCTAATATTTGATGCTAGTCTGTCTCTGTTTTTTAAAAATCAACAAAGGATCTCCCCAGGCAGCAACCAACCAAGCTTTAAAGCTGCAAGGCCATTAAAAGCTAATCAAGGTGACCAGTTGCAACATTAAGAACATAAGAACATAAGAAGAGCCATGCTGAATCGGGCCTCAGCCCATCTAGTCCAGCATTCTGTGTCACACAGTGGCCCACTAGTTGTACACAGGGATCTCTAGCAGAAAGGAGGGCAAAACCCTCACCCGCTCCCGACCCCCCACAACCAGTACCCGGGGAAAATCCTGCCTGCCTCCATCAACACAGAGGTGGCACTTGGATGTCCATTTCAGTAACTACTGATTCCCTTGGTATCCATGAATCTGTCTAATCCTGCCTTGAAGCTGTCCAGGCTGACAGCTGTCACAACCTCCTCTGGAAGTGAGTTCCATAACCCAATGACCCTCTGGGTGAAGAAATATTTCCCTTTATTAGTCCTAACTTTCCTACCTTGGAGCTTTAGGGAGTGCCCCTGAGTCCTAGTGTTGGGTGACAGAGAAAATATTTTTCTTTATTCACCTTTTCTATCCCATGCATGATTTTATACACTTCGATCAAGTCACCTCTTAAACGCCGTCTTTCAAGGCTGAAAAGACCAAGGCGTTGCAACCTGATTTCATAAGGGAGCTGCTCCATCCCTTGGATCATTTTTGTTGCCCTTATTTGTACCTTTTCCAGTTCCGTTATATCTGTCAGGAACTTCAATGCTTTCCAGTAAAGACGCTACAGAACTGCTGCTTCTTCCAATGGTAGTTTATTGAAGACACAAAACCTATAAAGCTGAAGCACCCGCTTCCCATCACCACAATCCTTATATACTAATCCCTCCCCCATGCAATGCCTGGAGAGGGTTGCATCCTGACTCAGCATTCCCAGTGAGTCTTTGCATTACCCAGAGTTCCCTGGGTATTACATCATACCCCAGAGTCTTATCTAGACCAAAGGTCATAGTCCCAGTATATACAACTGCAAAGAAATAGAGCAAAGTTCATGGTTGAGTCATCTCTCTCTGACTCAGCAACTCAGGTGAAAGTAGTAGGCTCATGGCAGGCTGGGATCTGTCTCTGGCCCCAGGCATAGAGATTCTAGCCCTGCCAATATCCTTCTTAAGGTGCGGTGACCAGAATTGTACACAGTACTCCAGATGTGGCCTCACCATAGATTTGTAGAGAGGCAATACAACATTTGCCGACCTATTTTCGATTCCTTTCCTGATCATGCCAAGCATAGAATATGCTTTTTTCACTGCTGCAGTGCACTGGGTTGACATCTTCATTGAGCTGTCCACCAAAACCCCAAGATCCCTTTCCTGGTTTGTCTCAGAAAGCTTTGATCCCATCAGTTGATAAGTGTATTTGGGGTTCTTTGCCCCGATGTGCATGACCAACCAGGGGAAAGGGGATCCTGGACTTGGTGCTAACTAATGAACAAGATCTCGTTCAAGATGTCCTTGTAACTGAGCCCATAGGTACTAGTGACCATAACACAATAACCTTCAACGTAAGTTTGGATAGCAAACTGTCAATGAAAAATAACACGGAGACATTAAACTTTCACAAAGGGAATTTCACCAAAATGAGAAAAATTGTAAAGAACAAACTAAAAGGAGCAGTAAAAAAAATCAAATCCCTCCAAAATGCTTGGAAACTGTTTAAAAATACCTTAAAACAGGCTGACTAAAATGCATTCCAATAAAAAGAAAGAGGCATGGAAAGTCCAAAAGGACACCAGTATGGCTTACAAATGAAGTAAAAGATGTGATTGGAAAGAAGAAAAACTCATTTAAGAAATGGAAGGCTCTTCCTACCGAGGAGAACAGAAAGGAACACAAGCTCTGGCAAACTAAATGCAAAGCAACAGTCAGGAAAGCCAAGAGAGATTTTGAGGCACACATAGCAAAGAATATTAAAAAACAACAAAAACTTCTTTAAGTACATCAGAAGCAGAAACCCAACTAGAAAAGCAGTTGGGCCACTGACGACAATGGTCAGAAAGGGAAAATCAGTGAAGACAAGGAGATTGCTGAGCGGCTAAATGACTTCTTTGTCTCCGTTTTCACACAGGAGGACAGACAACATATGCCTGCAGCTGAGTCAGTTTTTTCAGGGAGGGAATTAAAAGAATTAAAACAGATAGAGATAAACAAGGAGGATGTTCTCATATGCCTTACTAAACTAAATGTCAACAAATCACCAGGTCCAGACGGCATCCACCCCAGAGTTCTTAAGGAACTCAAGTGTGAAATTGCTGAACTTCTAGCTAAGATATCTTCTCTCTAAGATCAGGCACTGTACCCGAGGACTGGAGGGAGGCAAATGTAACACCGATCTTCAAGAAAGGATCCAGGGGTGATCCAGGAAATTATAGACCAGTCAGTTTAACCTCAGTTCCAGGCAAAGTGATGGAAACCATTATTAAAGAAAATATTACTAGGCACATAGAAGAACAGGCATTGCTGAAAGAAAATCAACATGGTTTCTGCAAAGGCAAATCATGTCTTACTAACTTGTTAGAATTCTTTGAGGGTGTAAATAAACACATAGATAAAGGGGACCCAATTGATATTGTTTACCTTGACTTTCAAAAGGCTTTTGACAAAGTCCCTCACCAAAGGCTCCTAAATAAGCTCTTCAGCCATGGAATCAGGGGACAGGTCTTGTCCTGGATTGGGACCTGGCTAAACTGTAGGAAACAAAGGGTGGTAATAAACGGACATTTCTTTGGGTGGAAAGAGGTGAGAAGTGGCATACCCCAAGGTTCAGTTTTGGGTCCGTTACTTTTTAATTTATTCATTAATGATCTGGATGTAGGAGTGAATTCTGAGGTAGCAAAGTTTGCAGACGACATTAAATTGTTCAGGGTAGTTAAAAATGAAACTGATTGTAAAGAGCTCCAGAAAGATCTCTCGAAATTGAGTGAATGGGCAACAAAGTGACAAATGCATTTTAACCTAAACAAGTGTAAAGTCATGCACATCGGGGCAAAGAACCCCAACTACACCTACAAATTGATGGGGTCAAAGCTTTCCGAGGCAAACCAGGAATGGGATCTTGGGGTCTTGGTGGACAGCTCAATGAAGATGTCAACCCAGTGCGCAGCAGCAGTGAAAAAGCAAATTCTATGCTAGGCATGATCAGAAAGGGAATCGAAAATAGGTCAGCAAATGTTGTATTACTCTCTACAAATCGATGGTAAGGCCACATTTGGAGTACTGTGTACAATTCTGGTCTCCGCACCTTAAGAAGGATATAACGGAACTGGAAAAGGTACAGAAAAGGGCAACAAGAATGATCCAAGGGGTGGAGCGGCTCCCTTATGAAACCAGGTTGCAACGCCTTGGTCTTTTCAGCCTTGAAAGACGGCGTTTAAGAGGTGACTTGATCGAAGTGTATAAAATCATGCATGGGATAGAAAAGGTGAATAATGAAAAATTATTTTCTTTGTCACAAAACACTAGGACTAGAGGGCACTCCCTGAAGCTCCAAGGTAGGAAAATTAGGACTAATAAAGGGAAATATTTCTTCACCCAGAGGGTCATTGGGTTATGGAACTCACTTCCAGAAGAGGTTGTGACAGCTGTCAGCCTGAACAACTTCAAGGCAGGATTAGACAGATTCATGGATACCAAGTGTATCGGTAGTTACTGAAAAGGACATTCAAGTGCCACCTCGGAGTTGGTTGAGGTAGGCAGGATTTCCCTGGGTACTGGTTGTGGGGGTCGGGAGCAGGTCAGGGTTTTGCCCTCCCTTCTGCTCGAGATCCCCGTGTACAACTGGTGGGCCACTGTGTGATACAGAATGCTGGACTAGATGGGCTGAGGTCCGATTCAGCATGGCTCTTCTTATGTTCTTATGTTTACACTTGTTTAGGTTAAAATGCATTTGCCACTTTGTTGCCCATTCACTCAATTTCGAGAGATCTTTCTGGAGCTCTTTACAGTCAGTTTCATTTTTAACTACCCTGAACAGTTTAGTGTCATCTGCAAACTTTGCTACCTCACAATTTACTTCTACATCCAGATCATTTATGAATAAATTAAAAAGTAACGGTCCTAAAACTGAACCTTTGGGGTACGCCACTTCTCACCTCTTTCCATCCAGAGAAGTGTCCATTTATTACCACCCTTTGTTTCCTACAGTTTAGCCAGGTTCCAATCCAGGACAAGACCTGTCCCCCCTGATTCCATGGCTGAAGAGCTTATTTAGGAGCCTTTGGTGAGGGACTTTGTCAAAAGCCTTTTGAAAGTCAAGGTAAACAATATCGACTGGGTCCCCTTTATCTATGTGTTTATTTACACCCTCAAAGAATTCTATCAAGTTAGTAAGACATGATTTGCCTTTGCAGAAACCATGTTGATTTTCCTTCAGCAATGCCTGTTCTTCTATGTGCTTAGTAATTTTTTCTTTAATAATGGTTTCCATCACTTCGCCTGGAACTGAGGTTAGACTAACTGGCCTATAATTTCCTGGATCACCCCTGGATCCTTTCTTGAAGATCGGAGTTACATTTGCCTCCCTCCAGTCCTCGGGTACAGTGCCTGATCTTAGAGAAAGGTTATATATTTTGGCTAGAATTTCAGCAATTTCACACTTGAGTTCCTTAAGAACTCTGGGGTGGATGCCATCTGGCCCTGGTGATTTGTTGACATTTAGTTTAGTAAGGCATGTGAGAAAATCTTCCTTGTTTATCTCTATCTGGTTTAATTCATTTAATTCCCTCCCTGAAAAAACTGACTCAGCTGCAGGCATATGTTGTCTGTCCTCCTGTGTGAAAACGGAGGCAAAGAAGTCATTTAGCCGCTCAGCAATCTCCTTGTCTTCACTTATTGTCCCTTTCTTACCATTTTCGTCAAGTGGCCCAACTGCTTTTCTAGTTGGGTTTCTGCTTCTGATGTACTTAAAGAAGTTTTTGCTATTTTTAAAAATATTCTTAGCTATATGTGCCTCAAAATCTCTCTTGGCTTTCCCGACGGTTGCTTTGCATTTAGTTTGCCAGAGCTTGTGTTCCTTTCTGTTCTCCTCAGTAGGAAGAGCCTTCCATTTCTTAAATGAGTTTTTCTTCTTTCCAATCACATCTTTTACTTAATTTGTAAGCCATACCGATGTCCTCTTGGACTTTCCCGGCCTCTTTCTTATTTTAGGAATGCATTTTAGTTCGGCTTGTTTTAAAGTATTTTTAAACAGTTTCCAAGCATTCTGGAGGGATTTGATTTTTTTTACTGTTCCTTTTAGTTTGTTCTTCACTATTTTTCTCATTTTGGTGAAATTCCCTTTGTGAAAATTTAAGGTCTCTGTGTTAGTCTTCACTGACAGTTTGCTATCCATTCATACTTGCCTCAAGCAGACAATACTTCTTTCTCCCACCCTGGACCTTCCACAGATATATAAACTTCACTTACCTAGTTTCCAAGAGACCTCACAACCTCTGAGGATGCCTACCATAGATGTGGGTGGAGCATCAGGAGAGAATGCTTCTGGAACATGGGCATACAGCCCAGAAAACTTACAGCAACCCAGTGGTTCTGGTCATGAAAGCCTTCGACAACATCTATCTATCTATCTATCTATCATCTCTCAGACATGGGCAGACTTTTTGAAGCATTGCAATTAAACATTTGACAGATGAGTTGGGCCAATGGCAGATGAATAGAGAGTGTTTGTGTGAATTAATGTTTTTAAAATGAACAAATTCCTAGGCACACTGCGCATATCACATTTGTAGTGTAAAAAAAGAAAAGAAAAACAATACAATATTAAAAGTGAAGAACAATTGTAACCTACATAAACTTAACCATATTTCAGTGGAAACCCCCAGAAGCCATCCAGTCCAACTCCTTTCTGACATGCAGAAAAAGCACAATCAAAGCACCCCAAACAGATGACCACCCAGGCTCAATAATGATGATGATGATAATAGGAGAAGGAGGAGGAGGGCAGAAACCCCAGGCACCATCCAGTTCAACTCCCTTCTGTCATGCAGTAAAGCACAATCAAAGCACCCCCTGAGCGGGAAAGAAATGGGGTTTTGGAAGCAAGGAAGTTAACAGCGAAAATGGTCTAGGTGGTAAGGAAGGTGAGGAAGAAAAGGCTTTTGGTGGCAAGGGAGGTGAGGAAAATGGGTCTTCTGGGGACAGAAGAAGGGGCTTTTGTGGCAAGGGAAGTGAGGGAAAAGGCTTTTGGTGGCAAGGGAGGTGGGGACAAGGGAAGGAGCAGGAAAGAGGAGGAAAATCTTGGGGTGGGGGAGGAGGAGAGGAGAAGTACAGAGCTCCTCAGTATGCTTCATGGAGCTCCAAGGGCTCCATCTACTGCTGGTGTAGATTTTTATTTGTTTTTTGTTTGTTTGTTTTGCAGCTACGTGTCCAAGCCAGACAAAGTTATTTGTAGGGACCAAGGAACAATTTCAATTATGTCAATTTTTACTATTTATGTGTAACTTTATTTATTATTAATTTATATTATTTACTTACTATATTTCTATTCCACCCTATCTCACTCCGCAGGGGACTCAGAACAGCTTACAGTATAGCAATATTCAATGCCACATAAACAAAGCAAATATACAATACAATACAATTACATTGGCAATAAAACATATAAGTACATTAAATACAATTAAAACCGTTAATAAACATGAGACCTAATCCCAAAGCTGTCATTTCTGCTCCTAGTCCTTTTACAACACTGAGCCTCATGCCAGGGTAACAGCCTGTAACAAGTAAAGGCCAAGGAGTACTGTGTAACCAATAGGCTAATCTGGATATACCTTTAGTCCCTGTAGCTAGAAAGGAGTCCTAACCTTTGCCTTATCGGCTTATGCCTAAAAAAGCACCACTCCCTTTGTAGTAGAATGCACCACTCACTTTGAAGCTGTTATTCAAAGGCTGTGCCTTGAGAACGCACCAGTGTGGTTTTGATTTGCAGCTGCTTTTATGGCCATTATAAAAACAGATGTGAACTCAAAGAAGAACTATAAAATACCAGGCAGCATCCTGCATTGTATGAGGGATTTGCCAAGCCAGTTACAGCTTCTGGAAAAAACAGTAGTGAGTGTATTGTTCCATTCAGCATGCCCGCCCCACCACCCTTCAAAAGATAGCTACCATCCCTTTAAAATAGATTTTTCTTTATCAAATAGCAAAATGACAATACTCCTTTATGCCCTTTTCTGCCTTCGTCCCCAGCAATTAATTCAAAAACAACAAAAGTGAAAGAAAGGGTTAATATAAACTTAATATTTGTCTAGACCTCCCACTACCATATAAAATATAAAACTATAGTAAAATTGTCCTTGAGATGATAGTAAAGGTTTTCCCCTGACATTAAGTCTCGTTGTGTCCGACTCTGGGGGTTGGTGCTCATCTCCATTTATAAGCCGAAGAGCCAATGCTGTCCGTAGACACCTCCAAGGTCATGTAGCCAGCATGATTTCATGGCATGCTGTTACCTTCCCACCAGAGCGGTAGCTATTGATCTACTCACATTGGCACGTTTTCAAACTGATAGATTGGCAGAAGCTGGGGCTAACAGCGGGAGATGACACCGCTCTTGGATTCGAACCTGCGACCTTTTGGTCAGCAAGTTCAGCAGATCAGTGCTTTAACCCACTGTGCCACCAAGGGCTCCTCAATTGGATAATGAAGGCCAAATTATCAAATTACGGTATTCCTCTTTTTTACACTGCATTTGTTTTTGCCATTCTACCAGCCCTTTATGTATCTGGAACACTTGTATCTGTGTTTCCTTCATTAACATATTAGATGAATAGCTGCCAATTTAAAACACCTGATTACTTGCAAATTTCTATGACGGTACTCAGTCTTATTAGCATTTATAGTTAGCTGTGCTTATTTACCATAGTAACTAATTTCTTTAAAGACTGTTGCCAGATCCTCACTAGGGTTAGCCACAACTAAAGCCACATCATCTGCATAAAAACTAATACAATGTTCACAACACCCTATTTTATATCTATTTTCCTGGTTTTTAAAATTCTTGAAGCAAAGGTTGCAATGTTATAATGTATAGGAGTGAATATAGTGAGTGTCTCTGCTTAGTACCATGGGATATGAAGAAATTGGGTGCCGGGTATGTTTACCCTGCAGAAGAGGAGGTTGGGAGGAGACATGATAGCAGGCTTGTGTTCTGTTGCCCTGGAAACTAGAACTCAGAGCACTGGGTTCAATTTACAGGAAAGGAGATTCCACCTGAACATTAGGAAGAATTTCCTGACTGTAGGAGCTGTTCAGCAGTGGAACTCTCTGCCTCGGAGTATGGTCCTTATAGGATCTTAAACAGAGGCTGGATGGAAATCTGTCAGAGTTACTTTGAGTGTACATTTCCTGCATGGCAGGGAGTTGGACTAGATGGCCCATGTGGTTTCTCAAACTTCATTATTCTATGATTCTATGAAACTGCAAAACCACAGCTATTAATTCTCACAGTAGCTGTTGAAATGATCCTTGAGAGGATAGTAAGGGTTTTCCCCTGACATTAAGTACAGTCTGTATAGATTTTTAAAAAATGTTGTCTGTGTTGTATTTATCAAGAACTTTTTAAAAGGAACCACTTAAGTCATGTTGTAGGCATATAATATATATATCCCAAGTTATTTTCCATGGAGCTTGCTATGTACAATAATATTTTTTTTCGTGTCCGGAGTGACTTGAGAAAATGCAAGTCGCTTCTGGTGAGAGAGAATTGGCCGTCTACAAGGACGTTGCCCAGGGCACGCCAGGATGTTTTGATGTTTTACCATCCTTGTGGGAGGCTTATCTCATGTCCCTGCATGGGAAGCTGGAGCTGACAGAGGGAGCTTATCCATGCTCTCTCTGGATTGAAACCTCCGACCTTTTGGTCTTCAGTCCTGCTGGCACAAGGGTTTAACCTACTGGAGCTGACAGAGAGCTCATTTGCCTAAACTGTGGCCACTAACAAAGCCTGACTGCTCAGGCTGTATATAATCAGAAATAATACTATTCAATTGTCTTCTTGTTAATTGAACAGGTTTTGGTCCTGATTCAGATTGGACAACATGATTCTACTTTAGTAACCTTTCCAGAATTTGGAACTACAATAACTCTGCCATTTAGCCATGGATCTGGAATCCTTTCACCCTTCAAAATATTATAAAACAGTCTATTCAGTCTCAATGTCAGAAAATCAGAAAATTTTGTAGAAAAAGCTGATGAAAAGCTATTTGATCCTGGAAGTCATCTCAAAGCCAATGGATCTCTAAGCCTCTTTCTTTCGCATCTTCTATGATTATATTTTTACCATTGCTTGGTTTCTGTTTGAGTCTATCCAACTTTAGTCCTCATTCAGAAGCATAAAATAGTTCTGGTATGTGGTGTATCTGTTGTGGCATATATGGGAAATTGTATATATGGATTTCTGCATATCAAGTGAATAGTATCAGGATTTCTAATGCCACCTAAATCTATGGGAACCTCAGCACATCTGTTCATTACAACTATTGCTATGGAGGCCCCAGTGGCGCAATGGGTTAAACCCTTGTGCCAGCAGGACTGAAGACTGATACATCACAGGTTCGAATCCGGGGAGAACATGGATGAGGTCCCTCTGACAGCTCCAGCTCCCCATTGCAGGGACATGAGAGAAGCTTCCCACAAGGATAAAACATCAAAACTTCCAGGCATCCCCTGGGCAACGTCCTTGCAGACTGCCAATTCTCTCACACCAGAAGCAACTTGCAGTTTCTCAAGTCGCTCCTGACACACACACACACACACACACACACAACCTAAGACTATGCTGTGTTAACCATTGTAATCCCTAATGAGATTGAGATGCCATTGGCTGATGAACAGAGCATCTGTTCCTGTTGTATCTGAATACTGCTGAATATCCCATGTATCTAAGTATGTCTTCTATAGACAACATCATACCTCTTTTGCTGCCTCACTAGAGATCTTATAACATTGGCTGCTGGAATAGCTACAGATTGTGGCAAACCTGGCTGTGTCCAGTGTGGGGTGTGGGGAACCCATCGTCCCACGGCCCGCATCACCTGACTTACCCCACACCCCATTCCATGGGGGGGGGGGAGTGTCTGCCATCTGTCTTCCCCCTGTTGATCCCTATACAACACAGGTAGCCTCCTGTGTTGCTGCTGTGGTGGCATGCACTGGTTCCTCTCCATTTGCACCATGGGGCCCCATGTAAGTAGGTCTAAATTGTGGGATGGGAGGCAGCAGGCTCTGTCAAGCAAAGGAAGAGTAAATGGTGTATGCTGCACCTATCACAGGGTTTTCTTGATAAGATTTGTTCTGAAACATTTGCCTTTCCTTTTGTCTTTCTCTGTGTCTGAGAAAGTGTGATTTGCCGACATTCGACGATGTGGCCCTTTGTCCGCAACCGTCTGTAAAGAGCCTCGGGGTCCGGTTGGACGCCCAGCTATCTATGGAGGCGCAGATTGCCTGCGCCTGCAAGATAGCCTTTTACCATCTGCATCAGGCAAGACGTCTGGCTCCTTACCTCTCCCGTTGCGACCTGGCCACGGTGATCCAAGGCTCGGTCATCTTGAGGCTCGACTACTGTAATGCACTGTACATTGGCCTACCCTTGTCAGCAATCCGGAAACTTAAGCTGGTGCAGAACGCTGCAGCGCGCCTGCTCTCAGGAGCCTCAAAATTTGACCACGTGACTCCACTCTTGCGCGAACTGCACTGGCTTCCAATTGAATTCCGGGTCGCCTTCAAGGTGTTAGTTCTAACTTTCAAGGCCTTATATGGTTTGGGGCCAGTGTACCTGAGGGAGCGGCTTACCCCTTATGTACCCAGGAGATCACTGCGTTCAGAGGGGCTCAATCTTCTGGATGTGCCGGGCATTAGGGTTTACAGACTGGCCAGCACGCGGCAGAGGGCGTTTGCCATAGCAGCGCCAACCTTGTGGAACTCTGACTGACTGACTGACTGGCTGACTTTATTATTTCTGAGTCGCCCTCCACGTTAGTGCTCTGGGCAACTTACACACAACAAATTCCACAATTAAAATAGAGTATTTAAAACTAGATTAAAATATTCAGTGGTTAAATGCAGGGGCCAGGCTCGGTATTTGAGTTCCTGGTTCTGCATTAACCATGGGCTTTCCTAAGTAGCCAGGTCTTCAGAGCGGTCAGGAACTGGGGCAGGTCGAGGGAGGCTCTCTGGTTCGGTGGCATCGAGTTCCAAAGAATGGGGGCCACAACGGAGAATGATCTCCGTCTCGTGGTCTCCAGGTGGGCCTCTTTCAAGCCTGGTACGTGAAGAAGGTTCTTGTTTGCTGGCCGTGGGATCCTTGAGTAAGCAGGCATCAACAAGCGGTCTTTTAGGTATGTTGGGCCCCGGCCCCGTAGGGCTTTGAAAGCCAAGGTCAAGGTCTTGTGTAAGGCTCTATACTCAACGGGCAGCCAGTGCAGGCGCTGCAGAGATGGTGTAATGTGGCATCTCATCGATGTTCCTGTGAGAAGCCTGGCGGCCGCGTTCTGCATAATCTGGAGCCTGCAGGTTAGTGACCGGGGTAGACCTACATACAAAGCGTTACAGTAATCCAGCCTTGATGTAACCGTGGGATGGATTACTGTAGCTAGTGCTTCCGTTGGAAGATAGGGCGCCAATTGTCTCGCTTGGCGCAGGTGGAAGAAGGCCCTTTTGCTCGTGGAGGCAACCTGGGCCTCCATCGACAATTTGGAGTCCAGGATAACACCAAGGCTTTTTACTGAGGGGGACAGAATCAGCGGTTCCCCTTCAAAGGGGGCAGCGAGAAAGGTGGTTCTGGGCGGCCCGGCCATAAGATCTCCGTCTCTCTCCCCGAGGAGACACGAGCTATCCGGGACATAATGCCGTCCCGCAGAGCTGTAAAGACCTGGCTCTTTAGACAGGCATTTGCCGTCTAAACCAATGTCGCACTATTTATCATTTTGCTGCGTCGCTGCCAGCATGCTCCTACTGCTGTTGTAGTTCTGCTGGTTGCATGTTTTAATTGGGGGGTTTTAAATCTGTTTTATTGTATTATATGTGTTTTTATGTGTTTTATCCCTGTGAACCGCTCTGTGCATCAGAGAGAGCGGTATATCAAATTGAATAAATAAATAAATAAATAAATAAATAAATAAGGTTACCCAGTAGATTGCCATGTCTGGCAAGGATTCAGACTCTGGTCTCCAAAGTCATAATCCAATGCTCAAACCAGTACACCAAGCTGTCTTGCCATTTTTTAATTTCACTTTTGATAAACAATGCACTTGACAAAAAATAGCTGAGCTCCTTCATCAATGAGACATCAAGTATTTCTTTACTGTACTTATATCCTGCCCTTCCCACCCCTGAAGGGGGACTCAGGGCAGCTTGCAAACTATGGCAATAATTCAATGCCAGATTCAGATAATAACAATATCAATAAAACACAAAACCTGTAAGAAACATGTAAGTGTTCTGCAGGTGACCACATCGGGTTCCTTTTCTCTGTGTAAAATCAACTTTTGCATGCCGCCTGTCCTTGACACAACCATATAATGCCAGGTGGAGGTTGTCAGACTTTTGAAAAGTTTCTATGTCCCTACAGCCTGATCCACAACAACGACAACAACAACAACAACAACCACCTTTGGAACTCCAGAGACCTAGAATTTATTTATTTACTATATTTATATCCTGTCTTTTCCTACCTCAAAGGGACTCAAGGTGGCTTACAACATAGGCAATAATGTAATGCCTGTAAAAACAATATACATCCAATATACAATTAAATGAACATTTCAGAATGTCCCAGAGAATGCCATCATTGTTGGACATCTGGCTATATGGACATAACCAAATGCTTCTCAAATATTCTGTGCTCTCCACTGGTCACTATATGATTGTGATGGTGGTGCGCAACATGCTAAGGGAGATTTACATTGATTTTGCATCAAGGCATGACCAAAAACTCAATTACATAAAGTTGGACTGGACATCTGCATAACTATAACAAGTTGCCAGCTAATATTCTGACAGCTCTAGTGTCCAACCCCACTCCTAATTAAAGAACTCCATAAACTTTAATAGATTGAACCACTTTCATATTTCACAATAATGACTCTATTTTTATAATAATCAGGTACTTTAAGAGTCACTAAATCTTTTAATTGTATGAGATGGGGACTCCTTGCAAACTGCTAAACATGTCAGCTTATGCAAAATTAAATAGAAGCTAAAACTAAGAGAAGAGGTGAAAATGGCTGAGATACGGTTTAAAGCCAATTAATAGCTCTACCTAGAGCAGGCCTGTTGAACTAATAGGATTTATATACTTGCCAACTCAGTAACACTTAGCAGTTGATTCAGTGAGTGTATTTTGTTTGATTCAATCAACATACATTATTTGGGACTAGCAAATGGATTTAGACAAATGAATGCACAAAAACTAAAGTTAAAAAAATTAGATTACGAAATCAAAATAAGCAGGACAAGGAGTTCCATCCCCATTGCCAGCATATGGGTGATGTACTAGCTTAAGGTGCTGTTGAAAATTATAATCTCCTCCCCCCCCCCCCAAAGTGATGGGAAAAATAATGGTTGGAATCGTACTCATAAGATTTTCTAGAGCAGTGTTTCTCTCTGGGAATTGAAGTCCAAAACACCTGGAGGAGCAGAGTTTGAGAAACACTGAGAGTAATGGCTTGGAAATAGAGAGCACATGGTGTCATGGAAAAAATCCAAGTATTACATCCACTGCACGTATGTAACAGTAGAATCATATAATCATTTTAAAAATGTCTCAGAACTATGGCCAAAATCGAGTTATCAATCTCAGTGAGGGAAAATCTGTCCAGTCAGTTGCTTGCAGGTAAGTACTGGTGCCATACATGTCATAACAAACCAGAATGGCATTGGAGTTACTGCCGCTAATAAGAACTTCTGAAAACCCAGCAAAACTGACTTTTGATTCTCAATACACTTTGAAGCTGGTTCAGTCAAAATCCATCATATTTACCACTGAACAAGTGTGCACTAGAAGATACATTTTGCTAAAGGTTAGTGAAACAATGGACATTTGCACATATTGCATCCTACAGATTATACTTTGAATGATAGTAGTTTTTCTTTAGAGTTAATGCTCCACTGATGGACCTCTCCATCCCTCTTTCAGCAGAACTTGGAAACATTACTATTTTGGACTGTAAACCTCCAGTCATCATAGTGGCTGAGGGATTCTGAGAGTCGTTGTTCAAAATGGTAATTTTTCCTTGCTCCATCCTTAATTCAGTGCTTTGATTGTGTATTTGTGCCTGGGAAGGATTTGGACTTGATGGCTCATGTGGTCTCTTCCAACTCTATGATTCTATCATTATATAAATTTTCATAAAGAACTCAGAGATGACCAACAGATCTTCCATTGGGTTCCAAAGCATTCCGGCTCTTTTGAGAATCTTGCACTGCCCATCTCTGGTTCTTGTTTCTCTCCCCTATTTGGCAGGTAGCAGGGAAGCCGCCTTTGTCTATGCCATATCCTCTGCTGGAGTTGTCTATGCTATCACCCGAGCCTGCAGCCAAGGCGAGCTCAAGTCCTGCAGCTGTGATCCCCACAAGCGTGGCCGCTTTAAGGATGAAAGAGGGGAGTTTGACTGGGGTGGCTGCAGTGACAACATCAACTATGGGATCAAATTTGCCAAGGACTTTGTGGATGCCAAAGAGAAAATGGTGAAAGATGCTCGTGCCTTGATGAATCTGCATAACAATCGCTGTGGTAGAATGGTGAGTACTGTCAACAGTTAAGATAGTGCCAGTATTGATAATACATGAGCCATTGTTTGTGTTAGAGTCCGTGTTTGTTTGTTTGTTTCCTATCATGCTGGGAAACATCTTACAGTTGCTTTTGTAATAAACTCAGTTAATAGGGAAATACTATCAAATCGTATTTAGTGAGGGTCTTTCCTTAGGCACAGTTTCCTTACCAACTGTTGGCCTTGTTCAGTGAGAACGCTTAGCCCATGGTGCTAGTGATACAGGATCAGGGGTATGGCTCTGGAGGAGGGAATGAGGGCATTGCCTTTTCTGAAGACCCATGATATTTTCCTTAAGTTCCCAAATTTCTAGCATTGGGATAATCTAAAATGTTAGTTGCCTACTTAAAAATACATTTTTGGCATCTAAAGTTGCCAAAGGAATGTAAACATAGAAATATTATTTTTAGATGTGAATGATTTTCCATTTCTCGCTCTTTATGATGCTAGATATTTGAAAACAGAAGGAAAATTTTAATTGAGATACAGGGGTTTTTTAACAAGGGAGAAATTATCTCTCTCTCTCACACACACACACACACACACACCATAGTTATATCCCTGGTTAGAATTTAATAGAGACTGTATTTTGCTTGGTGACACGATATCTGTTTGCAGAGCTACAACCTCCTCTCCTTTGTGCACCATAACATTCTGCTTTGGAGGGTTGGGCAACATGTTTTGATGTGACAATTTTCAGATAGCACAGAGGGGTACCGTGAGAAGGGAGTGGGAAGAAAAGTTCTGTTACACTAGCAGTCAAGAGCTAGTGCAACATTATCTTTAGCTTAGTGTCTTAAAATGCAGTATACTGGGTCCCTGGAATCTGTGCAGGTTTGGTTCCAGGTCTTCCCATGGATACCAAAATCCCTAAATGGCCCTTTAGACATGACGGAACAGTAAATTTATTTATTTATTTATTTATTTATTTGTTCCATCTTGTATTCCGCTCCTCCCTGCAGGCTCGGGGCGGATAACAGCACAAAATTCAGCAGACATGCAGCATCCATGTCGCCGTACAATAAAATGAACATAAAAACACACAATAAAACAGAATACAATAGGTCCCGGGATTAAAATTACGTACATGCCATGGCATTCCCTGAAACCAGGGTGCTAGTTAGGAAGATGAGTACATTCGGCTTACTCGCCTAGCCGAAGGCCAGCCTAAACAGGGCGGTCTTACAAGCCCTATGAAACGGAATTGGCTCTTACTGTATCGAATGATCTCATCATTGGAATATGAACCCCCAGTGACGCAATGGGTTAAACCCTTGTGCTGGCAGGACTGAAGACCGACAGGTCGGAAGTTCGAATCTGGGGAGAACGTGGATGAGCTCCCTCTGTCAACTCCAGCTCCCTATGTGGGGATATGAGAGAAACCACCCACAAGGATGGTAAAACATCAAAACCTTCCGGGCGTCCCCTTGGTAATGTCTTTGCAGACGGCCAATTCTCTTATATCAGAAGTGACTTGCAGTTTCTCAAGTCACCCTGAAATGAAAAAAAATCATTGGAATATTGGAAAAAATGGCAAAGCAATTTTCCAATAAATAAAATAGACATGCTTCCAATAGGTGTACTAGATAACAAAAATGAATTTATACAGCAAAATGATAAAAAAAGAAACAAAATGGAATAAGAACATTTTGAATATTTATATCCAGTCCTTCTCTCTCTCTCTCTCTCTCTCTCACACACACACACACACACACACACACACCGGAAAGGGGGGGTCACTCAAGAATGATTGAAAACCTCCTAACATAAGTCCTGAAATACAGAATGAGATAATTTCAATCAGTTGCAGTTTAGTGACAGAAGAGATTGTTGCTAGAGTCAACAAGTCTGATTGCTTCTCCATTCTGGCTGATGAAACTATGGATGTATCGGCAACAGAGCAGCTTTCGTTATGTCTTCACTATGTAGATTTAAAGGAAAACTTACCAGTCATCCGAGAAGATTTTGTAGGATTTATACCTATATATGACCAATCAGCAGAAAATGTCACTAAAGTTATCCTAGAAAAATGCAACATGTTGAAATTGGATATGAGAAAGTGTGTAGGGCAGGGCTAAGATGGAGTTGCCACCATGGCTGGACATCTAAGTGGAGTTCAAACAAGAATTCTAAGTGGAGAAACATAGAAACATACCCCAAAGCAAGATATTTTCATTGTGCAAGTCATCGACTGAACCTTGCATTGAGTGATACATTTTCAAGCTCTTCGGTCAGAAATTGTCTTGGAACAATAAAAGAAATAACAAATTTCTTCAGAAACAGTTCAAGTGCTAACAATATTTTGCAGATTAATATTAGTGTTCATGTGCCAGAAACAAAGAAAAAAAAAAAGATTGACACGTTTATGCGAGACTCGTTTCATTGAGAGGCATGACAGTGTATTAACATTCGTTGAACTATTTAAGCCGATTGTAGTTGCATTAGAAGAAATCTCAGAGAAATCATGGAAAATATCTTCTTCAGCTTCAAACGTTTTGACTGCAATTGAAAAAAGTGATTTCCTTGTCAGCCTGTTTGTTTGTGAACAACTCTTCAGCCTTACTTTGCCCCTATCAGTTTTTCTTCAGGAAAAAAGTCTTGATATGGCATCTGCCATAAACCATGCTAAGTCACTGTTGAAGTCTTTAGAGATGTTGAGAGCAGATGCAAAAGGTCATTTTTAAAACTCTTTGACTTAGCAAGAACAACATCTGAAAACATATTTCAAAGCAACTTGACTATTCCAAGGCAAAGTTCAAGACAGGTGCATCGGGCAAATCCAGGGACTACTTCTGTAGAAGATTATTTCAGAGTTGCGGTGTTCATACCATGTGTTGATTCACTCATACAGAACATTACTGCAAGGTTCATGACAAATGAAGACATTTTAACCAGTTTCCAGGTTCTCCTCCCTGGGTTTTCAGGTCTAGACAAAGTTCACCATATGGAACAACTGTCAGAATACTTTGAAAATGATGCAGCACTTGCTTCCGTCAAGGCCGAGTATATGATGTGGTGTAATATTACACCATCAATTCAGAAAGATACTGAGGTACTTAAAGTGTTGGAACTGTGTGACAAAACCTACTATCGGTCAATACATTTCCTTTTGACTGTGTTAGCTACTCTACCAGTAACAACATGCAGTGTGGAAAGATCGTTTTCAACCATGAAGAGAGTGAAAAGTGTATCTAGAAGTTTAATGACAGACCAAAGACTTAGTGGACTAGCAATGATTTCCATCCATCGGGACATCACTATCAAACCAGAAAAAGTAATTGACAAAATGGCTGGGGAGAAGAAAAGAAGACTGTTGCTGTAAAGTAAAAAATAAGTTTAAAAAGTATTCTAAACATTTTGTTAATGAAAGTAAATAAATAACATTTATTATTTAAACTGTTATGTGTATTGATATCATGATCTGATCACCATGCTCAATATATCTCATATGCATGGGGGTATTTGGATAAAGATACAATTTTTTTTTTTAAAAAAAGGTTTGCTATGGCAGATCCTCTCTCACTCACATTCAGCCCCCCGAAACAAAATCCTGGCTACGGCCCTGTTCTAGGTAGTGCCATTTTGCCAGGTTGCCTTTTGATCTGCCAACTCCACTTCTGAGTCTGTTCAGGAACTTCCAGAAATTGTGATATCCTTTATACATATTTTAAAAAACTAAAAACCAAAATGTTAATTTGCCCTCAGGCTTACAATGTACATAAGGTCAAAGAATTATTACATATATTACTTGCTAGCTGCCTCTCCCACCCCACTCCCTCTGTATGTTATGTATTTTTGTTGTTAGAGGTGGTACTGAAATTATGGTGTGTCTTACAATCAATTGTATTTTACAATTGAAGAAATATGGTATTTAAATGGAAAAATCCAAAGTTGCTTTTTAGAATTAAAAAAAAGAAAGATATTTTCAAGCCATGGATGGTTGAATTCATGGATACAGAATCCGTGGATATAAAGGGTTGACTGTCTAAGCACAGTTGGGAAACCAACTGCACAGGTTCCCCTGTTTATTTTCCTTCCCTTTGAGGACAGGAAAATGATCCTTTACGCAACCAAAATAATCCTCTATACATGCAATCTCTTTTGGCTCTGGCACGTTTTTAGAGAGGCTAACATATAAATTCCAATTAGGCATGCCTCCTGAGCATTGCTACAGAAAAACTCCTTCCCTTGATGCAGTGATAGTTATGCTTTCCAGCACAAGCTTTTTCCAGGAGGTCATTAAAGGTTACCAGGGTTTGCTTTCAGTTAGGAAGAATCTCAGTTCTAATTTACCTGAGAGGAATGTATCACAAAATAGGCGCACCAACTATTGTTCAGAGGTCTGGCAGGTCTTCACTATAACTAGTGAAAATGGTCTAAGCAGAAAATTCCACTACAAGGCAAAAGCTGTCAGAAACAGTAATATTCACATACTCAATTTTATCCAAACACCTTTTGCCCTTACTAGGAGCTTTCTGTGTCATCCCTAGATTTGAAACTGGTTTTTCTATTTCCAGGCTGTGAAGCGTTTCATGAAATTGGAATGCAAGTGTCATGGCGTCAGTGGCTCCTGCACCTTAAGAACATGCTGGTTGGCTATGTCAGACTTTCGCAAAACAGGAGATTACCTTCGGAAAAAATACAATGGTGCCATCCAAGTAACCATGAACCAAGATGGCAGTGGATTTACTTTGGCCAACAAGAACTTCCGAAAACCCACCAAAACCGATCTTGTATATTTTGAGAACTCACCTGATTACTGTGTGATGGACAAGTCTGCAGGTAAAGGAATATTGTGAAACCCTATCTGTTTACAATAAATGGGTGAAGAAATCCGATTTTAATGTCAATCCATCTGGTGAAATATTCAGACCAACAACACTGGGGCTGCTTTACATTTCTGCATCCTTTGTTTGCACTGCATAGTAGGGAGGCATCCTCTTCTTCTGCATTGCTGCCTTCCAGAAAATCCATGCAAAAAGTATTAGCTGAGATGTAAATGTGCACCATGGGAAATGTTTTAATTTAATGGTAAGTTTCTGTCCATCATGAGAATGCAGATAATTGAACATATGAAAACAATATTCTATTCTGTGTTTATGGGACATGGGGCATCTTACAATAGAAGATAGAGGATTATGATAGATAGATGGTAGATAGATGGTAGATAGATAGATATATTTTAGATAGAGGTGGTAATAAGTCTGGAAATTCTGTATGGGACCTATGCCTGCAGAGAACAGAATCTACCTCCGTTTTCTTCTGCAATTCCCCTCAAAATGTTGGGAATAAATGGTATAACATCACTTTTTGTCACTTGGAAGGGATTATAGAAACAAATAGTTATTTTGGCTTGTGAGCAGGTAAAGTCTACAAGGAGTTTCAGAAGAATTGACTACTAGCTACCTGCACATTAGCGGACCCTACATAAGTGGACACTAGTCGAGTTTATAAACATTTTAGAATGGCAGCCCATCTAATGCTAAATACTACAAAGGTTTTGTTGTCTTTTTCTAGGTTCATTGGGGACAGCTGGACGAGTGTGCAACAAGGTATCCCGAGGGACTGATGGCTGTGAGGTTATGTGCTGTGGCCGAGGTTATGACACCACTCGAAAAACACGAGTCACAAAATGCGAGTGTAAATTCCACTGGTGTTGTGCCGTCCGATGCAAAGAATGTGAAGACACAGTGGATGTTCACACGTGTAAAGCGCCAAAGCGAGCAGAGTGGCTTGACCAAACCTGAGACAATATTGGACAGAGCCAACGAGGGAAAGTAAAACTGACACATTGCCACCCTGCCGGCCTGGGCATTCTGGGAGTTGTAGTTCAACTGCATGGCTTTTATTTATATTACTTCTGCAAAGCACGGAGAAGAAGACTACCTATCCCACCTGGGATAACCAGCTTTTCTGTTCATCCAGCAGAATTATTCCCATAACTTTTAAAAGAGGAAAATGACACTGAACTGCCAAATGACACTGAACTGCAAAAATTTGCTACGCTTGGTGAATGCTTTGTGCAAAAGGGGGAGGGGGGGGAAGAGAACCCAGTTGCACAGAGTCTGTGAATCAGGTTGTGATTTTGCTGGAGAGTTCTGCTTCTACCTAAATAATATGTTTGGACAGTAAATTATAAAATGCACCCAAAGGTAGGAGAGGGGCAGACCACTTTATATCTACCCTGGAAAAAGAAATTTCCAAAGGAATATCTGAACAAACCTAAGAAAGATTCACTGTCTGCTAAGATCTCCTCTGATGCAAAGGTCATCATTCCAGCATGATAGATATTGGTTGAACATGGGCAAACGAACCTTTATCATCTTTCCTCCCCATCTGAAAATGAACTTGGGAGTTCAGTCTGTTTGCAGAGAGGAAGGAGAGGAGAAAAGTTGAATGATATTTGTATGTGTATGTGTATCTCTGTCGGTGTCCATGGACATACTGGTAGGTTTTAAAAGAAAGTAATATAACAGTGACTTTTTTGTACAAACTCACTTGTACATTGTATACACTGCTTCACATATTTTAAACTCAAAATGCTTCCATATAAATCTATATCAGATAGTGGTGTTCCTTGCTTTGCAACTGTTGACATTCACAACTCGAATTAGGTGAACATTCAGACATATGTAACCAGTTCAAGTCCATAATGTCTGTGATTCGAGCCAGGTTAAACTAAATTTCTGGAAGCCATAGGCAGATTCTCAACATTTTGATATTACCCAGATAGTGGTTGCTGTTGTTCTCTGCACTTTTGCAACTGTTTCTTTCTTCCCCTTTGCACAATCCTTGTTTCCCCTTTTCTGTGTTATCTCCTTCTGTTGTCATCCTTTTAATCTTTTGTCTGAACTGAAATGCAGTTCCCAGTCATGGCCTCCAGTCAGATTACACAGTTTGCATCCATTGCCATCTGCCCAACTGCCTTTTCCCTCCAAATTCCATTGGGAACAGGCAAAAAAAATGTCTAATGCACCACCCAAAGCATGCGTAAATACTAGGCCATCTTCTCCTGTAATCACGTACAGCTCCTGAACCTTGGGGTAATTACTTTTTTTGACCAAAATGCCCAGCTTCTCCCAGCCAACATTTGGAATTTTAGGAATTGCAATAAAAGAAAAAAGGAAAACAACACATTTCCTGAGCTCTACATCTAACACAGAGTTAGACCCTATATGACAGAGAAAGCCAACTGTTGATCCAAGTACAAAGTGATTCTCTAGAATGCATATCCCCTTCAGTTCGTCCAGTATTTGTGTTATCACACAAGTGAGCATTTGGGTCTGAGAAAATAGATGTGTAAAGGGGTCCAAATGCTGTTGTAATTGTCAAATGTCCAGCACAATGCAATAAATCAGATAGTATGTAGCTTAATACAGTGATGATATTGGGATTGTAATTTGGTGAGGAGTCCATGCTAGAAAGCTCTAGATCCTTATGTGTAAACTTCAGCACTCCCTGGTTAGAGAATTCTCACTGAACTAGAAGCAATGGATGAGGGTTGTAGGGCTCAATCCTCCCATTTTTTCAAACATTCCTACCCCACCTCCCACTCCTGCTCACTTAAGGGCATACAGGCAATTTCACAAAATTTCAGTCAATGTCTGGGGCACTTCCTGTTGGAAAAGCAGCTTCTCTTTGACCTAAAATGGAACCAGAAGCAGAAATATGTTTAAACTGCTCCCCAGTTCCCACACCCACCAGTCATGGAGGTCACAAAACAGCCCTAGGGCTACATGTGACTATTGAACCATTCCGTTCCTGTTCTGTGGTCTGTATGCTATCTCCAAATTCACCAATATTTCAAAATTCTGCAACAAAAGTTTGCCTAGACAAGCCCAATAGTATGCATAAACCCATGCTAAGTGGTTCAATGGTCAACTACCCAGAAGTACATTCTAATGAATTTGAGGGACCTGGCACTAAAGTACAGATGAAATGACACTTTTCATTCATCACCCCTGGGGAACATCTGAGAGGCACAAGGCAATCTTTCTAGCATATTCTTTAACACTATGTGCCAGGTTATGCCTTGTGTTTGGAAGATGTTTGAACCCACACAGGTCAAATCTAAGCACAATACTTTCTCTATTATTCTAAGAGAATGGACTGTGTCTTAGATGCAGACCACATATTTTGTATTCAGATGGTCCCGGGTCCAGTCTTCAGCATGTCCAAATAAGTCAGGGGAAAGCTCTCATCTGAACCCCAGTGATGGTAGATAATACAGAGCTAAACAGAGCAATGCTCTGATCTAACCAAAGGTGGCTTTCTATATTCTGGCCTTGGACTTCCAAAATATTATTTCCTCTATAGTGTAGGATCAGGGCTGGGATCATTGCTCAACTTAAATATACAGAATTCACACAAAACAATAGACCATTAATATATGGCAACTACAGAGATCAGCAATGTGTTGGTTTTTAGCTATAACTATCAACTCAGTAGTGGCGCAATGGGTTAAACCCTTGTGTTGGCAGGACTGCTGATGGACAGATCGGCTGTTCAAATCTGGGGCGAGCAAGTCGAGCTCTCTATGTCAGCTCCAGCTCCCCATGTGGGGACATGAGAGAAGCCTCCCACAAGGATAGTCAAACATCAAACATCAGGGTGTCCCCTGAACAATGTTCTTGCAGACAGCCTATTCTCTTGCACCAGAAGCGACTTACAGTTCCTCAAGTTGCTCCTGACACAAAAAAAACCTGGGCAGTGTATCGCTGTCTACACAAATTCAAAATGTGCTTTCTTACATTCTAGAAGAGAAAGAGTGTGTGTATGCTTTTCCAACAGAGTATGTGTGTGCATGCGTGTAGGAAACGAAAAAGGCATATAATAAAATGGCAAGTGAAAAGCTGTGCACTTTTTAGGGTGCTAATCATAGCAGTCCCAAGTTCTCACTACTTCAATACAGGGAAACCCAAAATCATTTGATAAGCTCGTGCCAGCTGATAGTCATTAAACTGCAAGGCTACATAAAGCAGACTCCCCTAAATTGCACTCACACCTTGAAAATACCCTTTTAATGGTGAAATAAAACTGGATCATCATTAGATCACCACTTTATCAAATGTTTTGCTGAAAGGCTGCCAAGGTTTATTGTGTTTCTCAATAGATACATTCACAAGAATGGAATAAGTCGAAGAAATATAGAGAACCAATGACCCCCAGCTTTTCCATTGTCTAGTTGGGAAAAGAACACAGACCTAAGAACATGGTTCTCAGCTTCCATGGCAACAAGCAGCTCAACTTTGAAACTTTCCCACCTTCACAAGAAGGTCATCTCTCTCTGTCTCTCTGTTTTTATTATATTGGCACAGTTTGCTACTGGCTTAAAGAAGCTTTAATGAGGGAGCTCTTCCGTATCAGGCAATAGGGAGGATGGGGAGTTGGGAGGAGAGCAGTGTAAAACACATGCAATGTCAGATTTTTGGTTGATAAACGTAAAAGCCCTTCTCCGTCCTCGCCATGTGTTATGACTCTCGATGAATAAGTCATATACCATATCTCCATAAACCCTTTCCCTGCTTTTGTTATTGTTTTCACTGAATTCTGTTGTGTACTCTTGCATTCCATATCAGACACTTGAATGATAACACATAATGTAATGAGCTCTTTGAATGCCCTGAAACATGTCACATGCATTTTCTCAGTCTTACAAGCAGCCCCATAAGTTTGGTTATTATTACTCCCATAGTCCTGGCCAGGATCTCAGGCTGAAAGAATGGTTCAGCTAAGGCAAGATGAGAATTATATGTCCCTCCAAATGCTGGTCTGCAACATTGGTTACACTGATTACTAAGGCTGATGGGCAATGCTGTCCAGCATTATCTGGAGGATTTCATGATTCCCACAAGTTTCCTAAGGCCATCTACCAGGTTCAAGACAGTAGTATGAGCTGAGCTTTCCATAAACTTTCAGATTCAGAGCTCAGCTTCTTAACATGCCTTTTGATTATATTTAAAAGAAATATGCAAATTATTCTTTACATTACAGCCGAAACTGTGTTTCCATTACAGTTGCTTCAACTAGTATTACAAAACTTAAAAACAGTTATTAATATTTATGCCAATGTTATATTTAAGCTGACAAAAATAATAAAAGGTCACAACATGTTGAAACCACTTTTGATGTCTTTGGGTTTTCTCCCTGAGATTTATGGTTTTGGTAAATTTCAGCATTTTGGGAACAACTCAGGTTAAAGTAATTCAGAACAGCAAGCCCTTGGTTGTGGTTTCAGGACCCCCTACAGATATATAAGAAAATCCGCAGGTGGCCAAGTACCACTATGTACAATGGTATAATTTTTAAAAGTATCTATGAGTTTAAAAAATGGCAAAATCAAGGTTTGCTTTTTGGATTTTAAAACAGTATTTGTGGATTAAAAAATATTTTCAAGCTGTGGGTAGTTGATTTTATGGATATGGAAGGCCAACTGTAAAATGCATTTTTCACACTTTATCTGGATTTTTTGCTATTACAATTTTGGAGCAGATCAGAAGTTGGGATTAACTATTTCTCTTCATCTCATATTTGCCTTCAACAAAAACAGAGAAACACCTACTAATTATCCAGATAGCTGCAAATTATGATAGCCTTGTATTACCTCCAGGATTGGAAAAGTGGTATTACCCGAATACCAGATGTGGGAAAAGCAACAGCGAGGGAAGAATATTGTGGCCATGTTGTGCATATGAGTTTCTCATGGGCATCCTATTGGCCACTGTGAGAAACAGTTTGATCCAATTCATTTCTCTTACAGTCTAAATCTGATATTCCTGTCATTGAAAACAGTTCCACCACATGTGGTTGAAGCTCACAAAAAGATGGTCGCAGGTCCAAAATGTGTCTTTATTAATTTTGTGAGGGATAAATATCAATCACACAGAGCATCTTCCCTCTTGCTATCATGAATGGCAGCAGAATTGCCTTATCAACAAAAGCTTTTGCTTCAGTCATCCTAATCTATGGCACTTTCAGGCATCTTCTTCCATTCTGATTCAAAATTACCTTCTCAGTGCTATGGAATCATGGGAATTGTAGTTTAGTGATGCATTAGCATTCTTTGACAATGAAAGCTAAACAACTTAGAGAGCCAGAACTCCCATGGTTCCATAGCATTGAACCATGGCAGTTAAAGTGGTGTCAAAGGCCTTAATTATACAGTATAGATGCACCCAATTATCTTAAAGAAAATAGTTTTTGTCCCTCCTATTTTCCTATATTTCCCTGCTTTCTATCAGTCTCTTTATTTCTTGAATGAGTATGATTTTGCTTTCCATCTTCCACTTTTTCTTTTTTCCTTTCCTTTCCTTTTTTTTGCAGTTGGGGAAAAAATAAGAAGTGTTCACAGGATCGGGAATCATGTGCTAGAACTGGGGTCTGAGTAAAGGATACTCCCCCAACCCGCAAAAATACGGTGTCATAGATCAACTGTCTGGTTTGGCAAAAACAATCCTGATTTATTCTTTTTCATCTAACCTTTTTAGCTGCTATTAATATGATGCAGTTTTATTCTGCTTTTCCCCTTTGTCGAAAGAGGAGGAGGAACAGCAGCAACTGGAAAAGCTTACATGTTAACGAGGATTTAAAGATTGAACTGTAAAGATTCTGTTGTTGTTGTTTGATACACAACAAGATTGGTACACAGCAAACAAGATCACTATGCTGGCTTTTTTATTTGATCACACGTTGGACACTTCCCAAGTGTCCGACGTGCACAAGCCAGCAAAGGTGGTCCCAGTGGTGATTGGTACACTGGGTGCAGTGCCTAAAGACCTTGGCCTGCACTTAAAAACAATCAGCACTGACAAAATTACCATCTGTCAGCTGCAAAAGGCCACCCTACTTGGATCTGCACACATTATTCACCAATACATAACACAATCCTAGACATTTGGGAAGTAGCCGACGTGTGATCGAATACAAAAGCCAGCATAATGATCTTGTTTGCTGTGTACCAATCTTGTTGTGTATCAACCAACAACAACAGACAAATGCAATTCAAAAGTTTTTTTAAAAAAAGAGTAATCAGCTCTTTATTTGATGACCATAGAATAAAAACACTCATAGAATGTGTCAGCAATTATAATTTCCTTCGTTAAATAATATTGCCAACCCATTTATCAGTATTATTTCCTTTTTCGAATAATTTTTGGCAATGTTTTCAGGAGTGTTTCTCATGCCCAGCTGCCTTCTGGGAAGGTCTAATTAGTTTAAGACTCCTGAATTAAATTGGTTCTCACGTATTAACTTTAAAACCTTTATCTTTTGTACCAGCTATTGCTTGTTCTTATTTTGCTTTCTATTTGGAAAAGCTGATAACTGAATGAAATAATAATTGATCAAAAGCTCTGCTGGTATCCCACACAGTCTGCCAGTCTGCATTATAAATAGTACAATGACCAAAACGTGTTTTTTCTGCACAGCTTTGTCTGCAAATGTACTGCCCTTCCAACAAATAAATAGTGTTTTTCAATAAATAATGCAACAAAGGTTTGATGCAGGCCACCAGGGACTGGTCCGTGGAATGTTGCTGCCTGAAGCCATGAAGCCTAGAATGGGGCAGTGGGACTTAGGGAGGAGGCCTGAGCCTCTTCATGTCCAAAAATGACCAGAAAAAAATGGCCTAATCTCTGAAATAACAATGTAGTTGCCCCATCAGGTATTATATCAGAAGTGTACTACCTCTATTACAGCTGAAAGCCCTTATGAATACCAAAAGATGTATGCAATCTATTTTATTCATGGTTTCTTGCATATACACTAAACATGAAATGACACAGTGTGCTACTAAGAGTCTTCTTGTTGAAAGATAATTGAAAGTTGATGCGGGGGGGGGGGGGGAGAATTTGCCCTTACCCTGATGGCCACCAAGCACTACTTACTTTACTTAGGTGATCCCTTGTTGTCTGAGTATGATGGCCTTCCAAATGTAGTGTCTTGGCAGTGGGTATGTACGTAGGTGTCTGTGGAGCCCTATTCTCGATCTTGAGTTGGAAGTATGCTAACTGCTTTGGGAGATGGTGATCGGGCATTTGGACAACCTGGCCAATCCAACAGAGTTGATGGCTTAGGAGCATTGCTTCAATGCTGGTGGCCTTTGCTTGGGAAGACAGGTGGCATTTGTCTTCCCAAGAGATTTGCAGCATTATGATGGCTAGGAATGTATATGTGTATTCACTTTAAAGAGTTGTTAGCTGGAAGGAGGATCAGCTTACCTCTTAGAGCAGGAAAATAGAGCAGAGGAGCTTGTTGCAGTTGTTTTTCTTTTGTGTGCTAGAGGAAAACAAAGGAAACAATGCCTCATACAGCATAATGATTCAGGGTCACACCTGAATAAATGGCATCCACAAAATATGTCTTTGTGCAGTTGTGTGTGTGTGTGTGTGTGTTGTACTATGCCTATTCTCTGGAGTTAGTTCTCTCCATGTTTTAGAAGTTTGGGACATTGACCAGTCAGGTTTGAGTCACAGAATCATAGAGTAGGAAGGGATCTCAAGGTTCATCCATAGCATTTTCTGCTAATGCAGAATTCCAAAGTAAATTATTTCTGAGAGGTGTGCAGCCAACCTGTGCAGTTTCCATTAACAGAGTCTACTGTCCTCCAAGACAGCCATCCAAGTGATCTTATTGGTGCATAACATAAGCACAAGAAGACTATAATGCACATCAATATATTATAATGCACAAATCTTTGGGTTTTGTAAGATTAATTTTCTTTTGTTTTTAGTCAGGATGCATGAGAGAGCCAGCATGGTGTCGTGGTTTAAGTGTTGGATTATGTTTCTGGAAGACCAGGGTCCAAATCCCCATTCAGCAATGGAAACCTACTGGGTGATTTTATGTTAGTCTTATTCTTTCAGCCTGATGAAATGACAGAGGCAAACACCATCTTAACAAATCTTGCCAAAGAAGCTCTGATAGGTTTGTCTTGGACCCCTTCCCCATAGCTGAATAAAATCCCACATTATCTGCTTTGAACTGAGATATATGGCAGTGTGGGCTCAGATATTCCAGTTCAAACCAGATATAGTGGGTTATTCTGCCTTGATATTCTGGGTTATATGGCTGTGTTAGAAGGGTTCCTAGAATCACCATAAGTTGAAACAACTTGAAGACTTCTCCCAGAAAGAAGGGAGAGGCCCATCTTTGTTTACTACCTAGACCAGTAAGATGTCTGCACTTTAAAATCACACAAGTTCAAAATCGCAGAACAGAATCAGTCCATAGGTCTGTCACTTGAAGAGATCTCAAATATTGCATTGCTATAGTTACTGCTCGAATGCTTGGTCCCATAACCATGTCTTAAGTTTCCCCCCTGAAAGAGAGGATGGAGAGGGCTGTTCTGATTTCATTGGGGATGGAGTTTCTCAGAGGGGCCACCACTGAGAAGGCCCTGTCTCTCGTCCCCACCAACATATCTTCCCACTTTGCTTGACCTGTTGCATTGCTTTTTATTTTTAATTTATTCATTTTTAAAATATTCCATTCATTGTTTTGTCATTGTTTTCATGGTAAGACTGTAGCCTGCCTTAATTGCTTACCATTGTTATTTGAATGACCTCTGAAGATGCAGGCAAAACTTCAGGAGATAATGCTACGGGAACATGGCCATACAGCTTCAAAAACTCACAACAACACTGGCCATGAAAGCCTTCAACAACAGATTATATTATGTGTTTCCACTGCTATGTAAAATGTATCTCCCAGTAGGAAGAATCAGTATTAACCAACCTGCCGATATTGCAGTCTTTACCTTAAAAATAATTCCTGCATCCTTGCTGGAAGCAAAAAACAAGATGGTGTCCCTTTCCATTCTGTGTGAACATCAACAATAATGATGAGGCACCATCTACCATGACACCAAATGACATGACTCTCAGACACACGTATCAAGCGCAAGGCCTGTGGTCCAAATCCAGCCCACCACATCATTGTATGTGGCCTATAAAGTTTTCAATGCTAAGGCAACAGTTTTACGATTACAAATGGTCCTTTGATGTGGCTCTGAGTGAAAATGAGTGACACCCCCGCTCTAGGAGATATAGAGCAGGTACATCCTACACAGCACCCTCTGCCAGCAATGTTCTGCCACCTTTAAGTATTCACCACAAGAGGAAACCACTTCATTATACATGATGGTAGGAGAGGCCCTAAAACAATTCCATGCATCTACGTACATGATCGGAAACTGTTCTTGGCTGAGTATCTGCTCAAGAGATCTGGGAAAATATTGCTGACCTTCTTGGGATTGTATGAACCCTGGAATAATTTTGACCAGAACAAGGAAAGAGTTATCATTTCTAGACTGTGGTTTCCACTCTGTCTCTAGTTTGGATTTGTTATTTTATGACTCATACAAATGGATTTTCTTCTGATTCAAGCTGAAGTTACATCTATTGCCCACGTATTGGTTGGATTACTGTGTTCAATGTTTTTGTTCTCTCCCCAATATGTACTCCATCATTAAGTGTTAATGCTCAGATATTTCGTGCTTTATCTTGATTTGGAGGAACATTCAGTGCCTCTTCTGTATTCCTTAGTAACACCCATTTTTATTTATGTTTAACAAAGATTTTGAAGGAAAAACCCTATTTATTTTGGAGTTTATATTTAAGAAATGTTACTGTGCAAACCTATACATATTCAGAAATACGCTCAAGCACTACATTAAATAGAGTGGGACTTCTCCCATCCACAG
Organism: Anolis apletophallus; assembly: GCA_030556195.1. Classification (NCBI taxonomy): domain Eukaryota; kingdom Metazoa; phylum Chordata; class Lepidosauria; order Squamata; family Anolidae; genus Anolis; species Anolis apletophallus. The sequence goes on along the minus strand of JARBWK010000005.1, from coordinate 57,236,436 downwards.
TTATAACTTCTCTGTCTGAAATATAAATTTTCTTATCAAGCATTTACCTTCAGGAACCCATGAGAAAATTATCTGATCCACCACAGAGTGAACAGATGCCACTGCTGCAGAACTGCGTAAATGAAATTCTTGATTCACATTGAGTTTGGAGTCAAATATCCATTCCTTTGTGTGCAGCAAGTGTACATGGTCTTATACTGTGGCCATCATCTTTAAAACAAGCCCCAAGCATAGACAGGAAAGAAGAAGGCTGCAACACCAATTTAAACTACCTCTTGTTCATTGGCCAGGGAGTTGGTGTAAACAGTTCTGCATATGCTAGGCTGTGGTGGACCTCCGAAAAACAACTTCTAGCATCCCTGATCATTGACCAAGTTGGTTACAGTGATTGGTAGCCCAATGACATCTGGAAATCCTCATGTTCCCCATTCTTACAATAGAGGGGGAAAGTATCCAACAGTGTAATTGCTCAAATACTGGGACTGCTTTTTTCCCAGTCTCTTAGCCACAATACTAGCTCTTGGATAAGTCCAGTTACAACTGTCTTCATAGGGTGACCACCAGATGTGCTGGGTAGCAACTCCCATGAGCCCTAGCCAGCAGAGTCAATGATGGGGATTACACCTTGTCCTGAGAGAACAAGGAACCCTTCGCTATCATACAGCAATACGAAAGCTGACTGGCATAACCTGGGGATCACAACTACCGTGTTTCCCCGAAAGTAAGACAGCGTCTTACTTTCTTTTATTTATTTATTTATTTTTTATTTAGTAACTTCGATTTAGTATCCCGCTCACTCCGGAGCTTTTGACCCCAAAATCCCCACTACGGCTTACTTTCGAGTACGGCTTACATTGGTACCTGCCGTACCCCGAAAGTAAGCCTTTCCCTTGGCCGCCGCGTCACTCAGTCCCGCCTCCTCCTCCGCCTCCTCCTTTGCCGCCTCCTTTGCCGCCTCCGCCCGCCTCCACCCGCCTCCACCTGCCTCCGCCCGCCTCCTCCTCCTCCTCCGCTGCCGCCGCACAGCGGCCCACGCCTGCGCCCGGCACAGCTGCGCGGGCGCGCTCGGGACCTACTGCCCATGCGCGAATGTCGCGCATGGGCAGTAGGTACTGATTGCGCCAGCGCAGCTGCGCTGAGCACAGGCGTGGGGCCGCTGTGCGGCAGAGGAGGAGGAGGAGGCAGGCGGAGGCAGGCGGAGGGAGGCAGGCGGCGGCGCGGCGGCGGAGGCGGAGGGGGGGGAGGCGGCGGGCGGAGGCGGGCGGAGGCGGGCGGCGACGGAGGCAGAGGTAGGCGGAGGCGGGCGGAGGCGGCGGCAGAGGAGGAGGCGGGATCGAGGAGGAGGTGGGACCAAGTGACGCGGCGGCCAGGGGTACGTCTTGTTTTCGGGGTACGGCTTACATTAGCCGACCCCCCTGACACCCCCGATACATCTTACAATCGGGGGTGTCATACTTTCGGGGAAACATGGTAGATACAGTGAAGACATCTGCCCTTGCACTTTGCTACTCTGCTGCTGAATACACATGCTCAGTGTGGAATACATCTCACCGTATTAAAACAGTACACATGGCTCTTAATGAGAAATGCCACATTATCAGAGGATGTCTACGCCCCACACCACTGGAGAAATTATATTGTTTAGCCGGTATTGCACCACCTGACATCCGCCAGGAAGTAGCAGCCAACAATGAAATGACCAAGGCAATTACACCTCCAGCCCATCCCCTGTTTGGATATCTGCCAGCACGCCAACAACTTAAATCAATAAATAGTTTTCTAAGATTTACAGAGATACTCACAGGAACACCTCAGCAAGTGAGAGCCCAAAAGTGGCAGGCTAAAACCTGGAACCTCAAGCCATGGCTAATACCAAATGAGAATCTCCCTCCTGGGCATACAGAAGACTGGGTGACTTGGAAGGCACTGATCGGACTGCACTCTGGCACCAGGAGATGTGGAGCCAAACTTAAGAAATGGGGCCACAAAGTAGAGTCTACAACATGCAAGTGTGGAGAAGAGCAAACCATAGACCACCTATTACAATGCAGTCTGAGCTCTGCTACGTTCATAATGGAGGACCTTCTTATAGCAAACCAGAGGCACTCCGAGTGGCCAGCTATTGGTCAAAGGACAGTTAGTATAATGCCAAGTTTTTTAAAAAGTACATTACAACTGTTCACTTGGTTCGCTTCTGACACAGTAAATAAAAAATTAGCAAAAAATGGCAGTGTCAGTGCAAAACAAAATGCAGAGTCTGCTAGGCTTTGATTCCAGGACCATCCGCAACCCCACAGAGACTAAAATCCACAAATGCTCAAGTCCCATTATATGCAATGTCATAGTAAAATGGTGTCCCTTATATAAAATGGAAAAAAATCAGGTTTTCTTTAGGGGTTTGATTTTTTTAAAGCCATGAATAGTGGAATCCATTGATACAGAGGCCCAACTATACTGATAATGTATGTGAATGCCAGATGTCATCAATCCCTTACTATATCTCATGCTGAGATTCTACAGTAACATGATTCCTATTTCATCAGTGAATTTTGGCAATTTTATGTTAGTTGAAAGCCTTCCAAATTCCTTCAGCATCTGTACATTACACTGCTTGTGCACAACTTTGCTCCTCTCTCTAGAAATGGCATTACTGGAATTTCTGCAGGTGAAAGGGGAGCAGCAAAGTTGAACTCCACCCCAGAGCCTTTCAGGCCTGCCCCAACAGACATGTTCATCAGCCGCACAGAGATCTAATCTACTGAGAAGAGCTCCCTTCATTTATCTTCATTATCGCCCCCACCTGCCATCAATTTAAGACTTAAACCTTTGCATCAGAGCAAACACACACACACACACACAGTGTTGGAAGTGTTGAAGAGCCATTGTAGTTGGATAAACATTTGTCTCTCCATTTGCAAGATAGTTGGAAACTCTCCTCCCCTTGCATGAGTGGAAAAACTGGGGCTGTATGTGCATGTGTTTTCCAGGCCAAACTAACGAATAACAGAACATTAACACATGGGCTTTTAATTTGTAGTGCTTCACAACAGTCCTGGAATATTTATTTTCTTTCTTTGCATGAGGAAGAATGCTCAGGACACTGTCAGGTACTCTTAAACTTATAGGTGAAGTATCCCTTATTCAAAATGTTTGAGATCAGAAGTATTTTGGATTTTGTTTATGTCTCTCCAGATTTTGAAATACCTGTACGTGCATATATTGTAACGAGATCTCTTGGAGATGGGACTCAAGGCTAAACATGTAGTTTTTTATGTTTGAGAAACACCTTATACATATAGCCTGGAGGTCATTTTTTAGATAATATTTTAAATAATTTTGCATAAGAAACAAAGTTTGTGTACACTGAGTTAACAGAAAGTAAAGTTGTCATTATTTGAGCCATCCATGTAAACAATTTCAGATTTTGGAGTATTTCAGAACATCAGATAAGGGATACTCAATTTGTTTCAAACTTAGCAGGTCCTTATTTAGTGGTACCTAGTTTAACCAAGAGTTCAGCCATCTCTGTATGCCAAAACTATTGCTTCTGCCAATGCCATGCCTTCACCCAGTGTGGCTAAGAGTCAAGAAAATAATTGGACCAGTAGTCTTAAGCATTCGTATAGCAAAGGGTTTCCTGTCCTGGCTCTGGGATCGCCACTAAAAAGATTACCAGCAGAAAGCTAAGCACCAAACAGCTTGTTCCAGTTCGCATTCAATCTTGCAAATAATGGGTGTCCAAAGGAAGGAACTAAATTACAGTAGAGTCTCACTTACTGCGAGACTCTGTTGTAAATTCAATTTCTTCTTATTTTGCAATCATAATCCAAATTGACCTTGTTCCCAAGCACTTCTACAAAATAAACATTAATCCAACCATAGATCTTAAAAATAGGTCTAGTTTCACTCATCCAACATTCTGTATTATCCAACGCAGTCTGCCTTCCACCCAGATCCACAGCTGTTTCAATACACTGCGATGTTTTGGCATTGAAATAATAAATACAGTAATTACTACATAATTTTACCATGTATTGAACTGCTTTTGCGTGTGCATGGGCGATACACCTTCCACCAGCCAACCCAAGGAGACACTCACACAGAGTTGGAATCAAAAATAGTCACAACTTTTTTATTGATTACAGGAACAAGTGTTGGTAGCCATGCATGGATCCTGGATCAGGATCAGGCAGCCCACTGCTGTCTGATACTAGTTTACACACCAGGGTGCTTCTGGCACAATACAGGGCCACGTTAGCTCGGCTTCCCTGGGAACCACCAGATGTTCCCCCTCTTCTGCTGGGGGAGATAAATAATCCAGATCCAGAGCCCATGCTACATGCCAACCCATGAAGTTGTGACAAGCTAACAAAACAAGCCAACAAGAACAAACTAACAGCAACCGAAAGCATGACCAACATGCAGGGTGGATGGACAGAGCAGCTGAAGCTGGCACAGTGCCTTAAGTAGGCTGCCCGGGCAGAGGGAGAGACCAGCCTCAGCCATTCTGGAGGCTTGGTGGGACCTGCTCCCAATTGGCTAGCCGTCTGCGACAGCTGGAAACTTTCTCACCACCCAGGGGGCTTCTGGGAGGAAGAAGCCCCCAGGCCCATGATGGCAGCAGAGGATGTCCTGTGTCGCAAAATCCCTGGCCCAGTAAGTCAGGCCATGCATTTTTCTATCCATTTGTTATAAAACATGATGTTTTCGTGCATAATTTGTAAAATCATAATGTAATTTGACGTTTGATGGGATTTTCCTTAAACCTCCCTTACTATCCAACATTTTTGCTTATCCAACGTTCTGCTAGCCTGTTTATGTTGAATGAGCGAGACTCTGTTGTAAATTCAATTTCTTCTTATTTTGCAATCATAATCCAAATTGACCTTGTTCCCAAGCACTTCTACAAAATAAACATTAATCCAACCATAGATCTTAAAAATAGGTCTAGCTTGTTAGTCTAAGCATAGAGACTATATGGCTCAGATGTGCCAGTGGACCAATGGCTAAAGGTAGATCCCTATGTCTAATAAGCTAACATCTTTGAAACATGTCCTTGAACTCTTGTCATGAAAGGGAGAGGCAGAAAGAACAAATTAAACTTCTCTTGTAGAAAGACTCTCTTAATTGGTAACTCTAATAACAATCAGAATCTCTTCTGTGTTTTCTTACATAATGTATCTGTTGTGCCCATTTTCCCAGTGCGTGCACATATTTGTCCTTCAAAAACCAGATGTTTTCTATCCAGTGGAGCTTTTAAAAGGAGATGAGCCTTGTTGGGGATTCTTTGTTTCACTCTCAAGCCTTTCTAAATGATGTGCATTAAGTGTCCAGAAGAATCTCCGCAGAAGATCATGTTCTAATAATCTTTATATCCACTGTGTCTGATGTAGGGAGCTGGCAACAGAGTTAATTGGTTTAAGGATGGATTGCAGAGAACTAGGGTGGAAGAGTTGGACTGAATTGCACCAATTACATTGGAAATAGAAGGTGTGGGATACAGTCCAGTAGTTCCATATATGACTGAAAGCTTTCTGAGCATATGTATGAAATCAACTATAGATGCACTTGTACAGGGGAATCTTCATGAACCATCATTTAGGACTTTTCTTTAAACATCTGTAGTTGTTTAAAGCACAAAGATTGAGAGGCAAATACCAGAAGGTGAGGTTTTCCCTGCTGTTGCTAAAACAGTTGCACATAGCAGTCAAAAAAGCACACGGTCTCTAACCATTAACAGGGGAGTAACGATAACTGGAGGGCTAGTGTGATGTAGCGGTATGAACATTGGATTATTAAACTGGAGATTAGGGTACAAATCCCTGCTCAGCAGTGGAAATCCATGGGGTGACCTTGGGCAAATCACCTTTTCTTAGCCTCAAAGGAAGGCAAAGGGTAAACTGCCTCTGAACAACTCTTGCCAAGAAAATACCATGATAAGGATACCTTAGGGCAGTGGTTCTCAACCTGTGGGTCCTCAGATGGTTTGGCTTTCAACTCCCAGAAATCTCAATAGCTGGTAAAGTGGCTGGGATTTTTGGGAGTTGTAGACCAAAACATCTGGGGACTCACAGGTTGAGAACCACTGCCTTATGGGTCACCATAAGTGGAAAATAATTTGAAGGCATGCTGCAACAAACAAATCGTAATGGGGCAGAACTCTGAGTGAACATATACCAAAATGCTCACATTTTTCTTCAACAAAATGAAACAACAGCCAACTCATCTTTCCCTTCTGATTTTAGAAATCTTTGCCAAATGATACTAAAATTTGCTTTATTGCACACTTGTTTCCAGACTCAGGTTATAGCTTCTAAGTGGTGTCAACTTAACATGCATTTAAATATTATGGAATGTTAAAGTACAGGTCACAAGGCATACAACGTTAAGATTTTTCTTTAACAGGACAAAATGCAGAGGCCTTCTGGAGTCCTCTGTGAAATATATGACTGACTGGTACAGTTTAGTTCCCTAATGTAATATATAATTCACAATATTAATATATAATACCACAAACACTGTAGTGTAAATCTCTCTCTACATATATGCAGATATAAACAATACAAGATATTATATGTGTGTGTAAATACATATGTATATACACAAATATATGTATATACATCAACATATATATGAACACACACACACTTCATATATAGAGGGGAAGAGAGATTTAAAGTGCAATTGTGTATGCTATATTCAACTAAAGTTGGCTCCATAGCACCCAGAAAGTGGGACACACGCATGGAAAAAGTTGGGCATAATAATCATCCTGATGAAGCCATTAATAGATGGACAAGTACTGTTAATACTCCTATACCACTACAGAAATGGCTGCATGAGTTGATCAAATGGCAGTAAAAATATGTGAGCCTGCTGCTTTTCCCCTCAAACCAATGAATAGTTGCTTATTAGAGTCAGGGTGTTATAGCTGTTGCTGTGACCCTTCAAAACATCCAGGGTGACCCTAAGTATACTCTTCTCTGAGTATTAAACATCCCCGACTCTCCCCCTCCCCAGCTCCCAAAATCAGGTAAGGGTGATCAGGTATTATAACAGACATCTAGTTTTCTAATGATTGCATCCTGTAACATTGCATTCATTTTATCATATTCCAGTGGTGCATGAATCAGTCAGCTTTTTCTTCAATAAAACGTTTGACATTTCATTCTGCTAGGAATTCTGCTTCACAGATGTGAACAGCCATTCGTTCCCAGCTCAAGGAAGGTTAGCCACATACAATGAGCAGGGATGGCCACTGGTCTGCCCCTCTGGGGACAATTTATGGGACCATTTGAACTAATATTTATCTAGCCTGCCACGACCTGTGTGGGAGAGGTTTTTTTAGACGTGGCCTTCAAGTGCATTATTACTGCAAAGAAGAGAGGCCAGGCTTAGCCAGCCAAGAGCAGCCGGAGGCGGTGAGTGATGGGGAAAGTGCGGGGAGGGGAATTGTTGCCTTAGGATCTTGGCTGATGTTTCAAGGCAGGGGAATGTGACAGTCACCAGGCCGTTGTGTAACTGCTGAGTGCCTGCAGCAAGCCTGAAAGGAAGAACCAGAGCATTCAATGCAGGTAAAAAGTCATCAAACTCCTAGAAAGTGCATTTGTACTTAACGTGTCAACTGGGAATAGGGTCAGGTCAGCAGGAATGATGTACTTCTTCTATATGGTTAACTTGAGGTATCCAGTCTATTAAGAGCCTAAGAGAGAAGGTTGGCATGACCCTCATACCACACACAGAGAAAAACATTTTCACAGCAGAGAGATTGCATAAAGACGACTTACAAGTCTAGGAGCATACAAATGCGTGAGAATTCTTTGAGATGCAAACAAATTCATGTGGAATCCATATGAATGTGAGACTTTTGCAATTTTATGAAGAAGTACAATTAAAATTAAGGTTTGGACTAGTTTTGGTACCACCTGTTTTGGGGAGGGCAATATAATAATGGTGCCAAGTGTGGCTCGCCTCATGCAAAAATGTAAATGGGAAAAGATGTGGAACAGTTGGAGAGGGGATGGATTTTGTTTCAGTCTAATACACTTGTAGCATTAATGGAAGAGTATGCTAGACATGTCTAACTAAAAGCAGTATCCATAGCAACATCAGAGACAAGACGGATTTATTATTTCGCACTCTGTTGAGGTAAATTGTGGGTTGCATCCCCACTGCAAGCCCATTAATGAAGTGAATCTGGTCTCCCTGTTTTTTTGAGAAAGTGTTTGAGAGAAACAAAAAAGTGGATGTTAAAGTACCTACAATGAAAAACACTGAATATCTTCAGATTGAGACAACTGGTATCGGAATGGCAAATGTAATTTAAGGTAAGCAAATGTAAGTGATTCTCACAAGACGACAAAATATCATAACTTCACATTCATGCCACTAGATACTGCAGTGGGAGTTCTGATTTAGGATTGTGGTGTAAAGCCTGAGAAAAACACTGTAACTGTATACAGATGCTGTGTGTGAGAGCGATTCTGTGTTTGGGATTATCAGGAAAGGGCTAAAACCAACAATATCAAAACTCTGTGTCTACACATTTGTGGTATGACCACAATTGGAATGTATGGTTCTGGTTACTGTATCTCAAAAGTATCTTGTAAAATTTGAAATGGTGCAGAAAGGGAAAACCAAAATCATTATAAGGTTGGAGCAAATCTAGAATTAGAAATGGTTGCAACAGCCAAAGCAGTTTAGGAGAAAAAGCAAATAAGTGAGCCTGAAAGTGGTGTTTAAAGTTATCCAAAGCAGAGAGACAGTAAACAGGGAGATATTTTCTCCCCCTTGCCATAAATACTAGAGACCAGTGGCCCTTCCACACAGTCCTAGATCCGAGAATATCAAGGCAGAAAATCCCACATCATCTGAGCGTGGACTCAGATAATCTAGCACAGGTGTGCTCACACTTTTTCAGCATGCGAGCTACTCTTAAAGCAACCAAGTCTAAAAGATCTACCTGCCCCCGCCGCTGCGCGCTCCCGCCGCCGCACACTCTTGCCACCGCGCGTACTCCTGCTGCTGTTTTTCGCCCGTGCAGCGCTTCTTCTGCCTGCGGGGCATTGCAGGAAGGAAAAAGCATGAGGCGGGGCATCCAGAGGGAGTGCTCCGCCCTGCCTGTCTTGCCGGCAATGGAGGCTGCACAGCTGCACCCTCCAGAGGCCCCGCCTCATGCTTCCTTCTTCCTGCAATGCCCCGCAGGCGAAAGAAGCACTGCGAGAGTGGAAGGCAGCCGCAGGAGTGCGCGTGTGCATGCGCATGGCAGGAGCACCCCATCCGGCTGGTGAGGCCCGAAAATCACCTGGAAGAGGGCCGAAGATCTACTAGCAGCTCCCGAGCTACCTAATGAGCACCCCTGATCTAGCAGATATTGTGGCATTTTCTGCTTTAATATTCTGGGATATAGGGATGTGGAAGGGTCCATGATTATCCAAGGATGTGGACTGTGAGATATTTGCCATCCCACCAACTAAATAAGAGCCCATACAACAGTGTGGATTGAAATATGGGCAACTTTTAATTAAATGTTACCTGAATTAACTTTATGTGACTTGCAACATGTATTTATTTATTTATTTATTTATTAAGTTCAACTTAATATACCACTCTCTCTGGCGCCCAGAGCGGTTCACAAAATTAGTGCGAATAAAACAAGTAAAATACATTAAAATACAGTAAAACAGTTAAAACACCCGAATTAAAACATATTGCCAGCCAATAGCAATAATTAGCAGTGGCATGCTAACAACGAACCCGTAGGTGCAGATAGTGGCAGTTGGCTATGGGCCGAATGCCTGCCTAAACAGCCATGTTTTTACTGCTCTGCGAGAACGGCAAGAGAGCCCGGATGGCCCGGATCTCTTCGGGAGGCCGTTCCACAGAGCTGGCGCGGCTGCGGTAAACGCCCTCCGGCGTGTAGTAGCCAATCTGCAAAACCTGATATTAGGCACATCCAGAAGGTTAAGTCCCTCTGAGCGCAGTGATCTCCTGGGCACATAAGGGGTAAGCCGCTCCTTCAGGTACACTGGCCCCAAACCATATAAGGCCTTGAAAGTTAGAACTAACACCTTGAAGATTACCGAATTCAACTGGAAGCCAGTGCAGTTCGCGCAGGAGTGGAGTCACATGGTCGGATCTTAAGGCTCCGAGAGCAGACGCGCTGCAGCGTTCTGCACCAGCTTAAGTTTCGGATTGCCGACAAGGGTAGGCCAATGTACAGCGCATTACAGTAATCGAGCCTCGAGATGACCGTGGCTTGGATCACCGTGGCCAGGTCGCAGCGGGAGAGGTAAGGAGCCAGGCGTTTTGCCTGACGTAACCGGGGGGGGGGGGCATGAACCTGGTGTAGATTTAAGCTGAGATACTGGCCCTCCATGACCTACCCCTCAGCTAAGTTGAGTGAAATACCTGGGTCCCCAGATGTAGTAAACTTTGTTTCCAGGGCAACCCCTCAGGAAAACGTACAAAGAATTCTGCCCCAATTACAAAGAATTTTACGGAGCCAGAACTCTCCCCATTTCAAGACCATTTCCGTTCGCCCTCACCTCAGTTACGAAAACACAGGTGATACTTTCTGTTCATGCCCTACACCACAAAGGGGTGCCTAATGGGAACACCAAATGTAAACCTATGGCTGCTTTCTGCCACAGATTACGGGAAAGTGTCTACTTTGCTTCTATCCCCCACCAGACTCCCCAAAGCGGCCTTAACGCCCCTTTGCCAGTCACCTAGCAATTGGTGGTTGCCTACATCTGATAGATACCATCACTTTGGAAGAAATCAGTGCGGTGAAGCTACGTTCAAATCAACCGGCTGGACAGGGTGGACCCTCTCTTAAAGATCCCACCGCTGCCGCCAATATGTGACCACTCCACTTCTTGACCGGCCTCAGACTGGACAATCTTTCTATGTCCACACTGCTGACCTCCAATCCAAGGAAACCTCGAAGTTACCTCAGCAACTTCACGTTTATTGGCAGGGTACTGTCTCACCCCTTCACCATTTAACTGACTGGAGTTTTAAAACTTCTCAGTGACCACTTGACCACGCTGCCACCATTTATCCGGCTGACCACTGACTTTGAGGGCCACCACCAATAAAAGAATCAGGAGAGGTGTTTTCCTTTTAAGATGCAAACAATTTATTTTGACACAAATGGGTACAATCTTGGTTGGTTTCAAACTTCCTTAGAGGCACAACTTTTTCTGTTACATAACACAATGGGGACCTATTATAGGGTTTCCACTAAACCTCTATAAACCCCTGCAACTTTAACTAGGGTCTCTATACCCTTTAACTGGACTGCTCACTAGCAGACCTTAAGACACACACTAACACTGGACCGTTCTCTTTCAGTCCTTAGGACACTCTAAACTAGAACATAACTCCTCCCCTCTCATTTGGCAGTTGGCTTCCGCTCTTTTCCAACTGTAGAATTCAAACCTGAACATTCTACTAGCCTCTAGCCCTGGTTGCCATGGCGACAGCTCTTCTAAGCTTCTGCCATGCCTCCCTTCTGTTTCACCCACAGAAACAAACCATAGAACATTCAAAACAACATACATTTTAACACATGTCACACAACATTTACACACAAATAATCAACATCATTACAATCAGGCCTAAAGTTTGTGATGTCACTGCGATGAATGTACAAGTCCATACCTTTAGCCAACGTCTTATGCACAGCTCGGTTAGCCATCTTTCTAGCTGCGTCAAACTTTGTGATGTCATGCTGTAGATGCAAAGCAATGCCTCTTTGATCATCTGAAAATCAGCCAAAACCTGGATAACCAAGGCTTTGCTTTTAGACAAGCTCAAGTCATTTCTACCCAAGTGGATCACAAGCACAAGGGAGGAAGCACTCTCCCTGATGCAAACAGTCACTGGTGCAAACCATGCCAATGGAGGCCTCTCCTGCCTCTCAGGTCATCTCCACCCAGGTTGCTAGAACATCGGGAAGAAACACTCTCCCCGTTGCAAACAGCAATGGGTACAAACCATTCCAATGGAGACTTCTTCTGCCTCTCAGGTCATTTCCACCCAAGTGGATCGCAAGTTCATCGGGAGGAAGCACTCTTCCCAATGCAAGTCATGCCAACTGAGGCCTCTCCTGCCTCTCCTCTCAATAGTGGCCAGGGGCTTTAAAAGAAGCTTACACTAATTCATTGAAAGCAAAATACTACCAGTGGCTAATTATGGCTTTATATTTTATGCAGTATTAGTAGCAGTATGTCTCCACATGGTTCGCTCCACTTGCATTGTACCAATGCTCTTTGTACCAGAGCTAGGAAACATAACAAGCAGATTTCTCATATGCAGTTGGCTGCCAGTGTGAGAACAGGCTGCTGAATGAAGTAGAGCTAAGTTCTGATGCAGCACGATCCTTCTCATGCTCTTCTGATGTAGACCAGGAATGAGGAAACTTGAGATTTGTCAATGTTATTTGGAAAAAGGATGTGGATCAATGGTTGGCAATATTAGATTGCTAAACAAAGCAAATCAAATGTGTATAACTAGTGCATTCTCTAGTTATGCACTACCCCCATCTGGGATGGGGGTAGCCCCCCAGTTTCTGCGACTATGCTGTCCTGAGCAGCATAGGCAAAGGATGAAACAATACAAGCTGCAATCCAATGATTTAGGCATCTACAGATTTTCCACCTCAATGTTAAGATCCAGCATCTTTAAGAAGGAAGAAACCACCTATGCTCAGTTAATACAACCATTTCTAACAAAGGTGGTTCTTCACTCATTCTGCCTCTCAGGTCATTTCCACCCAAGTGGATCACAAGTTCATCGGGAGGAAACTAAAGATATGAACTTTTTAAAGCATCAGATTCCTATAAATATGTAAAATATTGATTCCATATTGTACTTTTGTAACACCATCCAATTCATTGAACAGCTTACTCGATTTCCTGTAGCAAACTCTGTACACATGCCCAGAAATCTATAATTTAATTCAAGTCTTTGGATAATTATTGCTTTTCCTTTTGTCTCACGCCGTGCTTGAAGTAATATCTGTTTCTTGAATACTTTAATAACACATTTCTTTGGAATGCATCACTAAAATATTCACCAGTGATACAACGGATCAGCTAGCTGCTTCTATTCTGGATGTTGGTTTTTACTGGAACACCAAGATCAGCATCTCACATAAACATGAAGCTGTAAAGGGAAACTCTGAATCTGGTCAGAGAAGGGGGAAATGCCCCCCCCCCGCCCCAATACAGCAAGATATTTCATATGGCGAAGACAACTCATACTCTCCTACTCCCAGATCCAGCAATTTAAAATAGGTTCAGCATAAGGTAAAGGTTTTCTCCTGACATAAGTCCAGGCATGTTCAACTCTGGGGGTTGGTGCTCATCTCCATTTCTAAGCTGAAGAGCCGGCGTTGTCCGTAGACACCTCCAAGGTCACATGACTGGCATGGAGCGCCGTTACCTTCCCGCCAGAGCAGTACCTATTGCTCTACTCACATTTGCTGACAACGGAAGCTCACACTGCTTCCAGGATTTGAACTCACAACCTTTCGGTCAAAAAGCTCAGCAACCCATTGCACCACCAGGGGGGCTCCAAGCATAATGGATGCTGATGGAGATTCAGCATAATGCACAGTTAATAGTAGATCAGCCCCCCTCCCTCCTGTCCTTCAGAAGGGTGGTGAAGACCTGGCTGTGGTACCAAGTCTTTGGGGCAGTGCAATTAAGCAATAATAGAATGGTGTCCTGAGATGGTTTTTAAGCAACTGATTTTAAAGTGGATATAAGTGATTTAATGTTTGTATATATTTTTGGTTTTATGTCCTGGCACTGAATGTTTGCATTTATATATGTTGTGCTCCACCCTGAGTCCTCTGTGGGGTGGGAAGAGCAGAGTATAAATGTTTAAAATAAATAAATAAATAAAATATCCATTGATTCTGCTGTTGAAAGAATACCGAGGAACATCACAGATTAATATCTCAGGAAGCATGCTCAAGACAAGTCATAGAACTAATGAAAAAGATGAATAGAAATAGGATCCAGTTGGAATGTTCTTCTCCTCCTAAACAAGGTTTAAACACCAACATTTATGAGACTGCAATGAGAATCCAAGATCTCTTGGCTATACTGATACAATCCTCAATTGATAGAGTAAAGGCCAAGACTTGTTCCTGGAATCGCCAACCAATCAGAATCATTGCACTGGTCTTACTAAAATACCTAAGATTGATTGTATCCTGTCTGAAAGGTTACAAGGCAGATGATTTATACCTCAAAAACCGTTAGTCAGGGGTGATGTGCAAATCTGAAGTTTGCTCCTTTGTGTGTATGTATGTGCTTGCAAGTCAACTTCTGGTGACCCCATGAATGTCATAGGGTTTTCTAAGGCAAGGGATCCTCAGAGCTGGTCTTGACAGTTCCTCTGAAATATAGCCTACACTTTGGGATATTCATTGGTGGTTTCCCATCCAAGTACTAAGCAAATCTGACCTTCCTTAGCATCCAGGATCAACCAATATTTAGGCCTCTTAATTCTAGGCTGCATATAAAACTCGGACACTCAATCTATTTGCACATACAGTCATTATTTTTACTCCCATGACACATTATCAAACCTTAGAATATAATCTTGCTGTCATATAAATTATGGATACCAGTAATTTCCATTTATGTACATGGAAACTCATAAAAAGGCCTTATCAAAGGAGGACATTACACATTTGATGTTTACAGACTTTTGACTCCTGAAGGCTTGCTATCCTCTTGATGAGAGTAAGGGAGACATACAATGCACTCTTTTAGCTTGCTCTAGATTCAACAATTGTTTCTTAAGTGAAGAATAATCGGTGAGCTAAGCACATATGTAATAAGGAGAGACAAATAAGTTCAGCTACCACTGCAGAATTACAACACTGGAGAACAATTTGCTGCATTCCTTCAAAGGCCTGCATGAACCCAATCTCCTAAATAAGTACCAGACACCAAGTGCTCCGTAAGCAAACAGAGCCCCTGAAGTGCATAAATGAAATAAGTAAAAAGCTTCACATTACATATAAACCAGCCGTTTGCACCTTGTTATTAATGGTCTTGGCTGTGACCTCTGAACCCAGCCTTACTTGGAGTCACGAATCCACAAGCTTTGGCACCTTTGCAATAATTCCTAAATGCAGAAGAAGAATAAATAAAACTGTCCAATTTTAGATTAGATTCAATAAAACAGAATTTAGTTTCAAGCCTAGTCACATTAGGAACTTCATTAACGTCATCCACAAATGGTCTGCTGTCTCTAAATGTTAGAAATACTATCTTCATGGCCTTGTTGCTTTGATAGCCAACATATTTTAATGGAGATAAGATTCAATACTACAGGTGACATTTGAGATATTAACCCAGCAGAACCATTGCTTTAGGGTGAGAGAAACTAGTATGTTGGAGATCTTCACATTAACCCAATCTACTTTTTAAACTCACATTAGAGCCACTGAACCACAACTACGGTGCTTTCCATGGTATTTGATAATTCCAATATCATGCAAGAGAAGTACAGATCATAGAAGTAATGCCACAAGACCAATAGGCAGACTATTTTAGTTGGAATGAAATGAGTATAATGGCATGTTGGAGAGGGGAGGCAACACAGTAACCTATCCTTTAGTTTTCTTGGCAAGCTTTGTTCAGAAAGGGTTAGCCTTCGCCTTCCTCTGAAGCTGAGAGAGTATGACTTGCTCAGTGTCACCCAGAGGGCTTCCAGGGTCTAGCACTCAAACCACTACACTATGCTGCTCATTGCTACAAACATCAAATGGTCATAACTACTTTAATTTATTAAACACATATAGGCTTCCACTAATAGGCTTTAATTTACTGCAGATGCAATCATATCTTTGGAAAACCATATAGCATGTTTGTAAAACCATACAAGAGTGCCTTTTCAGTGTCATTTGTAGAGGCCACCATAATCCTTTCAGATTGACCAAGAAAGCATAGTTCATGCATTCATGAGTGTTAAAGATAGATTATAATAATCGCTCGTTGATTGGAACCTTCAACCAATACGCAATACAGTATCTTACCTCCCAACAGCATTATGTCCTTAACAGATTCTAGTATCAGTGTCCTGTCATCTATAGCAATTCATTACCTTCTAGGCACAGATCAAAGAGAGTTTTAACATTTATGAGCCTTAACCTTATTCTCAGTGAGCATGCTGATCCAGCTTATATTATGAAGATGTGAGTGGAGGAAGATGAGGTGGAAGACTTCTCCATACAGCGGTAGGTGAAGTCTAGCAGAAGAACAAAGCAGCAGCATTGGAATGATTTATCAGATTATTTCTTCCTCACTGAGGCCATCCAATAATCTACTGGTTTGAATGTCTCTATTTGAAGGCGGGGAGCCAGCAAATAATAGGTATATTGCTGGTGTACCTCCTACCCTGATGCTCAACAGCCACACACTTCCTGGCTCACTTCCCCAGTTTGTTATGCTGGGAGACTTCAACATCCATGTTGAAATTATCCAATTCAGAGCGCCTGAAGATTTAATGTTCTCAATGATGTCCATGGGTCTATTCTGGGTTAGCCATGATGCAAGGAACCCCTAGACTCATTTTTCTCCATTAAGTCAGATGTGATGATCCACAGATAGAGGAACTCTCTATACTTCCATTTTTATGGACAGATAGAACACTACGTGTTGGCATTTAGGTTCACAGAGGTTTGGAGCTTTGCAAAGTTAGGGCAAATGAAGGCAGATTTAAGGTCAGCCCTGGGTAGCTTATAGATATTGATGGTTATTGAGGAAGGATATTTAGATGGTTATTGAGTGAAGCAATGGAATGAAGAAATGGCAAGGGTGGTGGACATCACTTCTGAATGCTCTTTCCTATGGGGTAGAGCCTAGCAAACTGTATTGTTTACTAGGAAGTAATAAAACAGCTGAAATAAAAACGAAAGCATTAAGAATGGAAAACTATGAACAAATCTGGTTGAATGTGGATAAGAGTCCATTGGAAGGTTTATTCTATAGCAATAGCAGCAAAAAAGAACTCTAACTTCTCGAGTGGGCTCGAGTTATCCAGCAGAGGTACGAGTATTTCATGGGGTCAGTGGTCTTCTTGACTCAATCGCAGCAGAATGAAGACCACCCACAGCAAATAATACCCATGTCTCTTTGCAGAGAAAAACAACCTCAAATCCATTATTGGATGCTGTCGCTGCTACATATCCAGTGGACTTAAATTGGATTCCTGCTTTTCCCATGTTACTTGCTGTTTTCAATTATGTAGCCTGAGATGTGTAGAGTTGATCCTTGGAGAGTTGAGTCACCACATGCATGATGAACCCCTGCACTTCCCAATTTATAGGAACAGCCAAAGGAAATCTTACCAAACGGGTTAAGAGAGTGGTGAATACCTCACTGTGGCAAAGCAGGTTCTGGGATAAAGGGGACTCTTGGTGATGCCTTTATTGACAAACTCACTCTGAACCTACAAAATGGTATAGCCATCAGCTAGTATTTATATTCTTTTTCTGGAGATCATACGGCACCCTTCCAATTTCAGGGCTTTCCATATTAAAAGATTATCTAGCTTCAATCTTGCTTCAGGCTTATTTAGGGGATAGAGATAGCTTTAATCACTGGAAACTGGACAGGAGGAGTATGTTCCTTAAGGTTCTCGACCTCTCAGGGGCATTTAATACCATCAACCATGACATTTTTCTGAGTTGTCTCTGTTAGGTCTGAGGCACATCTCTCATGCTATTTAACACAGACATGAAACCACAGGTCAAGAATTTTGTGATTTAGTATCAACTAGTAAGGAAACGGATTCAGTACTAAACGAGTCAGTATAATTGGGAATGGACTGAAGGAGAAAAACAAAATTTAAGCAGAGTCCAAGCAATTCAGAGGTGCTCCTGATCAGTCAAAAGTTAGATCAAGGAAGAGAGATAATCTGCGCTGGATGGGATAACATTCTTCCCTGAAATTCCAGGTCCACAGATAGCATTCTTTGAGTCTGCCAGCAACCTAGATGTCTGTCTAGGTTTTGGCAGGAACCACGTGTGTGTGGAGTTAAAACGGATGTGCCAGCTGTATCCAGTCTTGGAGATGTGAAATCTTGCTACAATGACTTATACATTAATTACACCCTATTTAATGTGACACGCTCAGTATGGGTCTTCCTTTAGAAACTTAATCAGGTTCAAAATGCAGCAACTACACTGGGACTGGTTATAAGGAACATATAATGCCCGTGTTGCAAAACTTCATTGCTACCAACCTGTTTCCAGGCACAATTCCAAATGTAGTATATTGCTTGGATCCAGACCAGGGATGTTCATTACGGTGATCGGGAGCACCTAGGTGATCTTTGGCCCTCTTCCAGGTGATCTTTGGGCCTCACCAGCCAAATGCCGCTCCTGCCTGCCATGCAAGACGTGCGCTCCCGCCGCTGCCTTTGCGGGTCTTCTTTTGCCAAAATGAGGCTTTAGTGGGTGGGCCCTGGTGCTCGTCTTGCCACGCACGGTGTGGTGACATGACCGCCCATTGGTTGCTGCTGGGGGGGGGGGAGCAAGGCGAAGGCACGCACATGGATAGGATGCGAGGCTGTGGGAGGGAATGTGTGTGTGTGTGTGTGTGTGTGTGAGAGAGAGAGAGAGCCAAGGAGAGAAGAAAGAAATCTGGAAAACTTTTTCAGATCCTTTTGGCAGGCAGGCGGGCGGGCGGGAGGGAGAGAAAGAGGCGAAGGAGGCCGGGCAAAGTGGGGCAAAGCCAAGCAAGCCCCGCCGCAAACCCTGCTGGTGCCCTCGGGACTCCCATTCCAAGCTGAGACCTGGGCGAGCGAGCTGTGTGGGGCTGCTTTCTTTCCTTGGTTGGGGCAAGGAGGAAGGATGTTCCTGGGGCTGAACCCGAGGAGGGGGCTGCGGGGATGGAGACTCCCACTGCTGCTGCTGCTTGTTCCCTTGCCGCCTTTCTCCGCCTTGCCCTCCTCGCCCTTGAAGGAGAAAGGCGCCGCGGGCCCACGGGAGAGAGAGGGGGGGAGGGTGGCTCTTCAGAGCTGACTAGGAAGAGCCACCCTCTCTCTCTCTCTCTCTCTCCCATGGGCATGGACTGCCACCAGTGGGAGGGGTCCTCCTTCCTGCCAGCCGTCCACTTGGGCGTCCTTTCTCAGTGACACCCTCGAAAGGAAGGAAGCCCCCGCTGAATCTGTCACTTTGGGGAAGCACCTCTTCCACTCTTCCTTCTCCTGCCCAGGTAAGGAAATCTCGAGGGAGGAGGGTGGGAGGCTGCCATGGGGAGGCTCCAGCCTCACGTGGGTCCCTCTCTCGGTTGAATTTCCTGGCCCAGGCAGCAGCCAGGCGGCCCCTCTTTCCAGCCCTGCGCCTTCCAAGCCGCCGCTGAAGCCATATCTGGCCGGAGCGCTGGCGGGTGCGCCTATAAATACCCTCCTGCTACGTGCGAGGGAGGGGCCTGCTGTGCACGCAAGAAGCAGGACGGGATGGGGACTTCCTGCTTCGCGAAAGCACGCAGCAGGAAGGAGGAAGGCAACAAAGACATTAAGAGAGAACGCGTGCGCAGGCGAGGATCCCCTTCCCGGGTTTGCGCGGCGGCAAGTTCGTGGGCAGGCAAGAAAAAAGCCCCACGCAGACGGAAGGCTGCAGTAGGAGCGTGCGCGCACGCATGCACGCGCTCACATGCACAACAGGCGATCTTTTCAACTTGATTGTTCATATAGTAGCTCGCATGATGAAAACGTGTGGGCACCCCTGATCCAGACTAACAGAGTCTTCCCAATGGCCGCTTTTATCCCCAAGCATGTATGTTTTGTGTGTGTGTTTTTTTTAACATTTCCGTATGTCTTTGAAATGATGTTATGTGCTGTGATGACCCTAGCTGTGGGTTCTCAAGGCACTAATCTGGCCCTTTCTCTGTTCTCTTTCTGCTGGCAGAGAAATGCATTTTTGATTAGGTAGGCCCATTGTAGGATAACCTTTTAATGCAGTTGCCATACTTCCATCTTCACTATTATGTTTTACCTGTTTTAAACTACTTCAAATTAGTTTCAAAAGAATGCTTATTTAATTTTTGAAATATTTTATGTGTATTTTGCTTTAACTGGACAGTGTAAGTACTATTTTGTCTCTCCAGTAGGTATTGGAACCCATGACTTTAGAACTAATTTCAGAAGGATTTTGCAAGCATTCTCTGGAAAGGATGATCCATCCCCTTCCAGGCACCCTACCAATTGAAGAGTAGAGGGAAAGGTATCTGAAAATAAAACCTTCTGAAAGAAGAAAAGACTGTGGGTCCCACCCAGTGCCCATATGTGGTTGAAAATTACCACCAAGGAATTGCAAGTTTTGATGGAAGGTTTACTACCCCTCAAGATCACGTATATACTTGCAAAAGCTGTTCTGTACAACTGATAAACTCTGTGTCTTAAAGGTTCACATCCTTACTTGGCCAAGGAAACCCACTGGGTGGCCTTAAAGAAGTCACACTTTCTCTGCTTCGGAAGGCAGAAATGGCAAGCCCCTTCTAGACAAATCTTGCCAAGAAAACCCTGTGATAGGTTCACCTCAAGGTCTCAATAAGTAGCAAATGATCTGAAGGCACAGAACATCATCATCATTAGTCTTAGGACTGTCTTGATCTAAACCAGAGGTGAGAATCTCACACTAGGGTAGGAATCATGTATCCCACGTTTTTTTAAAAGTTTAGTCAATAATAGGAGGAATGCTGGCAGTCCAGCAACATTTCGAAGGCCCTCATTATTCCATGTCTTGGAATAGCTATTAGGTTACTTCAAGTCTAAGCAATGAAATGAGCCAGCCCTCCTGTTCAAGCTCAAATACTCATACTGAAACAAACATGGCTTAGAAACTGCCAGTTGGTCGCTGCTACCTGAAAAGCATAATAATAAAAGACTTGTCAAATGCTGGAGTTTGCTATTCTTAAATATTAAAAAGAAATGTGAAATTTAAAATCAATAAATCCAAAATGGATCTGATTCAATTTATAGAAAATTTATCAAAAAGGCTTAACATGAACTAGTTGAAGTGATGTTGGACCGGCTCCTACTTTCAATATGGCAAGAGGTTTTACAAGGGAAATAGAACAAAAAGTATATAGCTAACAAACATGGTATATGTGTGTGCATATATATGTGTATGTATGTATATATATATATATATGTGTGTGTGTGTGTGTGTGTGTTTGTATGTATATATATATATATATAAATATATATATATATATCTCCAATATTTATATACTATTTTATCTCATGGGAACCACCTAGGCGAAGAATTGCTGACAGTTAGACCTTACAGAACATTGCCAGCTCTACATACACCACAACCACAACCAATTCTAGTACATTCATTTCTGAGAGGAGACAGTGAGAGAAACCAGCTCTAGGGAGTGATACATGGGAGGCTGTAGTTCATTTATAACCCCACACATACGCTGGAAAAGGCTCAACTTTAAAAAGCATTATATTGCTTACCTTATGGGCCCCTGTGGATGGTGAAGTGAAATTGCATGAGCACAACATGACTATTAATCATCACAGTGATACCAGCGTGAGAAACAGCCTCTGTGGCTTATGTTCATTTGGAAGAAAACTTTGAGAGCTACCTCCTGGTAGCTGAATAGTTCCAGCAATTTGTATCTCTCCCTTTCCAGTGTTGTCATAAATGAACGCAAATTTAAGTACAGATGGAGTGGTAGGTGATAAAGTTGTCATAGGAGAAAAAGATCCAGAATTGAGAAAAGCATGAAATAAAATTAAAAAATGGACTTGGGGTGTTGAGCTGATTTCAGTTGTCTGATACTAATTTACAGAATATAAAACTAATGTTTAGGCAAATTTTTATATAAACACATCTGGAATGTAATTATCAAGTAATCTTCTAGAAAGTGGTACAAAAACATGCATCAAGATTAATAGCTGGCCTCCATGCAAAGCACAGAATGATCCTTTGTGAAGATGGTTTTAACTGTTTCTTGATTTAATGCAGGAAGTACACCTTTGGCCAAAGCACTACTTAGATGACCATACTTGCAGGTTAAAAAAATGCATGTGTTATCCAATGCTTGCTTGACTGCTATTATTCAGAAGATTTGGGCACTTATGTTTTCCCCCACATAGTTGCTGTTCTGAAGGGAATCAAAAGGAGTAAGGTGTAAAACATGAGCTGTGTAAACGATTCTACAAGGCCAAAGGCCAAAGCAAGCTATCAGTTTTGCTCTCTGCAATTCAAAGAAATTCTTACCAAGGTATCAGTCTCCATCAAGTGCTAGGAACAGTTAAACAATTCCAGAAACAGCTGCAAGTACAAGTGACAAAGTCCACTTATTAAACTCATGATTTATGTTTCAATTAATCGTAAATGTGGGGGCAAACACATTAACTCATTTAATCTCTGGTTGGACAAGTGCAGCCGTGGGCTTTTTAGTAACAGCACAATTCCTTAAGAGGCATGTAAGTAGACAATGATAACTGAACGACCATATCCTGTGATAAATTTATATCCTTGTCCTATCTTAAAGACTGAGGTAAAATTATGGCGGGGGGGGGGGCAGGTTATAGTCAAGATACCTACAATGAGCGCCTTGCCTCAAGGGCACCCATCTCATCATCACTGTCATAGCTACACTTTCACCTACCCTCTCATTTTAAGTTGTGATAAGTATGCTCCAGAACCTGGAAAGTCACACAGCTTTCTAGCTCCTTTAGAAGTAATGCTGTGACAATCCTGGGGTGCTTTTTTCGCCTTTGGGAAATAGGGGGTGGGGGTGGGTGGGTGGGAAATGCAAGGTTTTGCCTGAAAAATTTTTCCCCAAATTTCAATGTGTGTGTGTGTGTGTGTGTCTATGTTCAAACACATGCTAGAGACTTTGGTGTCAGCAGAATTCCTAAGAATACGCTCAGAACCTCAAATGATTGCATGTGGCCCACAAGCTGCATGATACAAGTCCCTGCTTTACACCTATCTTCATAGATGGCCCTAAATAGGAAGGAAAAGCTACACAAATGCTGCTGTTTCTTTTCTTTTCTTTCTGTGCCTGATCTTTTGTTTAGGGAGAAAAAAAAAACATATGAGCAGCCAAGAAATTGACTCCACATTGTGGCAATGGATTGCCTCACCAGTATGTGGCATTGGCAGGTGCTCAATGTTGTCAGCCCTGCAAGTTACATTTGTTTTTGCCCGATAAATATTTAAGTCCCTTTGCAGTTAAGAAGGAAATTTCAAACTCACAATTTGCCAGATTTATTGCTTTCTGGAATTTCTTAAAGAGAAAGCAGCAGCCTCAAGTTGTACAACTAATGTTCGAGTAAGCACAACACTTCCCACGCACCCTGACACACACTGTGTGTTTGTAAAGTTATACAGGTTCTAAGGCTTAACAAGGGGTACAGCAATTTTTTAAGCACCAGCAATAGGATGTAAAACAAAACTCAGCCCTGGAGTTTGCCTTCATTCATGCCCTTAGTCCCAAGTCTTTTTGCACTAGAAAGGGTGCTGATGATACAAGAGTTTCTGAGAACATGACCCAAGCACTGAGTTCCAGCCATTCAAATTTGAGACAGCTGATGCCAAAGGCCAGCAGGCATGAGGCGCTCGATCTTCTCCATCATGAAGCTCAAAGGTGACAAAAGAGTTCCAAAAAACTGAAAGAAAAGAGAAAGCTACAATAAAGCTTAATGCTGCACATGGAAAAAATATATTTTACTAGCCTCCAAATTGAAGCCCAGGAAATATTTTTCTAAAGGTATTACTGCTATAACTCAATGAATATGCGTTTTTTAAATCCAACCAAAACTGTAGCTTAGTCAGCAGAGTAAAATATATAAAGTATTTTCCTTTGTTTTTTTATTTACATAAATGCAAAAATGAAAACATTTTTGGCCTTTTAAGAATACAAGTTTCACCCAGCTTTTTTCAGAATAATTCAGTGAGTTGAACGCATTCTTTCTTATACAAATTTATTAATTAACGCGTTTCTTTAATTTTGTTTGCTTTCATTGTAACTATATTCAGGGAACATGAATAGTATAGAAATAATGTGTCCAAGCTGCTGACAACACAGTACTGGATTTACTCAATTAATTCTCCATCTTTTGCTCAAATTCACAAGGGGAAACCAACCATTTTAGACTCTTGCTTAAACCTATTTAATTTTACATCCACACTATTTTACATAATATATTTTTGTAACTGCTATTAGTAATAGTGAGAATTGTTTAACATTTGCAGTATCAGGAAAATGTAGCTAGCTAAAATGTGAAATAGTACATTTGTCATGTCAATACCTAACCAAACAGCATCCTCATTTGTCTTGAATCTGAATCTATTTCACTTTCCAATACTACAGTAATAATGCTTTAAATTGTAGGATTGTTCTTTATATTCCAGGATTTTATTCCAGGTTTTCATCCTGGAAGCCAAGCTGCAAATATTAAAGCTGTGAGAGTCAACTCTAACATGAAACCAAGAAATTAAAAATGTAGGTTAGTATTGCAAGAAAAGGTTTCCCTTTGTCTCTGTACATTCAGTTTGTATGAGACTATTTGAAATGGTTTAAATGTATAACATTATTCATTAAATATTTCTAAACCATACACATTCTCTCACAGATAAGCAAAAGTTTCATGTGTTTAAAAACAGAGATGTTCAGCAGCTGTGTACTAACCTAATCCTTTAGTGTCACCTAACACATTTAACACCACAGTATGGAGATTTATGCCTTTAAAAATAGCATGCACCCATTATAATTTTGTTGCTGGGATTCATTGAATTATTTATCTTGTTACTATAGCTCTAAAGGTTACGCACAGCTCTGCAATAACATACAATAATCCTGGAGTGTAAACAATGATAGGACAACAATCTGAGGGATACAAACTGTTTATCTCATATTCTGCCTAAAACAGGCATGTACTACCGTGTTTCCGGCTTACATTAGCCGACGGTACCCAAAGTAAGATTAAAGTAAGACTTACCGCGGGCGGCATGGCGTGGCTTCCTGGCTGGGCGCGAGGCTCCCAGAGGGGCTCAAAAGGGCCCGGAATCCTCCTCCTCTTCCTCCTCTTCCTTCCAGCGGCGACTTCCATCCTCCTCCTCTTCCTCCCAGCAGCGCCTTCTCCCTCTCACCGGTTCCGCCCCTCCTTCAGTGAAGGGAGGAGGGGCGGAGCCGCCACCGGGGCGAGAGGGAAGAAAGCGCGGCGGGTGAAGTCCCGCCGCACGGCGGCTCAGGCGTCTTCCCTGCCGCCGCCCCACTCGCCCGCGCTCCAAGCGAGCCGGGCGGCGGCGAGCGCCTGAGTCGCCCTGGGGCGGGACTTTCCGCCAGTGCCTTCTCCCTCTCGCCGGATCCGCCCCCTCCCTTCACTGAAGTCCCGCCCGCACAGCGGCTCAGGCGCTTTTCGCCGCCGCCCGGCTCGCCCCGCTCGTGTTAGCGCCGCTGGAAGGCGCTGCTGGAAGGAAGAGGAGGAAGAGGAGGATTCCGGGCCCCTTTTGAGCCCCTCTGGGAGCCTTGTCGTCCAGCCAGGAAGCCACGCCATGCCGCCCGAGGTACATCTTACTTTGGGGGTATGGCTTATATAAGCCGACCCCTCTGACACCCCGGATACGTCTTACAATTGGGGGTGTCATACTTTCGGGGAAACACGGTACCTTGGCCATTCCATCCATAACTCACTAACCTGGAGACACCTTAATCACTTGTTCACCTACATAAAGATTGCTGGGATATGGGAAAGGATGTCATCTCCACTTCCACCAGCACCACCATTCTTCCAATAACATTGTCTTAAGCTGTCAAAA
The DNA here is from genome assembly GCA_030556195.1 of Anolis apletophallus. Taxonomy (NCBI): domain Eukaryota; kingdom Metazoa; phylum Chordata; class Lepidosauria; order Squamata; family Anolidae; genus Anolis; species Anolis apletophallus. The sequence goes on along the minus strand of JARBWK010000005.1, from coordinate 57,210,611 downwards.
TTTAAGACACAATTAAAGACCTATCTCTTCTGGCAGGCCTATGCTGTTGATTCTAAACTATGAATTCTAAATTTATATTCTATTAGTATTGTGCTTTAATATTTGTACTTCCAAATGTAGTCTCATAAAAGCACTGCAGTGATTCACACAAGAGGCTAACAGAGCTTGGGTAATTGTCTCCCCCTGATAGGGATCATTGCTGGTATATTAGATCAGCCTAAGTTGATAAAACGTATTCTATACCACTGTTTCTCCTGTAATGATGCTGAATCTGAGAGAATGGAGTGAAGCAAAAAATCTGAAGAATGGAGCAAAACAAAAATAGTGAAACATTTGTATTGTAAGGACTTAACAAATGTCTCTTTAGAGCTCTAGCTGCTAAAAAAATAGCTACACCACCACAGTGCCTTCACTATAAAGTAGTATTCTTTTTTATATTTCTGAATACTAAAATCTCAGTATCAATGAAGCCCTTCATTAGATGGCTACAGAAAAAGATGCTGCTAATCACCACGTAGACAGACAACAATGGAATAATCACACCTTCAAGCAGGTTTCCTTTCACATTGTTCACAATGCAACTAGTCCTGTTAGATTAGATGTAAGAAGGGATGATCTGAAGGACCCTACCATATGAAAACAGAAAGGGTGAAGATGGAACATTTTCCTTATATCATGCTTGAATTGACTGTAATATAACTTGTAATGTGACAAAACATGGAGGCAGAGGAGAGGAAAATGAGAACTCATATGAGTGACATGATTGAGGCTACATCTACACTTCTTTTTCTAATTTATTCCCTTTTGGACAAAAGAATATAACATTACCATCTCACCAGCTTATATCTCCTCAGGTTGAAAAACTATGCAAACAAGTTCAGATAAGAGTAATCCTATTTCCCACTGTGACATTAAACACTTCTGGAAAATGGAACTTAGAATCTATAAATCTTTTCAGCTGTAACAAAACCGAACAGAGATCCTGGTGCCCCAAAGGACTAAATGGAAAACTTCCATTCACTTCAGTGTAGCGGCCATATGCCAATTCTGCGCTTTTGCTGTTGGCATAGTCCATTGTGTGTACACTACAGCTATTAAAAGATTTGCTGTGGTTTTTGGCATCTCAACAAGTTCTTGCAGTTTGGCAAGAATCTTGTCTGGCAATTTGATTATAGAGGAAACAAGTGAAATATTATCCAGTGAAAATACATAAGCAAATGTTATTCTGTTAAATAAAAGATATTAACATAAAGTTTTTAAAGTAAGAACAGAGATAACAATCTAGACTGGATCTCCGAGAACATCTAATATCTTGTCTTTGCAATACACATAAAACATAAGGTCTGTTGCTTAACAACCGTACAAAGTTCAAGCCTGAACCAAATATTAAAAGCAGGGAGCAGAGAAGTAGTACAATATTTCAAACAATATTATTACCTATCAACATTCACACTTCAAAAAAACTGCCTTTGAACTAATATTAAAGAGCTTCATAAGTTTGCTAAAGGATACAAGAGTATGGAGAATCTATGTATTTATTTACGTCACTTTTATCCCGCCCTTTTCATCCTGAAGGCTGTATCACATTGTACTCTTTCGAAAAACAGTGGAGCAGAAGTAGCATCTATACTCTCTCTATATAATAATAGTCAGTGTTTGTTTGTATGTACATATGTGGGTATGTGGGTATGTATGTGTGTATGTGGCAACTTTCTGATTGGCTCCCACTTCCATAATCCACTGCGACCCGGGCACCACCAGGTCCCCAAGCTAGTAAGTAATTAAAAACCATCACAACCCTAAACTAGGCCTGGTTTACTTTACCCTAACTGTAAAAGCAAAATAGCTAAGCTTTCTCTTTCTTGAAATATGAATACAAATCTATCTAAAATCCAGGCTAAACAATATGCTATCTAAACTGAATAAATCTGATTTAAAGTGATTACAAGGTATAGTCTGTAAATAATAGACAGAAAAGTAATTTTATAAGCTAGGTTAATACTTTGTTTGCTTTAGAGATTACAAATGCCAGACTGGGGCTAGAAACTAATAGGCCTTTACTTCTAGAAGCATTGAGAACTATAGTCATTTCAGTCTACTAAAAGGCAGACTGACCATGGCACTGATAATTAACAATGACTTTGAGGTGTAGGCTTGTTTAAATCTCCAACACCCTTAAGATGCTCCAGAGACCAACCTCTCTTTTGTGCCACCCTATTAATTTTAAAGAAAACCGATCTGAGTCGCCCTGGGCTGAGAGGGGCAGTATATAAATGTAGTAAATAAATAATAATTAAACATGCCATGCTCGCCCAGCCTGGGCAAGCAGAGAGGTGTACAGTGAATAGCTTCTAACTAGAAAAAAATTAAAGTGGTGGTTCTGGGACCAGGCCTTTGGGCAACAGACATAATTTGCACTTTTGGACATTGACTGGATTGGCGTAGCGGTAGATGACACTATGCTTTGTTTCATGGTTTTAACTATTGATGTACATATTGATTTTAATGACTATGTAATGGTTTTAATGTTTTATATGTGATGTTGATTATTTTGTTGTATTTGATCATATTTCTGTATTGTGGTGTAGCAGCCTGTAGTGCTGCGAATGTAAGCCGTGCTGAGTCCCCCTTCAGGGGTGAGAAGCAACAGGGTACAAATACAATAAATAAATAAATAAATAAATAAATAAATAAATAAATGGCTTCCATTACATTTACAACCTGAATACCTTTATGAAAAATATGCCTGTTTGGACTCTCATTTGAGAGTGGAGAAGAGAACAAATATTTCAACTGTTGAACTGTTGCCCATGCGCTCAGAAGTCAGCACAGTAAAAAGTAAACAAAATAATTAAAAAGCACATTATCTGGACTACCAGGAGAACACCATGTATGCTAGAGAAAGTGGAAAAGAAGAGTTGTATTTGAAAAAGCGAACCCCTACTATCTTTGTAAAATAAATTTAAGACTATGGGTGAAATATATGGAAAACTATTCCAGTGTCAAACAGAGATTAAATTGTAACATGGTGTCAACCTGTTTAAGACAACACAGAAATATGATTGTTAAACAAGACACAAATGTTGGCCTGTTCTTTGTTCCAGCCAACAACTGCCTCTCTCAAGGATACTTTATTCCATTTCCTTCTACCAAAAAGCATTTCATCCTCTTTTTCTCAAAACAGTCTGTCTACATTCCCATGCAGCTGACTCTGGGGCTGTCAATCTTATTTTGAAAACTCCCCCAGTCTCCTGCACACTATCCTATTGCAATGTGTAATTGTGACAAGATATACAACAACATTCAAGCCGAAGCACCAGAAATAGCTGAAGTGACATGTTTGTGTTCAAGTAATACCTGTTTATCATTTCATTTTATTTTTAACCTTTGTATGATGTGAATTTTTAGCTGTACTGATTTTAACTTTTGTTAAGTTGCCACCAGCCCCAAACTGGAGGTGAAATGAAGTAAAGGCAGTCCCCAAGTTGCAAGCATTCAACTTATATCTGACTTGTAGCTAAGAATTGGACATCTGCAGACAGGAAGTGAGAGAAATCTACCCCTAGGAAGGGAAATTCACTCCTGAAAGAGCTATCATGGGAAAAGGTGCCTCCGCTGAAGCTTTATCACCAATTGTTTCCACAATAAGCCATTTCCCCCCCAAATCCAATTATCACAGGAGCAGAAAGTGAGGTGAAATCTTCTGAACAAGGGCAAAAACAGCAAAACAAATGTCACAAGAGTGTTAACCCTTCCCTATGCTATCTGCAAAGAGGTACATACATACATAAATATACAGTGGAACATTGACTTAAGAGCATCCCAATTTAAGGGTGTTTTGAGTTGAGCTGTACCTCGGCCCAGGTTTTGCTTTGACAAACTAGCAGCATTTTGAGTTAAGAACTAATGCGAGAAGGAGTCCTAGCGTGAGAGTACAGGACTTTAGGGCTTCATTGGAGCAGCCTCTTGTTTGCTTTGAGGAACTTTAGGCTAGTTGACTTTGTGTAGTTTTTATTCCTGGTATGTTTTTTTTTGGGGGGGGGAAAGAGCAAGAGAGGGGGGCAGGCTGGAATGAGTACAGTATGAAGAAAATGATGCTTTTGCCTCTTCACTCTGTGCTTCCTTGCCACAACTTTGTGCTTCTACCATGGAACAAATTAAAATCTTAAATCAAGGTGTACCAGTATGCATGCATACATACATACTATACACAAAAGACAAAAGCTGTGTCTCCTTATTGCAAACTACACACAAGGACAAGAATTATTTGTGCTCTATATACAAAAAAACTCGTTGCAACTTATATTTCATTGACAAGTTTATAAAGCATGTAACATATTATAGTACATACAAAGAACTGTGCAAATAAAGTGTGAAAATACTTAGCATATAGGAGTCTGGCATATCTGGAAGTCCGCAAAGGGAAAACAGAGTTTGTTGTCTATATAGTCCAGATTAAATGTCCTTGTGGGTTAAATCCATCCAATGTTTGAAGTAAATGTATATAAGCGGATTTCCAATAGGGGATTAACAACACAGTTTGCACCTGCCATTTATCTTCGGGTCAATAGAGCCTGCATTGCTCTATGATTCAAACTGTATGAAATACTATGGTATGTATGTTTAATATTTAGCTTGCCTTATTGTATCGCTGTAGTTGCCTTTTGGACCTTTATTACTGTATTTTACATGAATTTTATATTGTTCTTATATAGATAAACTCATGCCTGCAATTTGTAATATTGAGTACAATACTCCCATGGATTGCCTCTGAGGAAGCTTTGGAACTCCCTGCGAAACGGTTGAGCTCCATATAATACCGTCAGGCGTCCACACGGAACTACTGTACAACTTTGGTTTATAAAGCAACTTGCACAAATACAGCACAAATTTTGGATTATAATCCCCTATTGGAAATCCGCTTATATACATTTACTTCAAACAGTAGATGGATTTAACCCTCAAGGACATTTAATCCAGACTATATAGACAACGAACTCTGTTTTCCCTTTGCGGACTTCCAGATACACCAGACTCCTATATGCTAAGTATTTTCACACTTTATTTGCACAGTTCTTTGTATGTACTATAATATGTTACATGCTTTATAAACTTATCAATGAAATATGTTTTGACTATAAATTGCAACGAGTTTTTTGTATATAGAGCACAAATAATTCTTGTCCTTGTGTGTAGTTTGCATACATACATACACATTTGTCTAGAATTACACTTTTAAAATGTACCTGTTTTGACTAACATACAAATTCAATTTAAGAACAAACCTACAGAACCTATCTTGTCTGTAACTTGGGGACTGCCTGCATTGCAATTAACATAATTTGTCAATGCTAAGAGGGTCACATTAATGTCATTCTGCAAATGTTCAAGGAAAAATTCAGCTTTCATCGTCTGGACACACCCATTAAATATAATGTGTCAAAAGTGGCAACTAAAACCACAAGTTTAGATTGCATTGGCCTACAATCCTATATCCATTTATTTAGGATTCAGCCAAATCTAACTCAATGGGGATTAATTCCGAGTATGAATGTACAGACTAGCACTCTTAGTTTTACTCCATTAATGCAATTTTTTTTGTATTTTCTAGGAAAATAAGTATTGGGATAAACATACTGAGAGAGAATAAGGTATAATGGTTTGAACGTTGCACAATGACTCCAAAGAGTGGACCATGGAAACTCTCTTAGCTCAAAGAGAATCAAAGGCAATCCCTCCCCGCTTGAAGAAATCTATGAAAACCCCGGGAGAGGGTTGTGTTATGGACACCATACGTCAGAAATGACTTGAAAGGGAAAGTGTTGAAAGGTTAATACACATATGTGTATATTGATACATCATAAAGACATAATCTATGCCTGATGCAAATAAACACATTATGTTTTAAACAAAATTGAGAATTTGTTACAATGTTGATCTTTTAAACCATGTTCATTTTGTTATGTAGAGTTGCTTTAAATATGAGTATGACAAATAGTATATGGTGGCAGCAAATAATCCATACATTTGCTGCCCTCCCTAAAAAAGTGAGAGGCAGTAAATAATCCACAAATAATCAAATATGTTACCCTGCAAATGTGGTACAGTAGTTTATTTAACATTAAATCACTGTGATGTGCATTCATGCTACCAGTACTTTACAAAATTATGCTACACAAACCCAAGTGCAACAGTTCTCAATGAGGGACTCCAAATTTCAGAATTAAGTATGATGATAAGTATGGGTTGCTTACCTGTAACCATATTTCTTCGAATGTCAGGTCTGTGAAATCCACACATATGGGTTTTCCCCTTGCGCATGCGCAGATTCTCGGATACTCTAACTAGAAAGATCTAAAAAGAAGCACCGCCCATCCTCCCATCAGCCCTATCACCCAAGGCGGGGCTTCGCTCCTCAGTCCGTTTCCGTGAAAACGCAGTACGAAAAGAGGCATGACAGAGGGGAGGACGGGCGGGTTCGTGTGGATTTCACAGACCTGACATTCGAAGAAATATGGTTACAGGTAAGCAACCCATACTTCTTCATGTGGTCTGTGAAATCCACACATATGGGTGAGTAACAAGCTACTGACCTGGAGATGGGTCATGCCACACAGAAGAGAACGGCTCTGCCGAAGGCTGCATCCCTCTTGGCAAGGATGTCCAACTTGTAATGAGAGGCAAAAGTAGAAGGAGTTGACCATGTTGCCGCTTTGCAGATGTCATGGAGTCGTACACCCCGCAGAAAGGCTTGAGAGGTAGAAACTGACCTCGTAGAGTGTGCCTGTAATGTCGGGGGAGGATCCCTGCCCGCCAACTGGTAGGCTAGCCGAATTGCGGATATTATCCATGAAGCCAGCCATTGCGAGGAGACTGGAGAACCAAGGGCATCTTTCCTATATTTAAGGAAAAGTCTAGGCGACTTCCTATAATGGGCAGTCCTGTCAATATAGAAGGAGAGTGCCCTCTTAACATCTAAGGAGTGTAGGGACACCTCCAACGGCGAGGCTAGCTTAGGAAACAAGGCAGGGAGAGTGATGTCCTGGACATATGAAAATGTGACACAACCTTAGGGAGAAAGGTAACATCGGCTCGAAGAACAACCTTGTCGTCATGGAACCTTATGAACGGGGGATCAGCCCTGAGGGCTGTGATTTCACTAGCTCTCCTGGCTGAGGTGATAGCAACTAAGAATGCTGTTTTCTAGGAGAGATAGGAGATATCGGCACACGCCATGGGTTCAAAGGGAGGTTTTGACAACTGGGAAAGAACAAGTTCCAAACTCCAAGCTGGGGGGGGGGGGAACTGGGGGGTGGATATTTTTGTAACCCTTAAAGAACATGTGGATAATAGGGTCCTGAAAAAGGGACGGAAGCCCGGCTCTCCTCCTGTACCATGACAGGGCGGCTAAGTAGCACTTTATTGAGGAGAGGGAGAAGTTAAGGGACGATAGATGGACCAAAAAGTCTATCACCACCGGGATAGGGGCCGACAGGGGTGGGTGGCCTCGAGATTCAGAGAAAAGTACAATTTTTCCACTTGTAAGTGTATGTCCTTTTAGTTGAAGCCTTCTGGGCCGGCAGTAGAATGAGGCGTGCCGCATCGGAGATGTGATCTAGGGGGCTACCCTCCAAGCCATCAGGCGGAGGGTTGGGAGGTCTGGGTGCTGAAGTAGGCCGTTTTGCAGTGTCAGCAGATCCGGGCTGGATCGCAGACGCAGGAAGTTGCCCTTGGCTGCATGGAGAAGGGGGGCAAACCACGGTTGCCTGGGCCACCATGGTGCTATGAGGATGCAATCGGCCTTGTCTGAGATAATCTTCGCCACCACTCTGGAGAGGAGTGGGAGGGGCGGAAAGATGTACAGGAAGCCTAGAGACCACTGGAAGAGGAAGGCGTCTCCTAAGCAGCCTGGGGATGCACGAGGGTCTAGCCGTGCGCAGAAGCGGGGACAATAGGAGTTGTCTGGGGATGCGAACAAGTCCACTTGTGGGTGGCCCCATCGGTGAGTTATGAATTTGAACTCCCTGGGGTGAAGGTGCCAATCGTGTGTAGTCATGGATGTCCGACTGAGGGAGTCCGCTAGGGTGTTGTCTTTGCCTGGAAGGTGAACTGCAACGAGGAAGATGTTCTTCTGGATGCACCAGTTCCAGATGAGAAGTGAAAGGGTCAGGAGGTTGTGTGAGTGAGTTCCACCTTGCTTGTTGAGGCAGAACTGGACAGAGGTATTGTCCGTGATTATTTGGATGGTGCAGTTGTGAACTGGGTTTGAGAATGCTCTGAGAGCCTTCTCCACTGCCAGCAACTCGAGTGAGTTTATGTGGAGCTGTTTTTCCAGCGGGGACCAGTGGCCGCTGATCGTGAGGTCTAGCATATGGGCTCCCCAGCCTCCCTCAGAGGCATCTGTGGTCAATGACAGGGATGGGTGGGTGGGGGGGCATGCCCGAGCACACAATGGATCCCCTTGTCCACCATAAGAGTGACCGGAGGACGGGGTGAAGGATGACTGATTGACTGTCTACAAGGGGATTGAAGGCAGCAAGGAACCAGGCCTGGAGAGGACGAAGCCGGAGTATGGCGAAAGGGGTGACACTTGTGGTGGATGCCATGTGGCCCAGGATGGATTGTATGGTCCACGCAGAGGAATGGCCCTGGGAGAGGAGGCTGGTGATGGCTCGATTGAGGTTGAGGAACTGATCCTCTGGAAGGTAAGCCCTCTGGGACTTGGAGTCTATCATGGTCCCTATGAAAAGGATATGCTGTGTTGGTACCAACTGAGATTTTTCGAGGTTGACAATGAGCCCAAGGTCCTGCAAAAGAGACAAGGTATAAGATATGTCAGAGAGGAGCTGACTTCTCGTGGAAGAAATTAGAAGCCAGTCGTCTATATATGGAAATACGGAGATTCTGCGTTTCCGCAAATGAGCTGCCACAACCGCGAGACACTTAGTGAATACACGGGGAGCTGTGCAGAGGCCAAATGGAAAGGAGTTGAAGTGGAAAACTTGTCCTTCTAGGGCAAAACAAAGGTACCTACGGTGGTCTTGGGCAATAGAAATGTGGAAATAGGCGTCCATTGAATCAATAGTGGCCATCCAATCACCTCGTTTAATAAAGGGAAGGATGACCGCCAGGGTGACCATACGGAACCTGCGAGGCTTAATAAACTTATTGACTCCCCTAAGGTCAAGGATGGGACGTTGACCACCGTCTCGCTTGTCTACCAAAAAGTAGCGAGAAAACAGGCAGCCGTCGGTGCAGTCTGGTGGGACAGGAGAGATGGCTCCTTTGTGTAACAGGGAATTAATCTCTTCCCACAAGGCAGGTGAGGGCGTGGTGAGTAGTATTTGTCCCACAGGGGGGTATGAATCAAATTCAATGGCATAGCCATTGTGTACTATGCTAAGGAACCATTTATCTGTGGTAATGGATCGCCAAACTGGTGCAAAGGGAGAGTCTGTCAAGAAAAGTAAGATGTGGGATGGCGTTATTGAGTTGTGAATGGATGGGATGTGGGCTAGAATGTGAGGGTGGAGGGGAAAGGGATAGTGAAGGCGGTGGGCTAAAAGTGTCACCTGTTGTTAGGGGGTCTGGATCCACGTGACTGTCCTCGAAAGGGCAGTGGGGGCCTCCTAGTGTTCGAGGAGGGTGTCTGAGGACGCTGCCGGCCCCTATAGCTTTGATAATAATAGTCCCCTCGCTGAGGATAGGGGTATCTATTATAGGGCCTCCACCTTTGGCATTGATGGTAAGGGCGTTGGTCATAACTATTGACAATTTGTTTATTTTTGTGTGATTGTTCCAATTGGGAATTGGTTTCCGTGTTGAACACACCTGTCTCATCCAGAGGAAGATCCTCAATCAGGTTGCCTTGGTCCTGGGACAGCGTAGAGGCTCTAAGCCAAGCATGCCGTCTTAGAGCAACAGCTCCCGCAATCAATTTGCTAGCATTATCTGCAGTGTTCTTTGCCAAGTCTTTCTGGAGCTTAGAGAGAAGGGTAGCCTCCTGAGCAAATGCACCAGCCATGGCTTGTTCAGCCGGTGGTAGCAGTTCCAGATAGGGAGTTATTTTATTCCAAATGTATGTGTGGTACACGCTCATGTATAATGGGCCATGCGAGCGAACAGGCAGGCTGAACAATAAAATGTTCTTGACATATTGTCAAGTTTCTTTCCCTCCTTATTCGAGGGAGATATCTGATTTCTTTGTACTGGTTTCGGCTGAGCGTCTGTCACCACTGAATTTGCATTAGGAAGTTTAGCAAGCCATGTGGCTTCTTTCAGGTCAAGTTTGTAGAGATTTTCAGCCGTCTTGAAGGTTGCTGGAACCAGACCTGGGGCCACACCTGTGGTTTTCAATATTTGTAATAGTTTCCTCCTGTAAGGGAGTGGAAAGAGAGGGAGGTCCTGCCATCTGGTGTGGGGTAGCGGGTAGTTCAGGTGGAGGAGAAGAAACAGTAACTGTGGCCGGGGGGCGGGCCTGAGAGCGGGAGGGAGGTGGTTCCACAGGGCTCCTATATCCTCCCTGGTATTGATAGGGAGGATAATAGGGAAAAGGCGGGTAAGGGAAGGGAGGAAAAGGGAAGTCCTGGGGCCAGGTGCGGTGCAAATCGCAACCGCGCCGGCGTTTGGGAGGAGGGCTGCGGGACCGGGAAGAACAGGAGGAGGGGGAGCGGCGCCGCAAGGCTTTGAGAGGCGCCGTGAGGGAGGGGAGGCAGCAGGTACCGGAGAAGGAGATTGTTCTGGCACCGGGGCCGGCTGAGCAGGCTGGAGGAGAGGAGGAGATAAGGCCAGGCTCGGGTCCGCTTGGGACGTGAGCACATCAATAGGGAGCAACTGGGGAGGCTCCTGGAGCTCAATCAAGGACGCCGAGTCCTGCTCCATTTCAGGCAGCTCTAAGAAGGCTGCTGGCGATTCCGCCATAGGAGGGCTCAAGGCCGGCTGGGCAGTGAGGTATCTCCTTTTTTGTTGCCTTTCTTTCTCCTTTTGTTTAGCGTTAAGGGGCGCCTTTTTGGAGGCTTCGCCTGCTTTTTGGGCGGCTCATCCTGGAGATGAGAGGGTCCCTCCATAGGATCACCCCCATGGTGCGGAGGGGGGGGGGGGTTGGCGCTCTCCTGCCAGGGGAGGGGGAGGCGGTTGAGGCTCTGGGGAGGGCTGGGCGGCTTGGCGAAGCTGTTCTGGCACGAAAGCCTGGTCGTAAAGAAGCGCTTTAAGGCGCGAATCCCAGCTCTTTTGGGCCCTGGTGGTGAAGCCCCTGCAAATATTGCAGGCTTGTTTTAAGTGGGCCTCCCCCAGGCACAACAGGCATTTTGAGTGTTTATCAGCTTCGGGCAAGTTAACCCCGCAAGCTGAGCATTTCTTAAAAGTAGGAGTAGACATAGCAAGCCTTAGAACGGTCCGTGGTCAAAGGAATGGAAAAGGTTGGTCGTTGAAGAAGGTCCTGGTCAAAGGGAAGGAAAAAGCTAGAGAGAGCAATCCGAGATGTGTCCTGCTTCACGCAGAAAAAAGGACTGAGGAGCGAAGCCCCGCCTTGGGTGATAGGGCTGATGGATGGCCGGTGCTTCTTTTTAGATCTTTCTAGTTAGAGTATCCGAGAATCTGCGCATGCGCTAGGGGAAAACCCATATGTGTGGATTTCACAGACCACATGAAGAAGAAAGGCTAAACTCAAAGGCTGTTTGGATGCTCTCTCATCTCACAATAACCATAGCAAGTCAAAACAAGTGTTTACATAGATCAGTATCTATTCTTGTCAGAGACTAAGCCATGATTGTTTTGAGTAACATGCACAACATAAAAGGGATTTGAGGTAATGCCATGTTATTTTCTGTCCTGATTTCTAGCAATCAGTATTTAAGATCACTTTCAACAAGAATCTTCTGTGTCTAATTAAAGTTTGAAGGAATCCTACCCTGGAAAGTGCATGCATTTGCCCCATCTAGAAACCATTTGCAGTTCTCAATCTTTTAATGTGAAATGTATTGTGATCCAGAGATTCAGAGACATGAAGAAACAAAGAAAACAGCAAGTGCAAATGGATGTACCTTCTTAGTTCTACAACATAGTTCTTCTGCAAAGGAGGCAATTAAAATGGCTGGAAGGAAACATCTAATTACTAGGCATGAGAAAAACGTTATGAAAATGTAAAGAAATCGGAAGTGATTCGTATGTAATGGGACTTTCTAGTTTTTACGGATCGCTCCCGCGATCCCGGAAGTAGGCTTTTTTTTACGACACTTTGCGACGCCATTTTTGTATCTGGTACGTAAGTGTCGTAAGTGCGTCGTATGGCTTCTTTGCCCTTAGTTTTCTCATTGGCTAAAGGAGACCAGGTGGTACCATCACACCACCATCACACCACCTTTCCTTTAGCCAATCAGAGGCAAAGAAACACTTGGAGGGCGGGGTCAAGATCCTTTAAATACCCGCGCACCACGAGGCAGAGCTCAGTCCGGTTTCGTTTTCGCAGCAGGGAAGAGGAGCGGAGAAAGTTCTTGCCAGAGCCTGGCTGCCGCCTGTTAGCACGCCAGGCCCTGGGAGAAAATAGGGGAGGAGGAGGAAGGAGAAAAGCAACTCGCCTCCTTTCTTATTCATCCATCCAAAGCTTTATTAATATTCATTCACCAATTTTTACTGGCAAAGGCTGTTTTCCTGCCTGTATGCCTCTGCAGTTTGTATTTTCTTTGGGCTACCCTTGGCCATAAGCAAGAGATGTCCTTGTTACATTTATTATCAGTAACATCCAGTACTCATCCAACGCTTTAATAATATTCATTCACCAATTTTTACTGGCAAAGGCTGTTTTGCTGCCTGCCTGTGCTTTGGTTTTTTCTACTGGTTACTCTTGGCCATAAGCAAGATATTTCCTTGTTACATTTATTATCAGTAATATCCAGTACTCATCCAATGCTTTAATAATATTCATTCACCAATTTTTACTGGCAAAGGCTCTTTCCCTGCCTCTGCTTTTTTTTTCTTTCTACTGGTTACTCTAGGCCATAAGCAACACATTTCCTTGTTACATTTATTATCAGTAACATCCAGTACTCATCCAATGCTTTAATAATATTCATTCACCTTCCCTTCACATACATACAGTTCTACCTCCAGGGGCTTCCTGGTCACGCCAGACCAAGAGGCTCAAGTCTAGAGTGTGTGTTGCTGGGCAGAGGTGCCCGTGCCCTGCCGTGTTCGGGGCCTGAAGCGTGTGTTCCCTTCACATACATACAGTTCTACCTCCAGGGGCTTCCTGGTCACGCCAGACCAAGAGGCTCAAGTCTAGAGTGTGTGCTGCTGGGCAGAGGTGCCCGTGCCCTGCCGTGTTCGGGGCCTGAAGTGTGTGTTCCCTTCACATAACATACATACAGTTCTACCTCCAGGGGCTTCCTGGTCACGCCAGACCAAGAGGCTCAAGTCTAGAGTGTGTGCTGCTGGGCAGAGGTGCCCGTGCCCTGCCGTGTTCGGGGCCTGAAGCGTGTGTTCCCTTCACATAACATACATACAGTTCTACCTCCAGGGGCTTCCTGGTCACGCCAGACCAAGAGGCTCAAGTCTAGAGTGTGTGCTGCTGGGCAGAGGTGCCCGTGCCCTGCCGTGTTCGGGGCCTGAAGTGTGTGTTCCCTTCACATACATACAGTACTACCTCCAGGGGCTTCCTGGTCACGCCAGACCAAGAGGCTCAAGTCTAGAGTGTGTGCTGCTGGGCAGAGGTGCCCGTGCCCTGCCGTGTTCGGGGCCTGAAGCGTATGTTCCCTTCACATAACATACATACAGTTCTACCTCCAGACCAAGAGGCTCAAGTCTAGAGTGTGTGCTGCTGGGCACAGGTGCCCGTGCCCTGCCGTGTTCGGGGCCTGAAGCGTGTGTTCCCTTCACATAACATACATACAGTTCTACCTCCAGGGGCTTCCTGGTCACGCCAGACCAAGAGGCTCAAGTCTAGAGTGTGTGCTGCTGGGCAGAGGTGCCCGTGCCCTGCCGTGTTCAGGGTCTGAAGCGTGTGTTCCCTTCATATACATACAGTTCTAACTCCAGGGGCTTCTTGGTCACACCAGACCAAGAGGCTCAAGTCTAGAGTGTGTGCTGCTGGGCAGAGGTGCCCGTGCCCTGCCGTGTTCGGGGCCTGAAGCGTGTGTTCCCTTCACATACATACAGTTCTACCTCCAGGGGCTTCCTGGTCACGCCAGACCAAGAGGCTCAAGTCTAGAGTGTGTGCTGCTGGGCAGAGGTGCCCGTGCCCTGCCATGTTCGGGGCCTGAAGCGTGTGTTCCCTTCACATACATACAGTTCTACCTCCAGGGGCTTCCTGGTCACGCCAGACCAAGAGGCTCAAGTCTAGAGTGTGTGCTGCTGGGCAGAGGTGCCCGTGCCCTGCCGTGTTCGGGGCCTGAAGCGTGTGTTCCCTTCACATAACATACATACAGTTCTACCTCCAGGGGCTTCCTGGTCACGCCAGGCCAAGAGGCTCAAGTCTAGAGTGTGTGCTGCTGGGCAGAGGTGCCCGTGCCCTGCCGTGTTCGGGGCCTGAAGCGTGTGTTCCCTTCACATAACATACATACAGTTGTACCTCCAGGTGCTTCCTGGTCACGCCAGGCCAAGAGGCTCAAGTCTAGAGTGTGTGCTGCTGGGCAGAGGTGCCCGTGCCCTGCCGTGTTCTGGGCCTGAAGCGTGTGTTCCCTTCACATAACATACATACAGTTCTACCTCCAGGGGCTTCCTGGTCACGCCAGACCAAGAGGCTCAAGTCTAGAGTGTGTGCTGCTGGGCACAGGTGCCCGTGCCCTGCCGTGTTCGGGGCCTAAAGCGTGTGTTCCCTTCACATACATACAGTTCTACCTCCAGGGGCTTCGTGGTCACGCCAGACCAAGAGGCTCCAATCTAGAGTGTGTGCTGCTGGGCAGAGGTGCCCGTGCCCTGCCGTGTTCGGGGCCTGAAGCCTGTGTTCCCTTCACATAACATACATACAGTTCTACCTCCAGGGGCTTCCTGGTCACGCCAGACCAAGAGGCTCAAGTCTAGAGTGTGTGCTGCTGGGCACACTTTCAGTTCTGTATGTCTGACAGAGAGGTTGGAATGACTCTCCTCTGGCCAGATATTCACACTCCCCAATTTGCAAGTCGACGTTTGGTTGCCTCGTTCTGAAAGCTGTCCTTTTTGGAATGCTTTGCAATGTCCACCGCGTGGTCCGACGTCAAGTGGATGTATCTTCCTTGGGCCAGTGAAGGAGCACAAAGTATTGACTTATCGCTGCACGCGAACAACAGATGTTACTCCCTTTCCTGTCCTTTGGCTTTGTACTGTTGGATTGGCAACAATTCTCTGTCAAACCCCAGCTTCATTCCCCTGACTGCTGGCTTGTAACCTGTGGGTCGGTCGGCGAAAAAAGTCAAAGGTGATAGTTGTTGCCGCATGAGTTCTACTACCCCTCCTCTACGTCACAAAGACTTTTATTGTTTCACTCCTTCGAGTTTCACAAGACAGTTCTGTTGCCGCATCAGTTGCCTCCTGGGGATCGAGTGTTGGCCTGCGACTGAAACGCCGCCAAAGTTGGGGTGTGCATGTCACTTTAATTCCAACAACAACTAAACGTAACGGGAATAGAACTCTCTCCTCTGTTGTGCCTGTTGGAAGGCCCAGGTCAGCACTCTGGGATCACTTCTTAGTCCTACATGGCTGGCAGAGAACAAATGGGTTGTGGTTTCATTGTTTGAGCTTTTGACTGAAGAACAAGAGGCCATTGTTGGTGGAAATTGGTCTCGAGGAGGAGTGTTTGGCTGCGATTGGTCTGCCGGTAACCCTTTCAGCAAGGCCAGTGGAGATTTTGAAGGTGGAGAAGGCATTACAGGCATTATTGGCATTCTTGGGCTTAAGAAGAGAGGTGAGCTGTGCAGGCTAGCAGGCCAAATGGCCTGGGAGGTGTCTATGGGCAGCACCGGCTCTTTGGCTTAAGAATAGAAGGGAGCTGACATAAACCCATAACAAATTAAAGACACACATAGAATAAAGTTAGGGGAGAACTGACAGGAAGGAGAGAAGACGATAAGGACAGAAAGTGATAGCATAGCGTAGCGTAGCGTAGCGTAGCGTAGCGTAGGAAGGAAGGAAGGAAGGAAGGAAGGAAGGAAGGAAGGAAGGAAGGAAGGAAGGAAGGGAAATAAAAAGTGAACAAAGGAAGGAAGGAGACAAAGGAAAAAGTAGAGAAAGGGGGAGGGAAGGAAGGAAAGAGAAAAGAAGGGATGTGAAACCAAAGAGCAAAGGAAGGAATGAAAGAAGAGGGTAGAGAAGGTCACAATTGTACTGAGAGCTAGTAGCTAGCTCTTATATTTATGTTATACATCTACAGATCCAGTGAATTGCACTGCAGAGGTGAAGGGGAATGTTCCCCCCTTGATTTTTAACTGTTTCCCTGCTTTTCCTACTTTAGAACCAATTAAGAATTTCGTTAATACTTACGTTACATTTTAGAACTTTTTGGAATTTTTTTTGTAAGTCTTTCTTTTACTAATCAACCCCCCATTTGATTTTAGAATCGCGATTTTTGGGTTCTAAACCATGCCTACTAATTACTGGTGGAGGAGAGGTCCATACAATCTGCACTCCCTAGTAACGCTTGTCATTTGGTTTTACTTATATTACACTAGTCAGCACATACTTTGGTGCCTCAGAAGTTAGGCTTGTTTCTGGGTATATTTGGTCTGCTGATTCCACAAATGGTGCTAGTTTCCCTCTATCAGCTCTGGATTTTGAGATACAGAACATGCCATACACTAGTATTTACTCTGCTCACCCATAAAAAAATCAGAATATTTTAATGTAGTGTTTAAATTAACATATTTCAAGCATGAAGTTAACATATTGAAAATTAAAAGAAATCTGCACTATGTAAAAATCTACTTTATTCCAACATTGCAGTCATTCGTCACAGCATATCTAAGAAATTAGACTTGATGTGGTCTATCCAATCCAATTTTCACAAATAACTCCTGGAACAGGCCAAAAAACCAAGACACCATGAATATTTTTTTGTTGGGCTGTGTTATATATTGCCAAAAGACTTTGGTAATACAATGCACACTAAAGTTCTTTTCCCTCCAAAAGCTGTGGAATGCATTCATATAGAAAGACTGCTTCAGAATAAATTTTATTCCAAAAGAAAAAAAATATGAGAAGCATTTTTGAACCAAAAGAGTTGGATCATGATTCATTCATTTATTTTATTTACAAGTGATCTTAAGCATTGTTCAATAACTGGGGCTTTGCTAATAGGCAAGGCCAACAGACCTTGTTTAGTTGGGAATTCCCTGCAATATGGCTGCAATGGTGAATTAAGAACTGAGGAAATCTGAACAGAAACTGTACTGAGCTGAAGAGATCTAGCTCTAGAATTTGCCAATGATGGTCTGCACAGATTCCCATGTGTTATGTCTCAGAAACCACAAAACAAAAATTAAGATCACCAGAAGACCACTGTGATATACCTTCAAAGGAAGAATTTCTTGTTCTTTGTGTCACTTCCAGACTATTGGGATGATTGGAAAAAATGCTAGTTTATGGAAGAAACTCCGAGTTTTGAAAGGGTTGTTTTCTCTATTTCTAGTCAGCATGTGTCTTCTATTTTTGGATTCACAATGATAATACAATATGTTGTCTCAGATTTGGTTGGAAGGATTTTTGGGGGGAAACATAACCAAGGGGAAAGGGAAGAAGAAAGGCACAGGGAGGGAAAGAAACAAGAAAACTCAGAAACACCTATTAATGCAATGTTGCTTCTGTCAACATTATGAATTAAACCCACCTTAATTCATAAATAGCCTACTGAACTGGAACACACCACATGGGAGACCAACTCGATCTTCCCTCCAAATGAATATTCAGAATTATTGGATGTGGAATTAAAATCATAACTATCTAGATTCACTTACTAGTTTATAAAAAATCAACAAGTTGGAGACCAAAAGTACAAATAAAGTATAGGAAAAGCCTGCATATTTTTCATAGCTCAATGTTTTACTGTGTCAACTAGCATAGTACAGTATGTTGTTTTCTGTTCTAGAGAATGCAATCAAGAATAAATGTGGGAAGGGGCGGAAAAAGGTAGGTAGATAAATAATACTTCACAATGAGAAGCATCTAAATCAGGACCTCTTATGTTACATTGTGTTGAGGATTGGCAGGGGTTCCCCCCCCCTTGAAATAGGTCAGGGATTGCTACCATATTTGTGACCATTGCCTACAATTGTTTCTTCTCCTAACTAACTAACTAACTAACTAATTTTATTATTTATGAGTCGCCCTCCACAAATGTGCTCCGGGCGACTTACACAGCTAGACATCTACAATACCAAAATATTAAAAATTTCAAAATGTTAAAATGTTAAAATATGGGAATAGACAGGTTCCAGGTCACTGATTGTCACTTATGCATATGCTCTTCTAAATAGCCATGTCTTAAGTGCCGCCAGAAATGAAGGCAGGTCGAAGATGGCTCTTTGGTCTGGCAGCAGAGAGTTCCACAAGACAGGGGCCACAACGGAAAAAGATCTCTGTCTCGTGGACTCCAAATGAGCCTCTCTCAGACCCGGGACACAGAGAAGATTCTCGTAGGCTGGCCGTGGTGCTCTCAGGTGGATAGATGGTATCAGACGGTCTTTTAGGTATGTAGGACCCTGGCCCCGCAAGGCCTTAAGTGTCAGGGTCAGGGCCTTATAAAGTCTTCAGTGGACAAGTCTTCAGTGACCAACACAGGTTTCATGAATCACCACTCTGAGCAGCACTAATATAGACCATATTGTGCTACATACTAAATTACGTTGGAAGCAGCTGTCTCCAAGTTTCCATCCAGTCTATGCACAAAATTTTCTTTGGTCAGCACCCAAGTCACATTAGTTCCCAAGAAAGATAGGCTACAACATTTTATGGTCTGTAAGTGTAGGCCATTTGCCTGTAATAAGACAGTAAGAGAATATTCATCCCTGCTTCTGAGAGCTGTAACCAGTGCTATTAAGCACAAATCCTTAACTAACTTTTTTCCAAAAAAAATAAATTAATGAAACATTGCGTATGGTATAAGCAAAACTTTCTACAATCTAAGATCAGACATGTTGCCATCTCAAATGCTTCATCTTAATAAGAGGCTAGCTGCAAAGGAAAATTTGATATCTTTTGGACATGTCTCTAATAGGGGAAAGTAAGGAACTGTGAATTATTCTGAAATGGGGTTTTAGATATCTATAGTTTTGAATTAGATTCTAGAAGGCCACAGAAAAGGCTCTTAGTTTCTACATGGTACACTCAAATCTTAAGCAGGCCCTGCAGTAGCAGTAATACTTACAGCTTTAGTAAAAATGACCATGAGTTCAGGAAATTGATGTGTGAGGAGGGCTAACATTGCTGTAAAAGAGCACAGCCCTGCTGTAAAGTGGATGAAAAAAGGAAGCTCCTTCTGGGGATACACGGACACATCGTGAAATGCTGAAAGATAATTATTATAGTTATTAGATATTATTATATAGACATTTCAATTATTCAGAGATGATCTTATAAATTCAGTGAATTAGCCAGAAAGAGGACATATCCAAAATGCATCTACTAAAAACTTGAATTTTGTTCAATTATAAGGGTTTCATAAAAAGCACCCTATTGATTATAATCAATATGAAATTTAGGTTGCTCCCAAAGATGGGAATTTTCAAAGGACATATCACTAGTCAAATAGGAGAAAGCTCTCAGATTTGCATAATTGATAAGGCAAGTACAGACTTCTCTAGACAATTCCTACAAAAGTCAGACTAGCAGCGGTTCATTGCTTTTCCAAACGAAAACAGAATGTATATGATTGGCTCACCTTAGGAGGGAAATGACTAGAAAGCACAAAACAACAACAAATACATAGCAGACTGATTCATATGTTTTAAATTGCAGGTATATCTCATTTAACAAAAACACTCAACATTCTTTGTTGTTGCAGCATGTCTGCTACAACCTTATACCAACGATGCAAAAAAAATTGAGCTGAGAATTCATGCTAATATTTCAATGCACTAGCAATATGTCCTCCGAAATTCCCATCTTTGGGAGCAACCTAAATTCCATATTGATTATAATCAAACATTGTTTGTTATGCTAGTCTCTGGTCAACAGGGTGCTTTATGAAACTCTTATAATTGTATAATTGTTCAATTACACATATTCTAGTCTCTTCACATTGGGACCACTGCGCATGATAGGACAGTCCTTAAGTGCATTGAATGAGCAGTTAAGGTAAGATGCTTTCTGCTGCATTTTTAAAATCAAACTATTGTTTACAAACAACAATCCACCACTGATACCTTTTGCACTGGCTTCTGATTTGTTTCTAGATACAATAGCAGATCCTTCCATATAAAAGGCTAAATAACCTAGGGCCAGGATAGATGTGAAATATCAACATAACATATATACCCCATTAATAAAAGTGCTCCTTCAATTTAGTGAACTGATATAGTCACTGGGTGCAAGACTGTGGCTGTGAGAAAGGTGGCTTAAAACATCCCAACCAAATGAAGTCAACAACTCTTGTGTTGCATGAGCAGTGTGTGGATGTGCATTGTCATGAAGAAGACAGACTCCCGCCATCAACATCCCATGATTATTATTTTGGATGGCTCTGTGAAGTTTCTTCATGGCCTCACAATATATATTCTGTACCCATTTTGTCACATGCTGTCTTGACATTATGTCCTCTTCATAAACTGAAACGATTTTGCTATGAATCACAGCGGCATTCACACTTTTAGCATTTAGGTTATATTATAGCACAAACTTCATACTTGGAGAGAAACGGAATGAGGACGCCCATCTCTAATCTTCCCCACAATGCCAGTCGATGAGCTACTGACGACCGGCACTGCTCATTCGTTTTCCATTGGCTTCCCGCTACATGGCAGTGATACCAACCTCCCAGTGAAAATTCCCCATGAGAGCTACGTGCCTTGTAACCTTACTTTCTGGATAACTATCATATACAGTAATAGTGCCTGTGCTACTTTGGCACATATAAAATACCAAGAGCTGAACTACAAAGAATTTGCAACTATAGTCAAATTACGTTTTTTGAATCCATGTTCTGAAAACAAGAAAGAATGTGAATTACTTGAATGCAAAGAATCCTTACAAAACTACAACACAGCTTAAAATATAACAAAAAATTTAAAGGATTCTGAACAGACAAAAATGTTTTATAAAATTATCCTTGCAAGATAGTCAACATTTCTAGCCTTGGTGGAGGTAAGAAGTTTGTTCATTTTAAGAACAGATTAAAGTGACAGAATTTTTAAAATCTCAAAATTGTTCAAGGGTTGTAGCATTAAAAAGTGTTAAGGTAAGCTTTAAATACAAAACTATTCATAAATAAAATTAACACGAATGCGTGAATGATTTGTGTTGAAATGTCTGCATGAATTTTTTAATTACACCGGGAATCGCACAGCTTAGGGTTAGTCACTAGCTGAGGCATTCCTTGAGCAATATCCTGCCTGAGTGAGAAATGAGTAATTTAGAGCAGTCTGGGGGCAGATTTTAATTGCTTTTTAAATACAGCTTTTCAATATTTAATTTTTTAAACAAAATTACATATATGCAAGTTCTTGTGTGGCAGATGTGCCCCTTGGCTGCTTCAGTTATGAGCACTCCATGTACTTTAACAAGTGAAGCACTCTCAAGATGCAGAAGTTAACACTTAAGGATATCTCACCAGCACCTGGCATAAAACAAAACCTGAACATACTGTACAGGGTCTCCAAAACTCTCCCATTCAGCAACTGAGAGGCCCAAAATATATTTTCAGGTTGCTTGACCAAGGATCACTCATAGGACTACTATCAAGACCCTATTTTTTATTAGAGCACATTAAAAAGTATTCTTTTCTCATCTCATCAATGATGCAAACGAACAATCCTCAATGAAACCCAAAGATACAATATTAATGGAATAACGGATAAATTTGGCTGCTGATGTGCAGATTTTTAAAAGATATTTTCAAAACCAATATGGAAATATGTAATTTGTATTGACACACTAGAAACATGAAAGAGGAGGTAACACAACTGTTAAAATAAAAACCAACAAAATCATTAGTGTAACTGACAATGTTTAGCAGGCTCAAAGTTGTCAACAGGATGTAACTAGAGCATATAGTCCAAAAAAGCCATCACACAGCTCTCATAAGACATGACATTAGATTTTATATGCTGTTACTGATTACAATGACCACAAAAACATTTAATAATAGTGTCTTCCAAACAGTCAACTTTCAGAAGCCCAATAGCCAACCTCATTTTATTAAGAATTTTGCAGTGACCTAGTTTTAAATTCAACATCACAAACATTTGCTGAGCTTCAAATCTTATGCATCTCTTTTGCTGAATATGTTTCTATGAAATAAATGAGAAATAATGACTTGGGGAGATCACATCATGCAACTGTTACCACTGCATCCATTAGATGCCATATACTGCAATCTTCTCATAAGTTAAACTACATTTCATTTCTATACTTCTTAATATAGCGAATGGTTTTTATATAGAAATGGATACCACCTGATGGGCAGAAGATTCAACTGATGGAAATGAAACCAGGAAAAAAAACTTTGATTACCTATGGGTGAAGAAAGAAAGCAGAGGGAACTGGAAATTCACTTACTTGGTAATAATTCTCTGTCTGCTGTCTCTGTACAGCTGGGGTAGGGATAAAATAGATGGCCTTTTTCTAACGGATAAGGAATCATTCTAAATGCTGAGAAGAGGAAGAAATAAAGAGTTTTAGAAACCAAACCCATGTGAAATTGATTTCACTGGTGGGCATCTCTGTGTTGTCGACCTAATAAAATTAAAACCACGAGGCTGGATTTTTGCATTTGTCTTACAGTCAACATGACTCTTATTTATGACTTTAAGAAAATCGTTATTTACCATACAGGAGTGGAACCTAGCAATGAAAAGAAGGGAATTTAAACCTGGGGCTTTAAATTATGAGATCATATCCTCCAACCAAAGGCAAAGCTGTGGTGGCCACTTACAAACTTGATCTGATCCTGTGCCCAAATTAATCTCCAGCAATATTGAGGTGCTACTTGAGGAGCTCATTGTTCTCTTTCTGTGAAGAGGTCTTTGAGCTTTGCACCAGATAGAGACAATTTGAATTTTGAAAATGTTTATCATTTTTTGATTTTATTTATATCCTGCCTTGGGAAACAAGCTGGCACTCAACATTAAAACAATGTACACCCCAAAACTTGATTAAAAATTTGCATTTTTCAAATGCAAAAGTAGTTTTTATTTCATTTGTTGCCTTTTGTGTTTCCAGTGGACTCAAGTCCATGGTAAAGAATGGAATACAATCAGCCTAACAACACTTTTGTTGTTCATTTGTCTAATGAGGAAACCTGTGGGTTCATATAAAAGGTACTGCTACGTATATCTGTGTTGAGAACTGAACAAGTATGACAATATTACTACTCAATGCAGTAAGCTATAAAGAGATTAAAAGAACGATTTCTGTTATCCACTTGTCAACAACTGCACAAGAGGACTATAAAAATGTTCATGCCACAAATCAAGCAGAACACCAGAAGTGTAGCACCCATGGGTCCGCTCGGGCCACGGGGGAGGGGTAATGCACCGGGGGTCCCGTTGGCATTGGGACCCGCACAGGCTGAAAGGGACTCGGAGGATGAGTTGGAAGGCCCAGAGCAAGATTGGTCAGCCGTGCCTTTGCCCAGTCCACCGCCAGAGAGTTTAGCCTGGGACTTCGAATGGGAGCATTCTCCCGGGGAAGGAGCGGACCAGGTGGAGATGGGAGGCAGTGAAGCAGATAGCGGAGATAGTTATGAATTCCCAAATGGCCGAGGTTCCCAGGAGTTGGCCGAGCAGCAGATGGAGGCTAGCGGATGGGAAACTTCGGGGGGAGGCTTCTTCTCAGGAAGATAGCGATACTAGGCTGGAAGAACGGGGCCGTTCTCATAACAGGCGCAGGGACATAGAGGAGGGCAGGAGGAGCTGGCATCTGTCCCTAGATCGTCACCGTTCGGAAAGTAGAGACTGGAGGCGCCGGGCCCTCGATCGTCGAGGGTCCCGGCCGAGGATTAAATACGGCCCGTGGGAACTGATCCTCAGTTCTCCGGCCACGTCTATACTGAATAGGCGCGAGCGAGTGGGACCACAAGTTAACCGTGGTCATCAAGCCTTGCCTTGCCTTTGCCTTGTTTCCTGAGCCGCAGCGATTTGCGGCACATTGCCTTGGTTCCTGATTCGCATGAAATTGCGAAACCTTGTCCTGTTTCCTGATCCGCATTGGATTGCGGAGCCTTGCCTCGCTTCAAGCTGTTCGCTAAGATCCTTTGGACAATTTGCATTGTACTTTGAACGCTTACATCTTATTGGACTATATACCTTTTGAACTGTTTTATATTCAATAAACTAGTTAGCCTTTGATACGTCTCCGTGTGTGTGTTAAAGGGGCAGTTCTAAGTCGGCGTTCGTGACAGTTGGCCGGAGAACTCCTCGAACCCCTTTTTGCACCACGGGACGTACCAGGAACCGCAGGCAGCGCACCCAGGCTCCCATCGTCCCCACTGTTGCCATGGCTAACCTGACGGATGCCCAGGTGCAAGAGATGCAACGAGAATTGGGGGAGCTGCGGACCCGGGCCGGACGGCACCCGGGGGTGAGCCCACCCGGCCGCTTCGGTGGCAATCCGGCCCAGGTGGAGGTTTTTGTGTGCCAAGTGGAACTTTATTTGGAGCAACGCCCCAACGAGTTCGCCAACGATCGAGCCAAGGTGGTTTTTGTCTTCAATCTGCTGGAAGGGTCTGCGGCAACGTGGGCCACCGCATTGATCCGGGCGCGGTCCCCCCATACCAACACGCTGCAGGCTTTCCTGGATGCGATCAGGGAAACATGGGGGGCCCCGGTGAATGAAGAACTGGCTGAGAGGGATCTGGCCCGGCTGACGTGCAAGGATATCTCCCTGTCCCAGTACATCTCCCGTTTTCGTGTTCTGGCTTCCCAGACGCAGTGGGGTCTGCCGTCGTTGCGGTATCACTACATTGCGGGATTGCCGTCGGAACTGCAACAGGAGATGATCAAACATCCTCGGCCCGCGGATCTGGAGGCTGCCATCACCTTGAGCCTTCGGTTGGAAGCGGGACTGCAGACCAGGAGGCGGTGGGACAAGGGCGTGATGGAGAAACCGGTGGCGCGGAAGGAAGGGGCTGGACAATTTCAACCCCGGCAATTGCCAGTGCCGGCAGGCCCGGATGACCCGGAGCCCATGCAGTTGGGTACAGTTCGGCCCAAAGTAGACCAAGCGGAGAAGGCCCGGCGTCAGCGCCTCAACTTGTGCTGGTACTGCGGGGGGGCCGGACATTTCTCTAAGGAGTGCCCCCAGAAACCGCGTGGCAAGACCCCTCGAGCCTCTGCCGCCCTCGGAGGGGCTCCAGAGGCCGAAGAAGCCATTCAGGCGACGGGGGAAGGGACCGGCCGGGTGTAAGAGGGTTCGCTCACTCGGCCGCCGTCGCTAACCTCCCCCCTGAACCCAAGACTGGACAATTGTTCCTTGTAATGGTCAGTTTGTGGTCGCCAGAGAAGGGGCCGATGATGGTCCATGCCATGATTGACTCGGGAGCGACCAACAACTTCATCGATGCGGACTATGCCAAGTCCGCCGGATTAAATTTTCTTGATCTCCAAGAGCCCAAGGGTGTCCAAACCATTGATGGGAGAGTCCTGAAAACAGGGGCTGTAACGCAGTATACGGCTCCTACCAGGATGTGGACTAGCTCCCATAAAGAGGACATTTCTTTCCTTGTGACCAGGCTCCCAGATTTCCCCATTGTCCTGGGCATTGTGTGGCTCGCGCTCCACGACCCCCAGATCTCCTGGGCTAAGAGGCAGCTAATTTTTTCTTCGGACCATTGCCAGGGCCACTGCATGACGGCCCGGGCGTGCCTGGCCCAAGAAGTGGAGAATGTGGCTACCCTGCCCAAGAAGTATGCCGGATTTTGGGATGTCTTCAGTGAGAAGGAGGCGGAACGCTTGCCTCCGCACCGGCCCTATGACTGTGCCATTGAACTGCAACCGGGGGCCCCGATCCCGCGGGGAAGACTCTACCCTCTCTCGGAACCAGAGCAACAGGCTCTCCGAGATTTCCTGGATGAGAACCTGCGGAAGGGGTTCATTCGGCCCTCCCAATCCCCGGCTGGGGCTCCGATTCTTTTCGTCAAGAAGAAATCGGGGGAGTTGCGGCTGTGCAATGACTACAGGGAACTCAACAAGATCACGATCCGGAATCGCTATCCCCTGCCCTTGATCCCCGAGCTCTTGGAGCGGATGCGGGCGCTAAGGTGTTCACTAAACTGGACCTGAGGGGGGCTTACAACCTTGTCCGGATTCGCCAGGGCGATGAATGGAAGACGGCCTTCCAGACCAAGTGGGGCAGTTTTGAATACCTGGTGATGGGATTCGGTTTGTGCAACGCTCCAGCCTGTTTCCAACATTTCATGAATGACATTTTCCGAGACCTGTTGGACCGCTATCTGGCGGTCTACTTAGACGATCTGCTGATTTTTTCTCCGGATCAAGCGTCCCATGATCGCCATGTCAAGGAAGTGCTCCAGAGGCTGCGGGCCCACGGGCTCTATGCTAAGCTGGAGAAGTGTGCTTTCGACTTGCGTGAGGTGGACTTTCTGGGCTACCGTATCTCACCTACGGGCATTGCCATGGATGACACCAAGGTCCAAGCCGTGGTTGACTGGGCACCCCTGCTAGCAAAAAGACATTCAAAGATTCCTGGGCTTTGCCAACTACTACAGAAAGTTCATTCCTGACTTTGCCAAGTGGGCGGATCCGATCACCCAGTGTTTGCGGGGAAAGGTGCCGTTCCGGTGGACTCCGGAGGCGGATGTGGGGTTTCGCAAATTGAAGCAGCTGTTCACCACTCAGCCGCTTTTGCAGCACCCCAACCCCCGCACCCCTTTCATCGTCCAGGCCGATGCTTCGGATGTGGCAGTGGGAGCGATCCTGCTGCAGCCGCAGGGGACGGACTTGTTGCCCTGTGCTTACTATTCCCGGCAGCTGACGGCTCCGGAAAAGAACTACACCATTTGGGAGAAGGAACTCTTGGCCATCAAGGTGGCTTTCGAGGTCTGGAGACACCTGCTTGAAGGGGCCAAGTTCCCGGTGGAGGTTCACACCGACCACCGGAACTTGGAGCATCTGAAATCCCAGCGCAAATTGAACCAGAGGCAACAGAGATGGTCCCTGTTCTTTGAGCGATTCAATTTCCGCATTCACTATGTGACCCCCAAGCAGACCAAGCAAGCGGATGCGCTGTCCCGAAAGCCGGAGTATGTTCGTGAGGGCGACGGGCCGTCCGAGGCCCGGTTGCTTAAAGCGGAGAACTTTGCGGCTGCTCGGGCGCTTCCTGTCAACCCTCCGGTGGCTCCGCCAGCCCCTGGCGACAAGAGACCCTTGAGTGTGCGGGTCCAGGCTCGCCAGCGGACCGACCCGTGGGTGCGGGAGCAACTGACCAAGGGGCCTCCAGCCCCTTTCCAGGTAAAGAACGGGGTACTTTACCACCGGGACTCTGTCTATGTTTCCCCTGGGCCCGAGCGGGAGGACATTCTCAAGCTTTGCCACGATAGCCGGGCCGCAGGCCATTTTGGGCTTTTTAAGACCCTCCAACTGGTCCTACGGGACTTTTGGTGGCTTAAAGTACGACGGGATGTGGAGGACTATGTCGGATCCTGCCCTGTGTGTCATCGGGCGAAGAATCAGGGGGGCAAGCCGGCTGGTTTGCTCCAGCCGCTTCCGACCCCCTCTGCCCCTTGGAAGATGATTTCGGCCGATTTCATCACTGATCTCCCCAAGTCCAAGGGCTTCACCACGATACTGGTCGTGGTGGACTGTTTCACCAAGATGGGTCACTTCATCCCCTGTGTGGGGGTGCCTACTGCCAAAGAGACTGCTGATATGTTTGTGCAACATGTGTTTCGGCTGCATGGACTTCCGCAGAGCCTGGTGACTGATCGGGGCACCCAATTCACTTCCCAGTTCTGGAAGGCCGTCCAGAAGCTGCTGGGGATTGATGTGCGGATGTCCACGGCTCATCACCCGCAGACCGATGGCCAGACCGAGAGGGTCAATGCCACCTTGGAGCAGTATCTGCGCTGCTATGTCAACTATCAGCAAAACAATTGGGCGTCCCTGTTGTCCTTGGCAGAGTTTGCTTACAACAATGCGACGCAGGAATCCATCAAGGAGACTCCCTTCTTTGCCAACTACGGACACCACCCTCGGTTCTACCCGCCGGTGGACCCGTCCGCGGATGTTTCCGAGGCTAAGGATTGGCTTCGAGAGCTCACTGCACTCCAAGACTTGCTACGTACTCAATTGGACCAGGCGAAAGCTGACTACAAGCGGATGGCTGATCGGCGGCGTCAGGAGGGCCCTGACATCCTGGTGGGGGATAAAGTTTGGCTGTCCGCCAAAAATCTGCCCACGCAGCGGCCCACCCGCAAGCTGGACGCGAGATTTTTGGGTCCCTACAAGGTTTTGGAGAAGGTGGGGCCTGTTTCCTTCAAACTACAACTCCCAGCGGACATGAAACTCCACCCGGTGTTTCATCGTTCGCTGCTCCGCCCGGCGAAGGGGGTGCGGCCTGACGTGACGCAGCCGCCTCCTCCCCCTGTGATGCGGGAGGGCGGGGAGGAGGTCGAGGTGCAGGACATCTTGGATGCCCGCCTCCGCTACAGGAAGTTGGAGTACTTCATTGACTGGAAGGGGTTTGGCCCGGAAGAACGTGCTTGGGTCAAGGCTCGAGATGTTCACGCCCCGGAGTTGGTGGCTCGTTTCCACCGCAACTACCCTGACAAGCCCAAGCCCCGGGGGCGGCCCAGGGGGGGCCCTGAGGGGGGGGGATAGTGTAGCACCCATGGGTCCGCTCGGGCCACGGGGAAGGGGTAATGCACCGGGGGTCCCGTTGGCATTGGGACCCGCACAGGCTGAAAGGGACTCGGAGGATGAGTTGGAAGGCCCAGAGCAAGATTGGTCAGCCGTGCCTTTGCCCAGTCCACCGCCAGAGAGTTTAGCCTGGGATTTCGAATGGGAGCATTCTCCCGGGGAAGGAGCGGACCAGGTGGAGATGGGAGGCAGTGAAGCAGATAGCGGAGATAGTTATGAATTCCCAAATGGCCGAGGTTCCCAGGAGTTGGCCGAGCAGCAGATGGAGGCTAGCGGATGGGAAACTTCGGGGGGAGGCTTCTTCTCAGGAAGATAGCGATACTAGGCTGGAAGAACGGGGCCGTTCTCATAACAGGCGCAGGGACATAGAGGAGGGCAGGAGGAGCTGGCATCTGTCCCTAGATCGTCACCGTTCGGAAAGTAGAGACTGGAGGCGCCGGGCCCTAGATCGTCGAGGGTCCCGGCCGAGGGATTAAGTACGGCCCGTGGGAACTGATCCTCAGTTCTCCGGCCACGTCTATACTGAATAGGCGCGAGCGAGTGGGACCACAAGTTAACCGTGGTCATCAAGCCTTGCCTTGCCTTTGCCTTGTTTCCTGAGCCGCAGCGATTTGCGGCACATTGCCTGGTTCCTGATTCGCATGAAATTGCGAAACCTTGTCCTGTTTCCTGATCCGCATTGGATTGCGGAGCCTTGCCTCGCTTCAAGCTGTTCGCTAAGATCCTTTGGACAATTTGCATTGTACTTTGAACGCTTACATCTTATTGGACTATATACCTTTTGAACTGTTTTATATTCAATAAACTAGTTAGCCTTTGATACGTCTCCGTGTGTGTGTTAAAGGGGCAGTTCTAAGTCGGCGTTCGTGACAAGATTAGAAAATGGTTAGGAAAAATATCTAACCACATGCTTGGATTTTTGGAAGATTACAATCCATTCCATTTTAAACAAGCACTGTCAGTCCCACCTTCAGACTTACTGAAAAGGACCTCCAACAATTGATTCAGCTTTTTCCTTCGCAAAAAATAAAATAATCAAATAAATGATTTTATTTATATCCTGCCTTGGGAAACAAGCTGGCAAACAAGATCAAAACAATGTACACACCAAAACCTGACGATAAAAAGTTAAAATTACTATTAAAACTCCCGTATTAAAACATCTGTGCTTTTGAACAGTGTGAAAACATTTTAAAACAGTAACAATAAAGCACACTACCAATCCTTCTATGCAGTCAGCTAGTCATTAAATGTTCAGTGAAATAAAAATACTTTATCTGTCAGCTGAAGGAAAGGAGAAAGGGAGTCAAATCAGCAGGATCTAACAGTGGTTCTCAGCCTATGGGTCTCCAAATGTTTTGGCCTTCAACTCCTAGAAATTCTAACAGCTGGCAAACTGGATGGGATTTCTGGAAGTTGTAGACCAAAACACCTGGGGACCTAAAGGTTGAGAACCACTGTACTAGAAGGAACACAACAATCCCAAGATGAAAACTGCTGCAGTTTGGACTGATGACTTGAATGAACAACGAGAAGAAAATATGACTCACAGGTTCAGTGAAATTTTAGGAACTGAATGGTGTCATCTTGTGTAAATAGTAGAAGTTTAAAAAATAGAAATGGGGGTGACAGAATAGTGTTTTCCTTTTCAAAATGGATTGTTTTCTTTTTAATGTTTGTAAGTTTTTTTAAATAATTTAAAACTGTTTTAAATATAATGATTTAAATTGTTTTTAAAATGGTATTTTGGGGCTTTCACTTATTTCTTTTGTGAGCTGCTTTTGGACCTACTTTGGGAGACAGAGAGTACATAAACAAAATTATTACCTTTTCAAATCCTTCTGTAAATAAATACAGAAAATCTATAAATCGGTAAAATGCTAGTACTGCTTTCAAAATTTAGATTGTTCAAAAACACACTTTAAAATTCATTAAAAACCTGTCTATACAATGTGGGACTGTAATCGGCTCCATTCCAGGGCCCAGTGCTGGGCAAATATTAAGTTTGTTTAGCTCCAACAAGCAAAATTTACTGCCTTCAGCTAGTCTTTCCCACGTAAGTTAAGGCTGTGAAAGCTGTGGCACATGGATGTCTGAATGTTGCAGGATATAACAAGATCTACAGCACAAGCTCCACTTGTTTAGTACTGCTTTCAGCCTCTACTCTATATTATATGAAATACAAGAAAAGAAATGTTCCAGGTAACATTCTACATTGGAAAGAACACCATTGTTGAATAAGCTCCTATTTTTAATTCATGAATTTCCTGTTTGAAAAATTAGATGTGATGAAGAAGCATGAATAGGCAAGAATAAAAAATGTATGTGCACAGAAACAATATCATGGGACAGCAATAAGTGAAACAGCTTCCCCTTACCTGCACCTTCTATGTATATGAAATATGAGTAAGAATGTATGCATCACAACTTTGGTTTCAACGCCGTATCTTTATTGGAAGTGCAGAAGAAACCTCAAAATAGCTGCAAGGTAGCTTGAGAGATTACCTATCTAAATATAATAACCTTGATTTTCAGGCATTTATTTCAAGTGGTAGTTGTAAAAACAAAAACAAAGGGAGCCAGAGAGAGAAATAGGCTTATGCAATTAATAAAAAGATACCTACTTCCTTCCCATGTGCAATGTAACAAATTAAGAGCACCCTCTATTCGCTTCCAGTGTTGCAGATGGAAGAAAGCATATGCCACTGCTTCACTGTCTCCTCGTTTCAGAATGTGTTCTGGGGGTAAGATCAAGCTTTTCATTTCCAACAAATACTGGAAGAAAATGTGTGAAGAAATATGTAACTACAAAGGCAATGTGGCTGATTCTTTATATATAAGATTTCCTCAATATATCAAGTTTAACTTTATACTTACCTGCCAGAAAGCAAGTCTTTGGTTGGAAAAAAGTGTAAAATGAGGAAAATGCACACTTGAGGCCACTGCAAAATCAGATTGGTATCAATTTTTAGTGAACAAATGCTTATTGTATACTGTTGTATGGAAAGCAGTTACTGGAAGAAGAAAGTACAAGCTAATTAGCCTTATACAAAAAGTGCTTGGGACCAGAAGTGTTTTGGAATTTGAAAATGTACTAATTGAGATTTTATTATGCTTTTATTAATTATTGCTTGCTGTTTTTACATGGTTTTAATTTATTTACTTTGGTTAGTTATTATAAATTATTGCTATTATTATAAGTTGTTGATGTTGTCATATTATTGGTTTGATTTGGTTGGTGTGTTTTCTTTAATGGCATTGTTTGCCACTGTTTTGTGTGGAAATTGCCCTGAGTCCCCTTGAGGAGACAGGGCGGGTTATAAATAAAGATTATTATTAGTATTATTATTATAATCTGTATTTGCCCCGACAGACATAATGTGATATTTCATGTACAACACAATTAACAAATGAACAAGGTTGAAGTGGAATTGAGGATCTGTGAGTATAGTGCTGGGGGGCGCAAATCCACATCTTTCACTTGGTCATGATTTTTACATCTGACTCCAGTCTCTCTCTTGGGAAGCTTGCCAGATGTCTGCTTCCACCTTGTCAACAAACAATCAGGGGAGCTGCCACTGTCATCTTGAAGGTGGAAGCAAGTGTCTGACAACAAAAAGTTTGGGATTTTGAGGTCTTCTGTATTTCCAGATAAGAAATGCTCAATCTGTAATTACTAATTTAGATTGATTCAAAAGAAACAAGTAAGCTGCTACTTTTTTGAACATCACCAATATGTTTAAATTTTATGTGATATAACTACTATGCTAGTTTCTAATAAAATAATCCCTAGGGACAATTTTACAAACGAAAGACAAAGCACTAGAGAATACAAGCCTAGAAGAAATCAGTGAATGTTGCAATGATAGCAAGGAGTCCAGATACTTTCCACTTTAGCAAAGGCAATATAAGCACTGTAAATACAGCAAGTTGCTCTTTTCAACTCTTTTAACTGGTGGCAATTCTTTCTCCAGTGAGAAAGGCACACTTTGTAGGTGCAGTTATCTCATCTGTAAAAATGCTTTTATTGACTTTTAAACCTCCCAGTTCAAATGCAACTAGAATAGTCATAAAGTTTACCCAGCAGAATACATACAAAGAGAAGAAAATTATATCCTTGCAAAGCAATTAACTCCCACATTTGTGTGCAGAGCAGAACAGGATGAGAACAGAAGAAACAAGCAGCCAGTGAGCTGGAGTTATAATAAGAGAATGATTACCTAGAGATGGGAAAAGATGTGGCAGTCAGGAAAGCAAGAAAGACAATGTGCTTCTTAGCAGGAGTTGCTGAAGAACCACATGTTATGGATGGGTAAGGGAGTTTCCACATCACAGTGATTGGATGTTCCAAAAATAAGTTTAACTGGCAAATCTGTTTTTTAAAAAGGTGATACACACACACATATATATATATGCACAAAACACAGGTTTTTAAAGAAATCCTTCACTGTAAAATGGTATTTTAAAAGGTGTTAAAATCCCACCTTAAAGCTTTCCTTAAGGAAAATATTTAAGAGTTAACATTAACTGAATGACTTTCTAGAACTTGCTTATGAATCGACCTGTTTCACTCAATAACGGCCAGCAATAATCCTATCCTTGATCATTGTGGCCAATAATTCTACCAGCTCTCCCCAAAATTGTAAGAATGCAGCCAACTTGCCGATTTATTTCAGCAGATGCCACAAACCATGAGATTATTTACTAATCCAGTTTAGGAGTCTTAACTTTTCTTATTCAGATTCTTGAAGGAATGTAGCCAAGGTTGTGCCCTGGTCAAATAAAGTATGTTTAATGCCTGGCTAGGTTCTTCTCCTGGTGTCTTGAGGCTACTTCTGGGAGGGCAATATACTTACTAATCCCATTTAATCCTCTTTGACAATTTTTTAACACAGTAAGGGATTGCTCACACAAGGCCATTGTGGGAAAATGGTCTCAAATATCTGACCTCTGACTTGATTCCTCATGGCCTGTGCAATTACTACTGTGGTATTGAGCTAGGTTTCATAAATATGAGAAGGGAAAGTTGCAACAATGGTTACACCTGAAGTTAATTAATATCTCATCTTATAGAATCACTTCAACTCAGGGGTTCAAGTTTATTTCTGAGCACTATTACACACAGAAAAAAAATCAATGTAGTTATAGAATAATTTTAAAATTAATTTTAAACCATTAACTTAGCTATAACTTGTCTTTATTAAAATTGAATATTTTACTTATGAAATGAAAATGTCAAAACTACAGCTGTATCTATCTCTACCTCCCAGCTCCAGTGATTTAATCACATTTCAGGATCTACTTTAACATTTCTTCTTATCTTTATTACTTGTATTGAAATTTGAGACAAGTGAAAGAAGTTGAGAAGTTCTACTTCATGTCATTCCCAACTGAGCACAGTATTTGATGTTAATTTTTGAATCCAAGGTCAGCTGCCCTTTACCACCTTTTTGCCACTGATCAATTAGGTTAGAGATAAGGCCAATTCACCTGTGCCTTCCGCAGCAATCTTACACAAAAACAACTGGAGTTAATACTGATTTCATTCTATGGGCCTTTTTTGTATATATGTATGAGATTACATATTTTGCCTGTAATTTTAAAAAATCTCATTTGAAAGGTTTTCTATTTTAAGTAAAAAAAAATAAAAAGATCAGAAATAATGTCTGTTTCTGCCTTATTCAATTGAATACTTAATCTTTAGGTTCATCACACATTACCTGGAAAGATATAATTTCATGTCATATAGATCAATGTCTTTATGTGTACACATTAAAGGGCATTATCCACGATCACTTTAAAACTAAGAATATAACTTGCAATAAGACTGGCCTCTTATCTCAAAGTAAAAACAATCTCTAACACTCCACTGTCTTCCTTCTCCCACCATCTCTTGTCATCTGGAAGTTATAGTAACACAAACAATACTTTCTTCAAGATGTAATTACAATAAAGGACGATAAAATTATTGAAAACATGAGGCATTGATTTTCTTGATAACATGTAGACTAGTCAGCGTCACTGAAAAAGATAGCCCAAAAAGACTCCTTCAAGACACAGGAGCTCTGAGGCAACTGAAGAGACACCCACCTCTTAGATAATGATAATAATACATTATAATCTTCTCCCCTTAAGGCAAAAGGCTGAAGAAAAATCTGTCTGAGACTGTCTGAAATGAACTTGCTGTGCTCTTGATCAGTCATGCAGGCAAGGGGCAAATTCTCTCAGCAATTAGCTCTCCCGGTGCACATTCTATCAGACTGGACAGGCAGACAGAAGACTGCATGGATAAATTCAAACCTTCAAGGCAAGAGCCATTTGGATGCTCTGATTATCAGAAGAGGATTAGGTGCCTGGATAAGCCATCCTTCTACTATCAAGACTGCCAGGGCCATGTATCATCAGTGTCAAGAATGTGCAGAGCTGGATGGGTTGAAGTTCCAATTATATGCATTCATTTGCTATGAAGCAGGTTGGGGGAGGAAGTTTCTCATCCCGGCTTGCTCTAATGTAAACTTTACCAAGAGTAGCAGGAAGAATTTCTTAGTTATTATGACTAATGAAAAGATATGGAAATAAATGTTTTTAAAGGTTATCTTGGAAGTACAGTGGGGGAGGAGGGGGAAGTAAACAACCCTTTAGTGTTTCAGGAAAGGCAATAAAAATTAAATGTACGGACATAGGATGGGTGACACCTGCCTTGAAAACAGTCATAATGAATATTTAAATAAAAAAGTTCAAAACACAGAATCACACAGTTGGAAAGGACCACAAAGGCAATTATATCTAAACTCCTGTCATGAAAAATGGATAATTAAGGCATGATGCCCATCCATCTTCTGTTTTAATACCTCCAGAAAAAGGGGAATCTCTATATTCTGAGTCCATCACCATCTGATGCAGTCTATTCCATGGCTGAACAAATCTTACAGTCAATAAGTTCTTCCTGATGTTTAGATGGAATTTCTTTTCTTGTAATCTGAATGCATTGGTTCATGTTCTGGTTCAGAAGAAAACAAGCTTGCTCCATTTTCTACATGGCATTATATATTTAAACTAGCTGTACCCGGCACGCGTTGTTGTGCCCTATTTAGGAGATGCGAGAAAGTCTGAGTATGTAAGGGTTGGAATTGTTGTTAGTTATGGTGTTGTTGGGGCCATGGCTGTGTCGTTGTGGGTTGTTCTGGTGGGTGGGATGTTGAAGTCCTGGGGAGTTGTTGGTGTGTGGTGTTGCTGGCATTCTGCATAGCTTGTGGATATACAATGTTTTTTGTCTTTCCATCTGCTGTGTTGATGTAGAGGTTGATGCTTGTGTGGGTGGGGTACTTTGGAAGTGAGTGGAGGTACTTGAAATCCCATTATCCATGGTGTGTCCTCCTCTGAACTGCAGTCGGATGGAGTGTGGGTCATGGGGGGCATGGTGTGCCAAGTTGGGTCTTTATTGGTCTTGGTTCTGGGCCACAGTGGTCTGTGGGGAATGATGGGTTTTGAAGTACTACAAATCCCATTATCCATGGAGGTACTTCAAGTCCCATAATCCATGATCCACCCTCCTCCAAACTGTAGTAGAATGTAGTGTGGGTCATAGGGGCTCTGTGTGCCAAGGTAGGTTACTGTAAATTCAGGCCATACGCAGTGTCCCATGAGCTGAGGCCTAGTCAGGAACAGCAAGTTAATGAAGCCTTACTGTCAATTCAGGCCATACACAATGTCCAATGAGCTGAGGCGTAGTCAGGAGAATCAAGTTAATGAAGCCTTACTGTCAATTCAGAGCGTAAACAGCATTCCATTAAGTGAGGCCTAGTAAGGGAAATTAATGAAGCCTTACTGTCAATTTTGGGCGTGGTCTGTGATTTGTAGGGGTGTAAATTTTCTGTGGGAAGTGAACTGGGTGTTTGTGTTTGTGCCTCAGCCCTTTGCCTTATCCTTTTCTGACAGTTTATTAGGGGTTGGAATGTTCATGTTGGCTGGCCAGTACAGGAGTTATGCAAATCCGCCCTTATTGGCAGCCAATCATGTTGTCAGAATTTAGAGGCTGGGAGAGTCGTTGGCAGCCCCGGAGGATGCTGGGAAATGTAGGGTTTTTTACTCGTTGTTTTGGGGGCCTTTTAGGTTTTGGGGGGGAAAGTTTCTTTGTTACAAACCTACCTTGCTTGAGGCCTATTTCTGTTGGCAAGTTTGGTGTTTCTGCGTTGTAAGGTTTCTCTGTTTGGGACGGTCGTTCCATGACAGGAACCCCTTTATATAATAGATATGAATAATCTCTCCCTATTTTTCCCCCAAGCCAAACATACCCAGCTCCCTCAGACATTCTTTATAAGGCTTGGCTTCCAGACCTTTGATCATATTGGTTACTTTACTTCCGATATGATACAGCTTGTAATTATCTTGCTTGATTTGTGTGCTTAGTCCTGGGCACAATATTCCTTTTGAGGTCTGACCAAAGTAAAATAGAGTGGCACTACTACATGAATATGTTTACCTGTCCAAACGTATTCTCCCATATGAACCATCAAGAGTGTTAAGATTGTCTGGAGAGGCCCTGCTCTCGGTCCCACCATCTTCGCAGGTGCGTCTTGTGGGAACGAGAGACAGGGCCTTTTCTGTGGTAAACCCCCGGTTATGGAATTCCCTCCCAAATGAAATTAGATCTGCCCTCTCCCTCCTGACCTTTAGGAAGCTAGTGAAAACCTGGCTGTGGAATGAGGCTTTTGCAGAATGATGGCAGAGACCGGTAATCGACTAAAGTTATCGACCACAATATATGGACTGAATATACAGACTGAGTTGGATATGTTTTTATCTCGGCAGACGGCTTTTATGTAATTTATTTTATATGTATCTGGTAATTTATTGTCAATGCATGATGTTTTAGACTTTTAGTGTTAGCAGTGAATTCTTGCTGTCAGCCAGTCTGAGTCCCTCTACGGAAGTCAAGAAGATCGGGATATAAAAGTTTTAAATAATAAATAAATAAATATGCTACTCAGTGAGCTACTAGCAGGTGAGAAAGGTCTGGACTACACCAGGTGACACCAAAATGACTCTCTATACATTTTCTGTGCAGTGTTTCAATATAAATTTATAATTTTTTAACTAAAACCACAGAAGCATTTTTCATAAAGCCAACTTATATGTACTGTATCAACATATCTACAAAGCTAAAACTATGCTAATTTACTTTTTAATTTTAATGCATCTTGGTCAGAGCTGTCACTATTACCCAATTACAATGACACTTCGTATTGCTTGGTTTTGGTTAAATGTGGTACATGCATGTGCCATTGTTTTTGTTGCTGCTTTATTTTTTATAGTTGCAGATTTTGTCATTATATTCAGTGGGATGTGAGAAATTATTATTTATGAGTAATAATAGTTTTTAAAAGCACTTCAAAGGATTCTGTATGATCTAGTTTAGGAGGAAGTCAATGGGGTGGACTCCATGATTTACTACACTGGATGACACCAATCCTAGTGACTCACTGCTGGTACTCGCATCTGGAGTATATGGAGGAAGAGAAAGACTCTTTATGAAGATTACTTCTCCTTGGCTGGCTTCATGAAATCGGAAGAAGGTCATTGTTACAGATTGCCACACTCACCCACATCCTCACAATGACCTACCACCCAGGGTCATCCACAACAAAATGGTGTATGCACATTAGTTCATTTTGAAATTACAGATGCAAACAAAAGGATGGAACTAACATATTAGCTCAAGTACATTTCATAAAACCCATCTGTTTCTTATTGTCTGTTTTATCAGATATATCTGGTTTTCAACTGGATAAATTATACATACCAGACATTTAGAAAAAGCTTCCACTTTCTAGGAGATCAAGAAACTGCTCCATTAACAACTGTATTCTGTAAAAAGCTAATAAAAGCAAACAGAAAAAAGCTCTTCCCTAGAGAAGTGGAGCTTTTGTTTTTAACTGTAATATCCAAAAATTGTATACCTCTGACTGCTTACTGATGAAGCTATCCAAAATAATGCTGATAGAATCATTTTTCCTAGCCAGTTACTCCGTTCTCATGGTTCTCAAACTAGTAGGTGGGTCCCCCTAAGGAAGCAAGCACATTACTAGGAGTATTAATTATCCCATGTCCCTTCATTGCACCTCACAATATGCTTTCTTATCCAAACTCATGAAATAGCATCAGCTTGCTTTATATTCAGTTGGAAATCAAAGCAACAGGAACAGCCTCTGGCTAGGGAATCACTAGTGTTTTTGTAAGAAGGAGGTTCCTAACACTACTTTGTTAAGACACCATTGTCATTAGTTAAGAAACTCAAAAACAGCCAACAGGAGGGAAGTGAATATGTTCACTACTCTTAAACAGAATTGGTTTATAAGATAACTTTTAATCAAGATCAGGGCTTATGAGGGTCTGGAAAGAGAGCTGTAATGTCTTGTAACAAATATAATAAAGTTCTACAATAAATGCCATCAGCTATTAACTAACAGCATCAATTCAGAAATAAAAATCAGGCACAAAACCTGCATTCCCTAATCTCTTAAGACAAATATCTATCTGTCTATCTATCTATTTGAAAACACTTGTTGTTGGATGAGGATGCAATCACTGAAACAGAAAATAAATAGTTAAAATGATCCGAAAAGTCAGCCTTAGCAATACTGATTTTTCATATTAAGTCTAATATTTTTCAATTAAGCAGACAGCTATATGTGTACAGTGTTCCCTTGCAACTTCGCGGTTCACTTATTGTGGACTTGCTGTTTCGCGGATTTAAAAAAATATTAATTTAAAATATATATCATGGCATTTTCGCTGTTTTGTAGGGTTTTGCTGCTGCCGCTCTCCAAAGCGCATTCCCTCCTCAGTCCTCCTTCCCTCCCTCCAGTCTTGAAGGGCCTTTCCTTCACTTTATTTTAAGTTTATAAAGACTTAAAATAGTGTATAACTACTAAAATAATGTATAAATATTAAAATTAATAGAGTATCCCTACATTGTGGTTTTTCACTTATTGCGGGAGGTCCTGGAACCTAATCCCAGCAATAAGTGAGGGAACACTGTATTCTGTTTTAAAACTCACTGGTTTGATAGATTTTCACTTTTTAGCATTCTGAGTTTATGAATATTATGATGATTACATATAGAATTTTAATAATTATTTGGTACCTCAAGTATCTTATCAGGGGAGCGGAACTTTGTAATCTACTTTATGTAATTTATAAGGAGGTCTGTCAATGATGAATAGAATAATAACTTGAATGAAAACTATTTTGGAATAGGATATGAAAAGGAAATTAACTGGACAAATGTAATGTTTCAGAACTACTAGCAGTGTGGTTTGCTATAATAAGCACGCTAATGTTAACTCACCAGTGCCCTCTGGAGTCAGTGGGATTTGTATGCCCCAGTGAAGCTTGAATAGCCATACATTTTTAGTTTTGTTTCCAAATAACATCCAGAAATTAAATTCTTTTTCATATAGCTATATTGAGTTGGATTAATTTAACTCTGCTGACATGAATGTGCAAAATACTTAAGGAGACAGACCAAGCCTAATTAATTGCCACATTTGCTGCCTAGACATATATCATTAACAGAGCAAACTGTATCATTAGATAAACCATCCCACCCCTCAATAACCTGGTTTCAAAGGACTCAAGTAAATGGTCATATGTCCTCTCACAGCCTATGTCTCTGCAGAGAACTCTGTACATGGTATGCTCTGAATCTTATTCTTGGTCCAAAGCAGAGAGATTCACTGCATTAGTGATATGTTCGGAAAATGCAAATTCATCACGTAACTATTGATTTATCAGGTCTACTCTATCTAGCACTAATAAAGGAACGTAGAACTATGAATCTGACATACTATTTAAGCAGATACCAGGGAACCAAGACTCTTTCACACTGCCCTGTTATGATACTGATTTCACTTTAAATGCTATGGCTGCATCCCAGAACTTGTGGTTTGGTGAGGCATTAAGAAAACTCTGATTAGGAATTTAAAATACCTTTCCTAAAACAGCAAATCCAAGGATTTTTAATGCTTGAATCATTGCAAGACAGCATTAAAAGTAGATGGTGTGAAGCAGTCAAATTTTTCAGTGTAATTTTATTTACATCTTATAGGCTCTGCCCAGTGAGATCAAAACATGTTCCTCTTTTTAAAACCTCCCTAGAACTGAGTTGTAGGCATGACAACTTGCCAGAAAGGCTTACAAAAATCCACAATCATCTCAACAAATTAAGAT
Source organism: Anolis apletophallus (assembly GCA_030556195.1). NCBI lineage: Eukaryota > Metazoa > Chordata > Lepidosauria > Squamata > Anolidae > Anolis > Anolis apletophallus. The sequence goes on along the minus strand of JARBWK010000005.1, from coordinate 57,169,389 downwards.
GTGATAAAACATATAACCTGACTGTTTAACAGTGTGCTCCAATTTATTTGAGGGTAACTTTTATAGAGATCCAACTAAAGGCAACCTTCAGTTTGTAAAAGACACACACTGAGTGATATATTTTATTTTAAATTATTTGGATTGGAAACTAAGTAACTAAGGTAAAGGTTTTTCCCTGACATTAAGTCCAGTTGTGTCCAACTCTGGGGCTTGGTGCTCATCTCCATTTCTAAGCCGAAGAGCCAGCATTGTCCATAGACACCTCCAAGATCATGTGGCCGGCATGATTGCATGAAGTGCCATTACCTTCCTTATTTATTTATTGATGTCATTTATATTCCGCCCTTCTCACCCGGCAGGGGACTCAGGGCGGATCACAATGCACATATACAGGCAAACATTCAATGCCATTGACATACAACATATATAGACAGACATAGAGGCAATTTAACATTCCAGAACTCAGTTAAATTTAGCCTCTCAACTAAGTGGTACCTAAATTTCCTACTTGACAGATGCAACTGTCTTTTGGGTTGCAAAGGTCAACAACAAACTACACAAATTGGTTGAGAGCTCACCCCAACCCGGGCAGGCCTTGAACTCATGACCAGATCTTATGCAGCTGACACCCAGCCAGCTGTGCCACATTATCTAATCACATTTACATGTTTTCGAACTGCTAGGTCCTATTTATCTACTCACATTTGCATGTTTTCGAACTGCTAGGTTGGCAGAAGCTGGGGCTAACAGCTGGAGCTCATGGTGCTCCCCGGATTTGAAAGTGCAACCTTTCGGTAAGCAAGTTTAACCCACTGAACCACTGGGGCTCCAAGTAACTAAACTTCCATGCCATTTTAAAATATTGTATCAATTTGTATTTGTATGAACTTAAATAATGCAAAGTCATGTCCTTTCTTTGCTTTTTCCACTCAGGCGAGCTTACTTCCACTGTCACAATAAACACTTCTCTGCAAGTGCCTGTCGCCACACTTGCCTTACAGGGCAGACACAACACAGGATCCTCAATGCTTTCTTAGTCATTCAGTCTTAAATGTGTCATATGTAAAGAAGCATTCAAAATAAGAATCTCTTGGCTCAAACACAAATAGGTAGCTGAATTCGCTTGTCTTACTGGGGACATTAACATACACTGACCTTTGGTACATGAGGATTAAATTCAACTGCCCTGTGAATTGCCTCAACAGCACTGATTTCTGCTGTGCTAAGCCCTCTTCTAGAGGCTGTTTCTGGTGAGAACCTGCAACAATAGCCAAACAATATCCATTACTAAAAGCAAGGCAAAGAATAATCAAGCATTTCACAAAGGTAAACAGTAGAAAAATATTGGAAACCAAAGTTCGATTAGGCTGATATCCTTAGGTCGCAGGAATTTGATTCCACAGTTCGTAGGCTAAGTAAACTATATTCTTTCAGAAATAATGAAGTGCTCATCACTTTATATTTGAATCTCAAATACAAAGGAAAGCAAAACTATATCCTGATGTGGATGGAATTCTGTAGAAACCCTGAGGAAAGAAGTGCCTACCTACTTGGAAGTTTTCACACTGACTCTGTAACTGGCAGTGGCACCAGCAACCTCTTCCACAGAATGGAAAAAGGCAGAAAAATCAGGTTAATCTTTTCAGTATTTTTAAATATAACTAATCATAGCCTCTAGGAAAGCTTGTTTCCAAAACATATCTGCAATCTCCTCATCCTCTCAAAGCCTCCTTTCTTTCTCACTCTGTTCCTCGCTGCTTTGCTCCTCACTAGCTGCACAATTTCCCAAGAAAGAAGGTTCAGATACACAGCCACCTATTTAACCCTTTTTTCTCCCTCATCATTACTCAGTTTGTCGGAATACACTCAGTAATAAGCAAATTACAGGCAGTATCCAAGTTACGAACAAGACAGGTTCTGTAGGTTTGTTCTTAAGTTGAATTTGTATGGAAGTCAGAATAGCTATTTTTAAGTATAACTAAAACCAAATAAATAAACAAATATTAGCTTTGGATAGCATAGTGAAGGGTTAACACCACTTTAGTTTTTGTTTTGCTGTCTATGTCCCTGTTCCAAATTGTTGCTGTTGTTCTTGTTGTTATCATCTGAGAAGACAGATGATATGTTCAACACACTGGAGAGCTATAATAGGATGGACAGAAGGAATATAGATTTGAAGGTGTGTCCCTCTATGTGGGTTCTAACAATATCTATATATACAAGGTGACAGGTTTTGGTGACATCTGCTAAGATGATTCTATATTAAAACTAAAGATCTTTCAACCACTTTGAGACTGATCAGTCAGAATTACACTGATAAAATCCGAAGACCATACAATGTTTTGATGACTGATCCTTTATTTTAGTTTTTCATTACGAGCCCCTATCATTTTGAATGCTGGTGCTGGACTGGACCTGATATCTTATTCATTTTTATGAAGATAGACAACCAGTCAAGAGTAGGTAAGGGCAATGGGAATTGACAGGGTCCAGTGGTGCTGATATACAGCTGCTCTGAAATGTCCCTCTATATTAAAGGCAATGATAACAATGCAATTGGTACCAAGAAGCTAAAAATTACTTAGTGAATGTGATAGTTGAGAAAGATTTTTGGCAGGAGTGAAAAATAATGAAATTGACTTCTGTACTATTTTATGTGACAAATGTTTCAATTCCTCAGATAAAAATAAAGTGTAATATATAGAAGCAGAAATAGAACATTTGACTTTTGCCATTTTGGGGTTTATACTGTTGCTCTTATAGTCTCTTCTAATTATACTGACTGACTGACTGACTTTATTATTTCTGAGTCGCCCTCCACGTTAGTGCTCCGGGCGACTTACACACAACAAATTCCACAATTAAAATAGAGTATTTAAAACTAGATTAAAATATTCAGTGGTTAAATGCAGGGGCCAGGCTCGGTATTTGAGTTCCTGGTTCTGCATTAACCATGGGCTTTCCTAAATAGCCAGGTCTTCAGAGCGGTGAGGAACTGGGGCAGGTCGAGGGAGGCTCTCTGGTCCGGTGGCATCGAGTTCCAAGAACGGGGCCACAACGGAGAACGATCTCCGTCTCGTGGTCTCCAGGTGGGCCTCTTTCAAGCCTGGTACGTGAAGAAGGTTCTTGTTTGCTGGCCGCGGGGTCCTTGAGTAAGCAGGCATCAGCAAGCGGTCTTTTAGGTATGTTGGGCCCCGGCCCCATAGGGCTTTGAAAGCCAAGGTCAAGGTCTTGTGTAAGGCTCTATACTCAACGGGCAGCCAGTGCAGGCGCTGCAGAAATAGTGTAATGTGGCATCTCATCGATGTTCCTGTGAGAAGCCTGGCGGCCGCGTTCTACACAATCTGGAGCCTGCGGATTAGTGACCGGGGTAGACCTACATACAAAGCGTTACAGTAATCCAGCCTTGATGTAACCGTGGCATGGATTACTGTAGCTAGCGCTTCCGTCGGGAGATAGGGCGCCAATTGTCTCGCTTGGCGCAGGTGGAAGAAGGCCCTTTTGCTCGTGGAGGCAACCTGGGCCTCCATCGACAATTTGGAGTCCAGGATAACACCAAGGCTTTTTACTGAGGGGGACGGAATCAGCGGTTCCCCTTCAAAGGGGGGCAGCGAGAAAGGTGGTTCTGGGCGGCCTGGCCATAAGATCTCCGTCTTTGATGGATTTATTTTAAGTTTGTGGAAGCGGAGCCATTTTGTCACTGCTTCTAGGCCTCGAGTGAAGTTTTCGGGCACCGAAGTTGCGCCAGGCTCCAGTTTCAGTAGGAGCTGGGTGTCATCGGCATATTGGTAGCACCCTAGGCCGAAGCTCCGGGCTATACCAGCCAACGGTCGAACATAGATGTTAAACAACGTTGGTGATAATATGGCGCCTTGGGGCACTCGCACTCGAGGAGAGATTTCCTAGATGTTTGGCCTAGCCATTCAACTCGCTGACTACGTCCGCGCAGGAAGGAGTTAAGCCAAGCTAAAGCTGTTCCTTGTATCCCTAAGTTGTCGTATCAGCAGATCATGGTCCACCGTGTCGAATGCGGCGGTAAGGTCCAGCAATACTAGAACTACTAAGCCTCCCTTGTCTAGTTGGCAGCGGATATCATCCGAGATGGCCACCAGGACGGTCTCGGTCCCGTGCCCGGGGCGGAACCCTGATTGAAAGGGGTGCAAGCCCTCTGATGTCTCAAGGAAGTTTTGTAGCTGGGTTGCTGCCACGCGTTCGATCAGCTTACTGAGAAACGGGAGGTTTGAGACGGGACGGTAGTTCGCTGGCATCGCTGGGTCCAGATTGGCTTTTTTCAAGGGTGGGCGGACCGAGGCTTCTTTCAAGGCATCCGGAAAATTCCCTGCTCCAGGGAGTGATTTATTATCTGCATCAGGGAATCGAGAGCCCCTCTGCGCAGTCCTTAACTAGATGGGATGGGCAAGGGTCCGTGGAGCAGGTAGTCGTCCGTGCTGTGGAGATGATTTTATTAACTGCCTCCAGGTCCAGGGCTTTGAAGTGGTCAAATATCTGGTTAGTTGGTGTATGTAGTTCTTCTACCCTCTCACTCGTATCTTCAGGCACGGATAGCAGGTCTAGCCGAAGAGCGATAATTTTCTCTATGAAGAATTCCTGGAATTCCTCTGCTGAGATGGCTGGAGTGTCCCTGGATTTTGGCTGCGGATTGGTGGTGACCAAATCTCGGACAATCCTGAAAATCTGCGCTGGGCGATCTCGCAGCTGTTATTAGGGAGGTGTTGTAAATTTTCTTTGCCTCTTTTGTGGCCCGCTCGTATATCTTGCGCATGTTTCTGAAGGCTGTTCTTGATGTCTGGCTAGGTTTCCGCCGCCAGGCACTCTCAGTTGTTTCCGTTTGCGCTTCAGTGACCTCAGTTCTTCGGTGAACCACGGAGAGCGGAAACTGCGTGGTCAGAAGAGGCGTTTAGGAGCTATTTGGTCGATAGCCTTAGACAGGGCTACATTCCACCTTTCTACTTGGTCGTTAAGGGTACCTCCGGGGACTTCCACGGACTCTATGGCCGACGCAAATCTGGTAGGGTCCATGAGTCTCTTCTGCCGCGCCAGGATAGGTTCTGGATCTATCCTTGGTGGTAGAGGAATTTTGATGTTAACCTTCAGGGTGAAGTGGTCTGACCAGGGGACCTCCGTTGTTGCTTGTGGTGTAATCTTTAGCCCATATCCGAAGACTAGGTCTAAGGTGTGCCCGGCCTGGTGTGTGGGGCCGGATTCCATTAATGAAAGACCTAGAGTGTCCATGGAATGGATGAAGTCCTTTGCTAGGGGAGATGACGTAGTCATGTCTGCATGGACGTTAAAGTCCCCTAGCACAATGAGTCTCGGCGATCTAAGGGTCCAGTCTGCAACAAGGTCAAGTAGTTTGGAGGTACTCTCCCTCGGGGCCCCAGGTGCACGATAGATTAAAAGAATCGACAGGCTCTCCTTGGCATTTAGGGTAATTCCCAGGCACTCAATGCCAGTGATCTCCGGGTCTGTACAGCTGTTATGGAGATGTGGTCCTGGACCAGTATTCCTACTCCTCCTCCCCTGCCTCCAATTCTGGGTTGATGGAGCATCTGGAAGCCTGGAGGGGAGATGCTCACGGAGGGGTATATTGTCCCCCTCCCGGGTCCAGGTCTCGGTAATGCAGGTGATATCTGCGTTTTGCTCAGTGATATACTCACTTACGGTGGCTGATTTATTTAGTATGGATCTTGCATTGAGAAGCAGGAGGGATGAAAAGATAGGAGATGGTAGAGAGTAGGTGTTCTGTCGGGGAATGGGTCGCAGATTGGGAGAGGAGTAAAACTTCTGTTGATTCCCACAGCCTCTGTTTGTTGGCCGGCTTCTAGCTCTACCAGTTCCTCTTCCTGTAATTATTGGAATTCTTTCTCCATGTAAATTTCATGTAAACATGGAAGAAAAGTTGCCCACAAATTCAAAGCTCAATTGTGAAATTCCTGTCTCATAAAATCTTTAAAAATAAGGTAAATGTAGATATTGTGTGTATTGCCAAGGCAAAACAAATACTCAGCACACTCACTGAACTGTGCTATTTTAGGCTGCAACAAGTACACTTCTTAAGGAGAACTTAAGTGGTATATGCAAAATGGTTGTAGAAACACCGACAGAATAGGAAGTGGACAAAATAGCAAGAGGGTGAAAAAATGTATTGCTTCTATAGAGTTGAATGCCAAGTAGGATAGAGGAACAACACCTTGGGTGTGCTAAGTAGGGTGGGGCCTTTACCAAAAGTTAGTCAACTCCTACTAAGACAACTATTAGGATAGGCTTTTGAACCCATAATTAATGTTGGCCATATACTGTACATGTTAATACCATACTAGTTAGCGACTGAAACAAGAAACTTACCTATCAGAAACTGCTCTGGCCTTTAAAAGTGCTGCTGTATAACATATTGCTGCTGACTTTGGAAGGCTGATATCTATGGAACAATAAAATGGTGTATTTAGATCCTAAAGCAAAAAGCATGTCAAAATCACTCCCTTTGAGCAATTTTAACATTTAGGATGGTCAATATAGTAGCTAGATTTTGAACTAAACAATAAGAGCTTTCAGTTCATGCACTTTTCACATTTATCATAAACTTGTCAAAATGCTGAACATAAAATAAAAACAAAATGAGGATAAAATGAACATAATCAAAAAGCATAACCTCTTCATGGTTAAGTGCACCACTTAAGGAAAGGGGTATTTTCAAGAGCAGGCCAAAGGCAATACTTCAATTTAAGTGCTACCTGTTTTGTTGGAGGAACCAGAGGGTGATTAGGACTACAGAAAAAAACATACGTCTCTCTATCTGGTTCACTTATTTATACATGTGTAAACATCTTTTTTAAAGAATTACGATTCCATTGGTCTATACACTTTAGGTTCAATTCTGCTCAAATAGGTGTAGACAAAACAACTGGCAGTAATATTTCTGGCCAAAGACTGAAACTATGGCAGCAAACAAAGCATCTTCATCTAATTTTTGTCATTTGCCAACTTAGAACACAACATGAGATGGCTAAAGTAACACAAAAAGATGGGGACTTCAAAAGTATCCATCTGGATTTGTAGGCTTAATCTATTCATTCCAGTATGTTGTTTCAACGGTTATCATGGATAATCTGGGACCACAAGAAAAGTCTAGGTATTACAATGCCTCATTAGAGTACACATACCAACAATTGTCTCAACAATTTCATGTATTCCTACCATCATACTTTGCTAGAACTGCCTGGACATCAGCATAAGCCTGTAGTTCCAGAAGTGATTCCAGGAGGTTTTCATGGATATTCAATACACTTAGGAGAGGAAATTCTTTCATTAACTGCAGGAAAGATGCAAAGAAGGAGAACTAATTAAGTTGAATAAATTGTTCCCTGAGGTCTAAATCTGAACATTTACTCCTATATGTAAAGATGCATGAAATGCTACTTTAGGTTGAGGTTGCACAGACCAACTCATACAATTCAATGAGATTTTTAATACTTCTCCTCTATAAAGCAGTATTAAGAAAAAATTATGTTCCAGGGAAATAAGTGGGTGGTAAATGAGAGAACCCTTTTCCCACCTGCTGAACACATTCATGAGATCAAACCCTTCCAGGATCCTATCCAAGATTACACAGAACAAAATGGAAATAGAAAGAATAATAAAATAAGAACAATGCCACTGTTGCAAGAACCATGATCAGATTAATATGGAGTAGCTAAAATGTGTCCCTGGTTAATAAGGTAAGGATTATTTGAACTTGGTAAACATGCAGCCACAAAGCATCCCTAGTCTAAGTGAAGCTCATTGTAAAACATGTATCTAAAAGTAAAGACGCAGACTTAAAGTTCAATAAACCTTTCCTGTATAATAATATGCACTTAATATAAATTATATAAACTATAATGACAGCCTTTAAATGCAAAATACAAAGAAGCCCTTGTGTTTTTCTAACAATTTCGCCCACAAAAATTAACAAGAATGCATAGTTTATCAATTCAGTTACAATCTGTCTGATTAGGTACTAACTGTGGGGATTGGACTGCTTAGAGTATCTATTGTCCAGACACTTACATCTCTCATCATTTTCACGGCTTCTTTAATTCTTCCAAGTTTTCTTGCACACATAGCTAGTCTCCTTTTCACATAAACCAGAACATTGGTGTCTCTTCCTGAAAGAGGTTTCATCAGATGCATTAGGTGATATCTTAAAATGTCACACTTCTAATTCATTCATTTTCTTTACCTAACTTTTTCTGTTTCAGTAAACTGATATTGGAATACTAAAACACAAGCATAAAATAGTTGTCAGTAAAAAAAATTGCCTGAAAAAAAGATTGATCAGTGGATTTATCATCTGATTTATCATAAGGTTTGAAAAATAAAAATGCCCGGCACCTCTGCAATGGATGTATGAGGATATGCCAGATGTCTTTGGCAATATGATTTATTGAAACTTAGCACCGGGAATGTGGCTCAGCTGGCTGGGAGTCAGCTGCATAAGATCTCTATTGACCAGAAGGTCATGAATTCGAGGCCTGCCCGGGTCGGGGTGAGCGCTCGGCCAATTTGTGTAGCTCGTTGTCGACCTTTGAAACCTGAAAGACAGTTGCATCTGTCAAGTAGGAAATTTAGGTACCACGTTGTGTGGGGAGGCCAAGTTTAACTGAATTACGAGGCCCATAAAATCTCCAGGAAAAAAGAATGAAAAAATGCGACAGTTCCTCCTGGTGGCCAGCAACTGGAATGTTAAATTGCCTCTATGTCTGTCATATATGTTGTATGTCGTTGGCATTAAATATTTGCCTGTATATGTGCATTGTGACCCGCCCTGAGTCCCCTGCGGGGTGAGAAGGGCGGAATATAAATGATGTAAATAAATAAATAAATAATATTATAAAGATATTTCATCATGCCCCCAGATATTTTGTTTTGTGGCGAGGCTGTATATAGTGTAGAGATTATTTATAATAAATCCTATACAGAGGTGAGCAGCTTCTGATCATCTAGATCAGGGGTGTCAAACCAAGGGCCACACCTTATGGTTGCCTTCAAAGAGCTGGTTGTAATTTTAAGACTGTTTAAATATAACAATGTTGGCTTAGCACTGAAAGCCTCACAGGCCACATAAAATGACTAGGCGGTTCAGATCTGGAGCATGGCCCTTGCATTTGACACATGGGGTCTAGATGCTATTGGCCTACAATTCCCATTAGTCCAGCCCAGCCAGGTCAATGTGAAGGATGGAAGTAATGACTCATCTTCCATTGTTAGGTCTCAGATTTCATTTCCCTGGACTAAGATGTGAGACAAGTTATCAGTAAGGATATAGTTGGTTTTGTAGACCACAAGTGCCTGTTAGTATTTTTGTTTTACTGGCCTAGTATGAATCACATCTAACTCATGGTTTCGAAGCGCTCCACATCTAAGGATGTGAAACAAAAAACCCAATAACACCCTCTCATTTAGTCATAAATCCATAGGCTCAGCACATATTTGCTTCTCCATCATAATAATAAGTTGAAGGCTAAGAACTTGTTTGTGGCCTCAGAATTCAGATACCACATCCCATGGCACATGGGAAGGGGGCAGAAATGATACTGTAACCTTAAATCTTTGATCATGAATTAGAGAACTGCTATAAAGAGATATTAAGCAGTTACTGGGAATTAGACTATTGTGCAAGGCGTGGGAAATCCACCCAAAGTAAGAGTGTATTTATCAAGTAATTTAGAAGTGATTTGAAATGATGTTGCCATATTACTGGTGTGCAGTAACTGGCACAAGATTATTTTTTTTGACAAAATAGCAGCTAGAGCTTTCAGAAATAAAATGTGTTTCTACATTAATATATAGTACTAGCTGTACCCGGCACGCGTTGCTGTGCCCTATTTAGGAGATGCGAGAAAGTCTGAGTATGTAAGGGTTGGAATTGATGTTACTTATGGTCTTGGTGGGGTCATGGCTGTGTCGTTGTGGGTTGTTCTGGTGGGTGGGATGTTGAAGTCCTGTGGAGTTGTCGGTGTGTGGTGTTGCTGGCGTTCTGCAGAGCTTGTGGATATACAATGTTTTTTGTATTTCTGTCTGCTGTGTTGATGTAGAGGTTCTGTGGTTTCCCAACTCTGGAGCATGCTACGTAGAGTTGTCCGTGGGAGAAGCATTCTGTGTCAAGGTCTATGCCACAGATTTGTAGTGTTTGTCCTTGAGCCTTGTTTATGGTGATGGCAAAAGCTAGTGTAATTGGGAATTGGAGGGGGTGTTGCTTTTGCCAGTGGTGTTTGTTGTGAATTTTGGTTGGGGTGGGTTTTTGTGTTGCAGGATTGTTTTTATTTTTTGTGTGCTTTGCAAGTTTGTGTTATTCCGGCGGTATGTGTTTGTCAGTGGTGCCTGTGTCCCTGGTGCCCTATTTGTGTTAGTGTTATGTCCTCCTGGTAGTTGTTATGTCCTCCTGTGTTAGTTGTACTGTGGAGGTTTCTGTTTAGCAGTGGTATGTATGCATTGTGTGTGTTGTGTGTCTGTTGTGTTGTGGGTCTGTAGAGGTAGGCATCGCGAGTTGTGTGGCTGTCATGTTGTGGGTGTGGTGTTTGTAAAGTGGAGGATTGATGGTGTGTGGGTGGGATGGTGCTTGGAGAAGAGTTTGTGGTGTTGACTGTATAGTTTGTTGTTGTGAGTGTACAGTGGTAGTGTGGTGTGGATGTACGGTGTGTAGGTGGGGTGTGTTAGTTGGTTGTACTGTGCTGGTTTCTGTTTAGCAGTGGTATGTATGCGTTGTGTGTGTTGTGTGTGAGTTGTGTTGTGGGTCTGTAGAGGTAGGCATCATGAGTTGTGTGGTTGTCATGTTGTGGGTGTGGTGTTTGTTATGTGGGTGTCTTTTGTTGTGGGTGTCTTTTGTCCTGTGAGTGGTATGTATGTGCTCTGTGCACATAGTTGTGTATCTTCTGCATATTGGCATTGTGTGGTATTTTGTGCTGGCTTGGTCTTTTGGATTGTGTTTCTCGAGTGTGGTTGTGAGAGTTGTAGTGTATGGAGGAGTGTGTGGTGTTTTTTTTATTTTGTTGTTGTGATTGTGTGGCTGATCGTACCGTGGTCAGTGGTTTGTGGTGATTACCATTGGTCAGTTTTACTGGTTTGGCCAGTGTGGGCGAGGCTGAAGGAGCCTGTCCTTTAGGCACTGTGTGTCCTCGGCAGTCCGACTGGCTGTGGTGTGTGGGAGGCTGTCCTGAGGTGATTTGTTTTGCCGGCAGTTATTTTAAAGAAATTGTCGCGCGAAGGGGGCGGTGCGGAGGGCCAGCCCAGGGAAGGGGTGGAGTGGTTTTGGGGATGGCAGGGGCGGGGCCAGGCCAGGGGGTGGAGTGGTTGTGGGGATGGCAGGGGGTGGGGCCAGGCCAGGGGGTGGAGTGGTTGTGGGGATGGCAGGGGGCGGGGCCTGTGCTGGGAAGCGGCGGCGGCATTTTGTGTGGGCCGATGTCGGCCAATGGGATTCACTGGCGGCCACGGAGGACGCTGGGAAATGTAGTTTTTTTATCGTTGTTTTGGGGGCCTTCTAGGTTTTGGGGAAAAAGTTTCTTTGCTAAAAACCTTCCTTGCCTAAGGCCAATTTTTGTTGCCAAGTTTGGTGTCTCTGCCTTGGAAGGTTTCTCTGCCTATGGCAGTCTTTGGATGACGGGTCCTCCTTTATATATATAGATTATCCAAGGTTTCTGTCCCATAAAAAGAAGGCTATCTCCTCTGAATCCAACTTGTTTCATGAAATAATGGCAATGCAAATATTGTAGAATATGACTAAGACAGAGACTTCATTCACATAAATTTGGGTCTAAGAGCGATTGAACTTAATTTCATTTACTTCTGAATAAATATGCACAGGATTGCACTGTAAAGCATTCAGTACTATGCTCCTATGCGTAAATATAACATATAATACTCCTAATTTTACTTGATACTATATAAACACAAAAGTGTATAGGCTATTTGTTAGCAAGTCCATTAACATTTACAATGAATCTAACTTCAAATGTATTTAGCCTTTTGAACACTATGTAAAAGAAAACTTACTAAGCTGTGCTTCATGCTGGGGGCTTTGAGTGCTGCAATGCTGAGACTTCCTATAAATTGTTTCTCCTGCCCGCAGAGCCTGCTTGAAATATTTTTCAGCATCTACAATAGTTATTGCTTCTTCCTCCGCCAGTAGAACATATGCCATTGCACAGCTAAAAGAGAGAAGGGAGGTGAAGGAGAAAGAGAGAAACATAGTTTTAAGATGGAAGACAGCCAACCACACTTAAATAAACGTGATCAAATAAGATACAAAGATTATTATATTTAGCACACTGTTAAAAGGTCCCAGCAGACCATGTAAGGGTTTCTTCAGTTCTTCTTGCATTTTCAAGTGTCATTACCCAAAAGAAGACAGTATGTTGTAGGACCCCAACCCAACAAAATGCTCACAGAAAAAAATATTGCACTGGATCTAACAATTGTACACAGAATAACACATGCTATCTGCATGCCATACATGACTGTGAAATTGAAAATGGTACTGGATGGCTACATGTGATAACGCTAGAATTCCAATAGCATAATGGAACTTGCACAAAGAGAATAAGAGTAACACAATTTGGTGAAGATCAAGGAATCAGTGCCATGTAGCCTTAATTTGGGTTCACAAATTAAGCTGAAACTAGTGACCAGACTTACTCATTATTTATTTCCAAAGCTTGATGTGCTGCTTTGATCCGGGCCTGGGGGTTTCTCTCCCGCCATGCCTTCTGCATAACTGTTGAAAAGGATAGATAAAGTATTTAAAAGGCACATGACAACCAATATTCATGCAATAAATATGCATTCAAGATGAATCATTGTCATTTTAAAGAAAGTGCCATCACTTCTGTTCAAGATATGACCAAATTAACATCAGTCTATAGAACACCCCCGAGGAGCTTCAGAGTAACTTAGGCCACTGACAGACCTTGGGTGAAACAAAAAGGGGTACATGCAAACTCTTTTCCAAAGGCTTATTGATCGGATCTGACCTGGCATTCTTTTCAGTAAGGTTCTAACAACAGAGGGACTCACTTGCCAATGAAGTAAGAGAGGTTTACATTACCATCAAAATTCAGTATTTTAGGACAGCAAACTCTATTTCTGTCACGCCACAGGTCCCGTTAGCCCCACAAGCCCTTGCTTTTCATGAGCAAAGCTACAACCATGTTGGCTCTAAGAATCCTTGCAAGCAGGCCTGTCTCCCTTTCGAGGGGCCAGCTCAGCCTGCTTGCCGTCTCCGTGAGAGTCCAGCTCCAAGAATGTGGCATGAACTAGTCAAGGTTACTCAAGCCGGCCTGGGTGATAAGGGTGGAGGCCCAGGACGAAAATCAGCTCGCCTCCCTTTTGCATCTGGAGAGCCTAACGAGGTTTACATTCCCAAGTAGCTGAGGTAGCTTATACTTTCCATGCTAAGTTCCTGCCTGCTCCTGAAAGGTTTTTCTTTGCCTTTGCACCGGCTGTTTTCTAAGAGACTTCCTTGCATTTATAATCCGGCTTTGTTCCTAATTGCATCCGGCTTGATTCCTGGTTTACCACGGGACTATTTACTCGACGCTTTGTTCCTGAGATTTGCTGCTATTGGAAGTTATAGTATTGCTTCCAACTTCTTTCCTATAAACTATATTCTAAATAAACTTGTTGTACCTCAGCTGATGGTGTGGTTTATCAAGGGAGGTCTTGAGCAAGGGCCAGGAGGGTGACAATTTCTTAAAAAGCTATGAACTAAACACTCATGAACTGACAAGGAAATCCTGTACTTGTCTACTCAAAGTTCCATTAAATTCAATTAGACTTATTCAGAGGTAATTCGAGCAAAGGATTAAGCCTGCATATTTCATCTTCCTCAATCTTCGTAAGAAAAGGAAAGAATCTATATGTTTCATTTGGAACAAAATCTACAACTGTCCAATAAGAATAATGTGGAAAATGTTTGAAACATTTTTTTCTGGAAAGATAATGTTAGTTTTGGCTTAGTATATTCTATTCATACAACTCACAGAGCTATAATATCATGCAACATATTTTCAGATTATGCCACAGATAGCTAGATCTTGGTGATTTAAATTTAAGTTCTTCTACTTTATCAGAGATGGGAGTCCTCTGCCTCCCAAACGGTTTCCAGGACTCTCAAATCCGGCACCAGCCTCACTCCAGCCCCTTCAGACGTCCCTTTGGGCAGGAGCACTCCCAGTGATTCCTCTGCCTCTCATGGGGGTTTCCGGAACTCTCGACTGACACCAGCCCCACTCTCAGGTTTTTCTCCACACCCACCCCTACAGACATCACTTTGGGCAGCAGCACTCCCACTGAAGCTGTCAAATACCATTTGACAAAAGCCAGGAATGCATCAAATTAAATCACTGCTTTAAAAAACAGGAGGAGACAATACACAAATACTAAAATAAGTAAGGTCTGGATCTGTAAAATCTCAATACCTCTTTTTAAAGATTAACAAGCATTTTAAAGGACACGAGAAAGCTTTCAAGACTTACTATTTCTGAAAGAAAAACGGAAGGATCAACTTATTTCAAATGGAGATAACGAAGAATGCAACTGTTGTTCACTCCTCATTTACAATGGACAACAGAAAAGGAAACACCACCTTTTTTCCCCTTTCACCAGAAAAAAAGTCACTGGTACCTGAATCTGAAGGCCGAAGTGAATCTGTTTCACACGTGAAAAATGTCTGATGATCTTGAGCAGATAAGTTCATGTCATAATATGTAAGTGGTTCTTTTCCAGTCACCCATGTATACCTTTTTTAAAAAGATCAAGAGAGGTTCCATGAATAGTGTAAGTCTATGAATATCAACTTGGAAGCAAATCCTAATGCATTCAGCAAGGCTCACTAGATAGATATGGGTAAGTCTGAAGCCAGAATAATTTGTTTAGAAGAGAAACTAAGATATATAACTGGCTTTGTATAATCACGTAACCTCGCTCGGGTAAGACAAGCTTTTTAAAGTCAAGGGGAAAAAACCTGACAATTAAGATTTTTCTTAGCAATTAGTAGCCCTCAGATGGTTAGGTTGCTTACCTGTAACCGTGTTTCTTCGAGTGTAAGTCTGTGAAATTCACACAAGTGGGTTTACTCCACGCATGCGCAAGAATCTCGGACATACTAGCTCTAAATAAAGAAATTTACATAAGCCCCTCCCAGTCCCCGCCCCCCCCCCTGATTGAGCTACCTAGTCAGTTCCTTGCCGCCGACAGCAGCAGAAACATAAGGCATGACATCAGAGGGGAGGACGGGTGGGTTTGTGTGAATTTCACAGACTTACACTCGAAGAAACACGGTTACAGGTAAGCAACCTAACCTTCTTCTTCGTGTAGTCTGTGAAATGCACACAAGTGGGTGATTTAACAAGCTCACGTATCTGGAGGTGGGTCATGCCACACAGGAGAACAGGACAGCTCTGCCAAAGGATGTATCCTTCTTAGCGAGAACGTCGAGCTTGTAATGGGCTGCAACGTCGAGGGGGTCACCCAAGTAGCAGCCTAGCAAATTAGATCAACAGGAACACCCCGCAAAACGCCTGGGGTGTAGAACTGTCGTAGTAGAACGGGCTTAACGACCAACAGGTAGTAGTTTAGGGCTAGCTGGTAGGCCAACCGGGCTGCCAGGACTATCCATGAGGCCAAACGTTGAGAGGTAAATAGCAGTCCCAAGGAGTCTTCCTATAATAGGGAAGAGTCAGTAAACTTAGTATAGGGGGCTGTACTATGTAAGTAAAAGAACAGGGCTCTCTTGACGCCAAGAGAGTGCAGGGAAATCTCCAATGGGGAGGAGTTTTATAATTTTTACTTGCCATTTTCCCCTGGCAGGGATTGAACTCATTGTGCTTCTGCTTATGAGGTCGGCACGTTCTCTTTGAGCCATGGTGGCCCCTGTTGGGAAAAAACAGGGGGTGGTAATGTCCTGGGACATATGGAATTGGGAAATAAGTTTAGGAAGAAATGTGACATCCATGTAGAGGACAACCTTGTTTCCATGGAACGGATGAAGGGAGAGCCAGAGCGGAGCGCTGCGATCTTACTAGCCCTAATGGCTGAGGTGATGGCTACAAGGAAGCCATCTTATGAGAAATGGGATATATGGGATGTAAACATGGGTAGGAAGGGTGGCTCGGCGAGTTGGGGTAGAACCAACCCGATGTTTCAGGTGGAAGGGAGGGAGATAGGGGAATGAACACTTAATATCTCTAGAACATGTCCATCAGTGGGTCTTGGAAAGAGGGGAGGAACCCCAGATTCTTTCATGTAGCAGGACAGGGAGTTTAAGGTAGATTTATGAAAGATAGGTAAGCCCTTGTAAAAGGATCCACCAGGAAAATAGGACAGCAAAGTAGTGCCGGCTGTGGCAGATGTCCAAGCGGCTGTAGAAATTGGAATCCAGTTTATTATATGTGTAAGCCTTTAGCGGAGGTTCAGGGCCGCCTGTATTATGAGATGGACGGGGTCAGGCAGATGGGAGATGGCTCAGTCCTCCACGCTGTGAGGTGGAGGGAGGAAAGGTCTTGTGTAAGATGAGGCCTTGTTATAGAAGGAGTAGGTCGGGAGCAAGAAGGAGACGATGGAAGTCTCTTTGGGGTGTTTAAGAAAAGGAGTGAGCCCCGGTCGATGAGGCCATCATGGGGCTATTGGAAACAGTCTAAGATGTCGACAACCAATTTGATGATTGCCTAGTGAGCAGTGGAGAGGGGGGAAGGCGTAGGGAAGTCTCGGGAGCCACTGGTAGAGGAAGGCGTCTCTTAAGCAATCTGGGAATGCGAGAGGTGGAGACTCGCGCGATATGTCTTGTATGAGTGTTAGTGTGATGTAAGATGTCTATCTGATGAGGCCCTGTTCAGGGAGCCTGATAAAGTGTTTTGTTGACCTGGGAAGGGATATTATGAGGGAGATGTTGTGTTGACGCACCACTCCAAAATCTGAAAGATATTGAGAGTAGAGTGAGGGAGCGGTGTCCCTTGTTAGTTGATGTAATAATTGACTGAGGTGTTTTCTGTGAAAACCTGAATGTTGTGGTTGAAACTAAGGTAATGAAGGATCTGAGGGCTTTGTCTATCACTATGAGCTCTAAGCATTGAAATGTGGTTGTCTCTAGTGATGAGACCACCGAAGGTGAGCACCCCAGCCTATGTAAGAGGTGTCTGTCGTCAATGACAGTGACAGTAAAGAGAGGTGAAGGGAAGTCCTGGGCACACAATGGGTGTGTTTGCCATTGATAGAATGACCGTGCGGAACCATGGCGTTGGGCCTGGGCATCGTGGATAGGGCTTTGGAGTTTGAAAGCAGTCTTCTGGGAGGTAGGCCTCTCAGGACGTGGAGGCCAAAGTGTGCCTATGAATTAGGCAGTTTGAGAAGGTAGGAGATGTAAGTTGTCAGGTTGACTATTAGGCTTAGATCCTGTAAAGAGGCAAATATAGTTGATGATAGCGAACAAATGGCCACATGATAAAAAGGAAAAAATCAGTCATGAAGGCCGTGGAAAGGCCGAATGAAAGGACATTGACAGAGAATGGGGAGACCTTGACCAAGAGGTGAGGTACTTCCAGTGGGAGTGCCTAATGGAGATGTGGAGTAGGCATCTTAGGGTCAATGGTAGCCATCCATGTTCCCTTAGTGGTAAAGGGGAGGATGGGAGGGAGTGTGATCATCCTGAATTTGTGCGGCCTAATGAAGCAGTTGATTATCCAAGGTCTAGCGATGGTCAAAGTAAACCATCTCCCTTATTCGCAAGGCAATATCTAGAAAAGGGGGCAAATTGAGTTTGGTGGTAGAGTGGGGAACATGGCTCCTTGAAAGGAGGGGTGGGTCTTTCCAGCAAGGCAAAACATGCCTGGGTAGACAGCAGCTTTTCCGGGGTGGGAGAAATTGAAATTTTATGGCATAACACTGATGAACACTGTCCAGAACCCACCTATCAGTGGTAATGGACCGTAGGCTGGGAAAAAGGCTGAGGCCTATCAAGGTGTGAGCTAGAAGCGATACCTTGTATGCCTGGGGTAGGATCCCTGATATTGAGCTTTGAGGGGGAGGGATCTGGCGCTTGAGTCATGGGGGAGGGAGACTGTGGTCACTGACCTCCTCCGGAAAGAGAGTTGTAGTATCCTCGGAAGAACTGAGGATATTGGTAGTAAAGGCGCCACCTTAATCTGTATGGTTGGTAGGCTTGGTAAGAGTGTTGGCCATAATAATTAAGCGTTGTTATTATGTGAGTATTGTAATTGGGAGTCTGTCTCAGGATTGAGCAGGCCTGGCTCATCTATAGGTAAGGTCTCCATGGGGGAACGCTAGTAGGGGAATAAGGTTGCGGATCATAGCCGGGCAAGCTGTCTGAGGGCAACCCGTTTAACAATAAACTTGTTTGTTGAATCTGTATTGTGTTATCCAAACCCTTTGTAGGATGGCTGGAGAGAGTGTCTCCTGGCGGAAGGCCTTACCCATGGGTTGGTCAGTTGAGGAGGCAGGCCCAAATATAGGCGTATTTGTCTCACAGATAAGACTGATAGATGTTCATGTATATTTCATGATGAGCCATGCGGCCCATAAGGCACGCGGAGGCATAAAATTTTCTTGCCATAGCATCAAGTATTTTTTCCCTTTATCGAAAAGGGCAGCCTGGTTGTCTGAATTGGCTTAGGCTGAGTGACAGTCACAATAAATTTAGTTTGGAAGTTAGGTAGCCATGGGTGGCAAACAGGTCAACGCAATAGAGGTTTCAGCCCTAGAAGTGCTTGGGCAGTAGAACCCCATCCTCAGATTGAGGGAGTTGTATCAAGGGATCTGGCCACTTAAATCAATAAGGCAGAAACAGTTGAAAACTTCTGTCTGCTGAGGATAGCGCTGGGTAGGCATGTAGTAATGGAGGATGTAAGGTCAATATTATCCTCTTGGATAGAGTCTGCCTCTCCACTTGATGTGGTGATTTATCTCCTACTTGACAGATGGAAACTGTCTTTCAGGCTATAAAGGTTGACAGCAGGCTAAGGTCGGGCACCCACCTCGACCCGGGCAGGCCTCAAACTCATGACCTACTGGTCAGAGGGATCTTATGCAGCTGACCAAGCAGCTGCGCCACATTGACGGTGGCGGCTGGAGCGAGGAAATGGATTGCAAGGGAAAGAACAAGGGGTGGGGCCGGGCCTGAGGAGAGGAGCCGGGGAGGGAGCTGGGGGAGGGGCTGCCACGGATGCCGGGAGTGAGTGAAGAGGCCATGGAGGCCGGCACGGACCTGGGGAATCCGGGGATGATCGAGCCCCTCGGGAGCGGTCCCGGTGACGGGGCGCATCCCTGAGGGGGCTGTGGGGCCGGGAGCACCCCCGAGGCAGCGGGGAGAGAGGAGGCCACCGGCGCCTGGGTGATCCGCGAGGCGCGCGCCTCCGCCGCCTGCAGCGCCTCGGTCTCCATGGGAGAGAGCGCGCAGGAGGGGTCCGCGGAAACGGAGGAGGGCCAGAGGAAAGTCGTCCTCCTGCATCGCTTCGGTCTCCGGAGAGGGGGAGCGTGCAGGAGGGGCTTGGTCAAAAGGCAGGAACTGAGGGAGCCAGAGGGAATTTGCCTTCGCAGCGCTTCGGTCTCCGAAGAGAGAGCGCGCGGGGGGGGGGATTCGGAGAAGCGGGACGCGCGGCGCCCGTCTCTTCTGCCATTGCTTCGGCCTCCGGGGAAGGAGAGAGTGGGAGGGGGCTGGGCGAGAGGAGGAAAAGGAGGGAAGCTGCAGAGAGGATCTCCCTCGGTCACCGAGGAGAGAAGGTGGGAGGGAAGGAGTTGGGGGGGGGATCTTCCACCCCTGTCAGGTCATCTTCAGCCTGAAATAATTGCAGCGATTCAGCTGTTAGCAGCGGTATGCAAGGACTGGGAGACCTGGGGCCGGCCAGGAGCCTTGGCTGCTTTTCTGCCTGACTCTCGGTTTTGATTTGGACCGAAGAGAGTGCTTAGAAGTTTTTTGTTTCTTTCGCAGTGGCTCAATGACTGAGTCAGAGGCCAGATCGCGAATGGCACTTTCCGTCGAGGCACTTAAAAGGGGGGAATGCTCTGAAATAGAAGGGAGGGGAGGCTGGCTCGTGGATGGCTGAGAGAGCCCAGCCTCTGCAGGGGCTAAAGACTGCCTGTACAGCGAGGCTTTTAGCCTGGAATCCCTGCTCTTTAGAGCTCTGTTAGAAAGGGACCTGCATATATTGCAGGCCTGGGGGTTATGGGATTCTCCAAGGCAGAGGAGACACTTTAAATGTCTGTCCTCTTGGGGCAAAGTAGCCCCACAAGCAGAGCATTTTAAAAGGAGAGGGAAGACATCTTATCTGAGAAGGTTGGTCAGGGCAATCCGTGGTCTTTTTCCAAATCAGGAGAGCTAGCAGTCAGAGATGCTTTCGCTGGCAAGGCAGAAAAGGAACTGACTAGGTAGCTCAATCAGGGGGTGAGGGAGGGGCGGGGACTGGGAGGGGCTTATGTAAATTTCTTTATTCAGAGCTAGTATGTCCGAGATTATTGCGCATGCGTGGAGTAAACCCACTTGTGTGCATTTCACAGACTACACGAAGAAGAAAAATATTTACAAATTTCAAACCCAGCTGGAACACTTCAATTGATGCTCACAATAGCTATTACTATATTTGTATTTAAGGAATGATTGTGGTTATTATTTATACCTCACTCCCAAAGGGGACTCAAAGCAGCTTAACATAAAAGCACTAGTACACAATTTAAAATATACAAACATTAAAACAGAATTAAATATAAACAGTAGTAAATTTCACAGTTAAAACTCATTAAACATTTTTAAAAAAAATTTTATTCAAATTTATTCGCCACCATTCCCAGTGGCTCGGGGCGGCTTACATACAATAAAAATACAGCTAAAAATTCACAATCAAAACATCCTAATTAAACATCACATTAAAACCTCCTAATAAAATCGCCTCAGTAAAACAGAACAATACAAGATGGCATATTACAGCAAGAGGAAGACCACAGCTATTCAGGCCCCGAAAGCCTGCTAGAACAAAAAGGTCTTGCAGGCTTTTCGAAATGATAGGAGGCTCTGAAGGGCACGGATGTCAGAGGGCAGCGCATTCCAGAGGACTTGAGCTATGATCGAAAAAGCCCTTTGCCGGGTTGCAGTCAAATGGTATATCTTAGGGCTTGGAACAACCAGGAGGTTTTGCTCTTCGGAGCGTAAGGATCTGGTGGGACAATATGGGATAA
Source organism: Anolis apletophallus (assembly GCA_030556195.1). Classification (NCBI taxonomy): domain Eukaryota; kingdom Metazoa; phylum Chordata; class Lepidosauria; order Squamata; family Anolidae; genus Anolis; species Anolis apletophallus. The sequence continues at coordinate 57,148,155 of JARBWK010000005.1, read as the reverse complement.
GGCGGTCCCTTAAGTACACTGGCCCCAGACAATTTAAGGCCTTAAAAGTCAAAACTAACACTTTGAAGGTAATCCGGCATTCTATAGGAAGCGAGTGCAGCTTGCGCAAGATTGGCGTAATATGACAGCTCATCGGGACCCCGGCAAGGAGTCGAGCTGCAGCGTTCTGCACCAGCTTAAGTTTCCGGATCACCTACAAAGGAAGGCCAATGTAAAGAGCGTTACTGTAGTCTAGCCTCGAGATGACCATAGCTTGGACCACTGTGGCCCGGTCGTGCCAAGACAGATAGGGAGCCAGCTTCCTTGCCTGGCGAAGATGGAAAAACGCCACTTTGCTGACGGTGGAGATGTGAGACTCCATCGACAGCAGAGGGTCCAAAGTAACCCCAAGGCACTTTACAGATGACGACGGACATAGTGTCACACCGTCCAGGGTTGGAAGCTGGACATCCCCACCGTCCGGACGACCAAGCCACAGGATCTCTGTCTTTGCCGGATTCACCTTCAACCTACTGGCTCGCAGCCATCCAGTAACGGCTTCAAGGCAACGATGGAAATTATAGAGTACGAATCCAGGTCGGCCCTCCATCCTCAGAATGAGCTGAGTGTCATCAGCATACTGGTGACACTCAAGCCCAAAGCTACGTACCAGCTGAGCAAGTGGTCGCATGTAGATATTAAATAACAGAGGGGAGAGGATTGCCTCCTGGGGGACCCCGCGGTGAAGCGGGAAAACCCCGGAGACAACCTCGCCCCTCCTCACTCGCTGTAGCCAGTTTCGGAGGAAGGAGGACATCCATTTAAGGACTGTCCCCCTCACTCTGGCCCCGGCAAGACGGTGAGTCAATAGATCGTAATCGACTGTATCAAACGCTGTTGTGAGATCCAATAACACAAGCAGTGCCGAAATAAGATACCTGCTATACTCTGCTCCTCTAAAGAGGTTGAGGGGGTTTCTCCATACCTTGCACTCTGTAAAAATAACAAAAATAAAATTTAATCTATCATTAAAGTAAAAGTGCTGTTTTTTAATATACAGTTACACTGATGCAAGTACCTGGTCTGTACAAGGTTTGAATATAGCTTTTCTCCCTACTTCAAAATATCCATGGTTTTCAGATTCAGAAACTCACCATAAGAAAAGGACTGGTGACTGAATATGTGTCTTCTTTGTAATCTTCCCAATTAAATTATCTGATTTTAAGAGAAAAGTTCTGCCAGATTGTGTAGAGCACCAAATTCACACATACACACACAAAAGCCTGCCACTTGCGTGTATATAGTATGATATTTGATGGCAGAATACCTATTATGATACATCTAAAATAATTCAGTTTGGGATTTGTGATATTTAGAAACTGAGTGTACCTGCACTACACAATTATAATGAATGGATAACACTTTAACTTTCATTGCCCTATTCCACGAAATCCTGGAATCTGTGGTTTCTATTTTTTCTACTACCAGTTTCTTAAACCGATCCGTTTATTTTGTCATTTCTCTTATTTACATTATTCTAGATATGATGAAACACCATCGAATTCAAAGGATCAGATTTATAATCATTAAAGGCTACCATCAGACATTGTAAGCAATCACCTGACAGACTTTGCCTGTTCATCTCATTTTCTCCATTTGTGGCAGAGAATGTTGTTTGTGGAGAATTAGTACTCTCTGTTCCTCCAATAAGTGGTCGCAAATGGCTCACAGATACCTGTTCTATGAAGGATGAGCCATATTTCCTGAAGTACCACCATTCAAATATCTGTAACAAGAAACAGAGCAAAATAAATAGAATCAAGACTATACTACATACTCTCAAAAGCCATAGCCAAGCCATATAAGTCTCTCACAAATTGTAGAGAGACTTTCATTTTACCAAACAGGCAAAATGATTGCACACATATAACATATGAGAAAATAGTACCCAATATATTTTGCCCCAGTATAGAATTTGTATTTAAGACAGGAGCAAGAGTTATAAGCTTGATCAAAGAGAGATCAGAGCAAACAATTTGTGTTTTAATCAGCATTCAGTTTCTACATTGGATGGTATGAGGTACATCCAGTTATTACTTCCAACTACAGTAGACTCACTGAATCAAGGTAAGGGTTAACTTAACAAGTTCAATTGTTCCATGGATCTTATTGAGTTCAGACTAACTGGATTATGATCTAGATCAGGCATGGGCAATATCAGACCTGCAGGCCAGACGTGGCCCTTTGGGCTCTTTGCACTGGCCCCCATCTGCTCTGGCCTCCCCTTCAGTATACGAACGCAGTGGCCTGCCGCACACCCAGACTGAGAGGAGGGCCAAGGCAGAGACATGCCTCTACCAAGAGCTCCCTGGAGGGAACTCGGCAGTGGCGTGTTTCTCTCCCTCCACTGGGCCCAAGAAAGGAGGGCCACTGCCTTCCTGGGCCTCAGGTAAGAGCCAGGGAGATAAACACGCCACAGCCAAGTAGGAGTAGCATGTTTTTCTCCCTTGAAACAGACCTGCAGAAGGTGAGCCTATTTGCAGATGATACATTGTTATTTATTGAAAATATAGTAGGTAAAATGGATAAAGTAAAGGAACATCTAGAGAAATTTGGGGAATCAACGGGTCTACAAGTTAATTGGAATAAGTCAGAAATGATGCTATTTAATTATACAAAGAAAGAAGAAAAAGATTTTACAGAACAAAGAAAAATGGGAATTAGATTAAAGAACAAATTAAAATACCTTGGAGTAATAATAACAAAAGATTTAAAAGAAATGGAAGAGGTAAATGTAGTAGCATTGAGAAAAGAGGTTCAAAAAAAATTAACAGAGTACGATAGTATACATCTATCTTGGTTTGGAAAGATAGCATTAGTAAAAATGAAAATACTCCCAAAGATAAACTTCATATTTAGAATGCTGCCACTGCAAATTACAGAGGAAGAACTAAACAGATGGCAACAAATGATAAATAAATATTGTAATGGTAGTAAAAGAAATAGACTAAACAAACAGTTATGGTATAAATCGCAAAAAGAAGGAGGTTTAGCACTCCTAACATTAAAAAAATATTATGAAGCGAGAAGATTGAGACTGGTTATTGAAGGAATGATTAAAAAAGATGGGGTAGAATGGCTAAGAAATTACTCAGGAAAAGTGGAAGAAGAAATATGGAATATATTTTTTAACAATTCACGAGGAAAGAAATTAGGGAAATTAGAAATCCAATGTTGAATAATATATCAGAAGTATGGAATAAATACAGGAGAATGTTATTAACGGATGGATCAGTAATAACCCCAATCGTAATGGAAAAAGAAATTTCCAAAGAATTTAAAACAAATAATGGATAAAAGTTAAGGAAAAAAAAATTAGATAAAATGGAGGATTGGATAAAAGTAGGAACGAAGAAGGAAATGATTATGGAAGAATTTAGAGAAATAAAATTGACATGGTTCCATTGTATACAATTAGAACAATGGTTTAAAAATTGGCTAAAAAACAATAATAAAGGAAGTAAGGTTAGCCAATTTGAACAAATAATACAAACGGGAGGGATGTAGAAGAGCACGAAAACTTGAAAGGAATAACTAGTAAAATATATAAGATAATAATCGAAATAAAGGAAGGAAAAACAAAAAATAATACCCTTTAAGGAGATCTGGGAAGAAGACTTAGGGATAAAAATAAAGGAAACAGAGTGGCAACAATTGTGGAGACAAAGACATCTTAAAAATTTATCAATAAGGATTAAAGAAAATTATTATAAATTAATATGGAAATGGTACCTTACACCAGTAAGAATGGCAAATATAAATAAAAACTACTCGAAAAAACTGTTGGAGAGGATGCCAAGAAACAGGAACATACATACATATGTGGTGGCAATGTAAATATGTAAGCAAATTTTGGGCGAAAGTATTTAAAGAAATAGAAGATATAATGAATATTAAAATAGAAAGAAGTCCTAGTATAGCTTTACTATCATTATATAATAGTATACAATTGGAAAAAAAGGATAAAGATGCGATAACAAACCTATTAACAATAGCAAGACTGCTTATAGCAAGGAATTGGAAAAAGAAATAAATATACAAATAGAGGAATGGTACAAGGAAGTATGGAAACTGGCAATAAATGACAAGTTAACATGTTTATTAAAAGTAAAAAGAGGTATATGGAAACAAAGTGATTTTTATGAGGTATGGAGAAAATTTATTGAAAAAGGATTAGAAAAGGAAGAAGGAAGGTTACCTCCACAAGAAGAAATGAAATTTTGGACGAATGATATGTAAAAGCAAGGGCTTGGGGGGGGAGGCGAGCACAGCGGTGAGGGATACAAAATGTATAAGAAAAACATAATGGCAGATGCTAAAGATTGAAGTATTGTACCTAGAAATGAATAACATGAATCTGCTGTAAATAGACATTGTATAATATTGTGTTGATAATGATAAAACAATAAAAAAAAGAACTCAAAAAAAAAAAATAACATTACGATGCATTTCACTGAAAAAAGAAAAAAAAAGAAACAGACCTGTCCCTTTCCTCTCCCAGCCCCAGACCCTCTGAGGCTTCAGCCCCACCCCTTTCGGCCATGGTCCTGCCCCTTAAGGCACACAACCCCACCTCTTCTGGCCCAACCTGCACTTCCTCCTGGCCCTGCCCTTGCCCCAGGGCAAAAATGTTTGCCCATGCCTGATCTAGATTGATGGCGACAGTATTATCAACTCCACAAGGGGAGGGGGGTGTAAACTTCCTGATGAATGGGAGAATTTCAGCTATGGTTTTTATTACTTCAGATTGATATGTAATACTTTAACCAGGTAATTGTTCTTTCTAGAACTGATTGTTTCATAAATTGTAGGAAATAATATATGATTATTTGAAAAGGGTTTAGTTCCTTTATGAGAGAACAGGCTGTAATTTAGTAAAGCAGAATCAAAATATGATACTTTTCCATTATCTGGGTGGAGGCCACTAGGGGACGCTAAAGAGAGGGAAGAATAGTCAATTTTACAGGGAAGAAGCTGAAGGAGGAAAACAATTTTCTCAATTTTTGTTGGCTGTTCTTCCTTCCCACTTCCCTTATCATAAAAAAGGGTTGTCTCAGCAATGGGGAGGGCGGAGGGGGGATAACAGGAAAACAGGGGGAAATGGTTTTACTACTTCAATCCACCCTCCACTTCCGTAAAATGGATTATCCTTCTCTCTCTAGTGCCCCTAGTCGCCTCCATGCAGATAATGGAACAGTACCCAAAATACAGAAGCCTGCAAGTCTTCACTAAACATAAAGCTGTACAAACATGTCAGAAGTTATGTTTTTCTGGTATCAGAAAATAGATCCAAAGTAGAACAATATAATATTCTGGATACATTTATAATAGACTAGCTGTACCCGGCACGCGTTGCTGTGCCCTATTTTGGAGATGCGAGGAAGTCTGGGTATGTAAGGGTTGGAGTTGTTGTTAGTTATGGCGTTGTTGGGGTCATGGCTGTGTTGTTGTGGGTTGTTTTGGTGGGTGGGATGTTGGAGTCCTGTGGAGTTGTTGTTGCGTGGTGTTGCTGGCATTCTGCATAGCTTGTGGATATACAATGTTTTCTGTCTTTCCGTCTGCTGTGTTGATGTAGAGGTTGATGCGTGGGTGGGGTACTGTGGAAGTGAGTGGAGGTACTTGAAATCCCATTATCCATGGTGTGTCCTCCTCTAATCTGCAGTCGGATGGAATGTGGTTCTTGGGGGGCATTGTGTGCCAAGTTTGGTCTTTATCGGTCTTGGTTCTGGGCCACAGTGGTCTGTGGGGAATGATGGGTTTTGAAGTACTACAAATCCCATTATCCATGGAGGTACTTCAATTCCCATAATCCATGGTCCACCCTCCTCCAAACTGTAGTAGAATGTAGCGTGGATCATAGGGGCTCTGTGTGGCAAGGTAGGTTACTGTAAATTCAGGCCATACACAATGTCCCATGAGCTGAGGCCTAGTCAGGAACAGCAAGTTAATGAAGCCTTACTGTCAATTCAGGCCATACACAATGTCCAATGAGCTGAGGGCTAGTCGGGAGAATCAAGTTAATGAAGCCTTACTGTCAATTCAGAGCGTAAACAGCATTTCATTAAGTGAGGCCTAGTCAGGGAAATTAAGTTAATGAAGCCTTACTGTCAATTTTGGGCGTGGTCTGTGATTTGTAGGGGTGTAAATTTTCTGTGGGAAGGGAATTGGGTGTTTGTGTTTGTGCCCGGAGGATGCTGGGAAATGTAGTTTTTTTTACTTGTTGTTTTGGGGGCCTTTTAGGTTTTGGGTGGGAAAGTTTCTTTGCTACAAACCTACCTTGCTTGAGGCCTATTTCTGTTGGCAAGTTTGATGTTTCTGCGTTGTAAGGTTTCTCTGTTTGGGACGGTCGTTCCATGACGACTCTTCCTTTATATCAGGGCTGTCCAACTTCTACCGGACCTGTGGCCGGAATTCCGGTCACTGTTCACCTGGGGGGCCACTCTGCCCCGGCCCCGGCCCCGCCCCCTCCTCCTCCCTAATTAAAGTAAACGTGTATAAAATTATATATTAAATGTCTGTCATAACTATGGCTACCTGGCCATCTCTCTGGAAGGCTTTGATGGTGTCTTCTTGCAGGGCAGAAGAGGGTTGGACTGGATGGTCCTTGTGGTCTCTTCCAGATCTGTGATATTGTGTGTATATGTGTAAAAAATTAAAATGTCTGTCATATCTATGGCTGGCTGGCCGTCTGTCTGGAAGGCTTTGATGGTGTCTTCTTGCAAGGCAGAAGAGGGTTGTCTTAAGTGGCTGAGAGGGGAAAGGAAAGGGCCTGAGGAATGGTGGGAGTTGGAGTCCAAAACACCTGGAGGGCCCAAATTGGCCCATGCCTGCTCTAGATCCTATTTTTCCTCTCTCCTCCTGGGAATGGGGGTAGTAAAGACTGGGAGAGGAAGGGGGAACTAGTAAAAGGAAAGACTGTTGTGGAAATGGGGTGCTAGAACAGTGTGGGGGGGGGGATGAGGTGGGAGGGGATTAAGATTGTGTCTGGCTCAGCCAAGGAGACACAAAGCCTGGGGTTGCCTCCTGCTTCTCTCCCTTGTCCCCAGAAGTGAGTCCTGGAAAGCAGGAAGGGGAATCAACAGCTGGTTGATTGCAGGAGGGGGCTCTCTTCCGTGCTTCCATTCCTCTCCCCACTTTGCAGGTGGGAGAGGAGGGAATGGAGAAAGAAGGTGACTCCAGCCAGCTGATGGAATGAAAGCATGGAGGGGGAATGGAATCAGCTGGCTGGAGTCACACCTTCCCACCACCTGCCTGCCTCGATGGGGTGCTGCTGCCCCTTCTCTTCTTACTTGTCTTTCTCCAGTTGGTCATCGAGGAGGAAGGAAGAAGAGAAGGGACACTGCTGCAGTTTCTCCTCTTTTCCCTCCTCTTCCTCTTCGATCGCCAGTCGGGAGAAGAAACAGCAGCAGTGCCGCTTCTCTTCTTTCTTCTCTATGGCCATCTGGAGGAGGAAGAGGAAGAAAGAGAAGAAAGGGCAAGCAGCGCCCCTTCTCCTCCTCGATGGCCATCTGGAGGAGGGTGGGCGGCGCTTGCGCACACACACACACTCATTCCCTCCTGGCACACCACACGCACGCACTCTCCCTCTGTCTCTCTCATTCCCTCCTGGCACACCACGCACTCGCACACACACACACACTTTCTCTCTAGTTCATTGCCGCCTGGCACACCACACGCACGCACTCTCTCTCTCTGTCTCTCTCATTGCCTCCTGGCACACCACACGCACGCACTCTCTCATTGCCTCCTGGCACACCACGCGCGCGCGCACACACACACTTTCTCTCTCGTTCCCTCCTGGCACACCACACGCACGCACTCTCTCTCTGTCTCTCTCATTGCCTCCTGGCACACCACACGCACGCACTCTCTCTGTCTCTCTCATTGCCTCCTGGCACACCACACACGCGCGCGCACACACACACACACTTTCTCTCTCGTTCCCTCCTGGCACACCACACCACACGCACGCACTCTCTCTCTGTCTCTCTCATTGCCTCCTGGCACACCACGCTCTCTCGTTCCTCCTGGCACACACACACACTTTCTCTCTTGTTCCCTCCTGGCACACCACACGCATGCACACTTTCTCTTTCATTCCCTCCTGGCACACCACACGTGCACGCACACACACACACACATTTTCTCTCTCACCTCCAGCAGCCTCCTCCGCCATGAAAGGGAAGGCCGCAGCCGGCCATCCCCAGCCTCATGGCAGCTGCTGTGGCCTTCCCTTTCTCCGCGGCGGAGGAGGAGGCTGCTGTGGAGCACCTCCAGCAGCCTCCTCCTCCGCCGCGGAGAAAGGGAAGGCCACAGCGGCTGCCATGAGGCTGGGGATGGCCGGCTGCGGCCTTCCCTTTCGCACTGCCAGCAGCCTCCTCCTCCGCCTCAGCAGCTGCCGCCACCGTGGCCCCCTCAGCAAGGCCACGCTAGGCCTCGCGCAGCAGCGAGCGCGCCGATTGGTGGGGGGGGGGAAGTAGGAGGAGGAGGAAGGGAGCCTGCTCCTCCTCCCAGCGCCGCCCCTCACCCCCCGCCGCGAAAAAAATAATAAAAAATATTCAAAAAAATATTCCTAAAAAATATTCAAAAAAATATATAAATTTTTTAAAAATATTTTAAAAAAGCATATATCTTGCAGGAGGGTAGGGGGCCGCAGGGAGGGCTGGGGGCCATATACGGCCCCTGGGCCGCCGGTTGGACAGCCCTGCTTTATATATATAGATACCACAAAGTATTGAATAAAGAAATTTCCATAAATAAATGATTACATTTCCAGCATCATTTTTGTTTCTTCTAACTCTTAGGGCTAGAATCAATGAAAGAGCATTACACCTGAACAGTGACAGCTCATAAGCACAGAGCCAGAGAAGTGCCACCAAGACTTTTCATCTTGAGCACTGTTTTCCCAAAATACTTCTGGAAAAGGCATACTGATCTCATGGACATCCCTTACAATGATATGCACTTAATAAGATCCATCTTTTTCTGCACAACAGTACCACCTACAGTTCAACTGATAATATCAAAAAAGTACAATTCAGCCTGGTTTTTAAAAAAACACATTACCTCATGTGTTAAAAAAATAGTATTTAGCTTTGCTAATACAAACACCTACCTTTTGTGGTAGCTATATGTCCAACGTAACAGTAAAAGAAATATTCCCTGACTCTTGTGAGGTTGGATAATATCAATAAGAAACAACAATATCAGCAACTAGAAGCAACAGTTAATTCTAAAAACTGTTTTCAAAACCTAGAGGAACAATGAAATCTAATTTGCTATCTAATTACATAGTATCTGTATTAAACATTTAGATTATTTTTCCAAAATGCAACAAAAATAAATAAGTGGACACTTTTTTCTTATTTTGTGTATCAAATGATAGATACCCAAGCAATAGGACAAATCCATGGCTATATTTTATTCTGCAGAAACACAGGTTCCAATAAGGGCCAAAACAGAAAAGAGTACTTACAAATATTAGACCAGATATCAGAGATGAAGTCCCCGTAAGTGCAACGTAGAATTTTGGAGTCAGTGTGCTCAAGAAAACAGTCACTGGCAGTAAGGAGGAAAAAGACAGCCCTGTCAATGAATACATTGGCTTTTATGAGATTGGTTTCAAGCTATTCCTGCTTCTCTAGAAACACATAACCCCATTTTTGGCTGGTGGCAATTTCTGAAAAATTTGAAACAGAATTTGTTCTGACTAGAGAAAGAATCACAGAGTCGGGTATTACTATAGTTCAATCCCTTGCAGAAATACACAACTAAAATATTCCTTAAAGATGCTCTTCTAACCTGTTCAAAGAAATCCACAGATGGAGATTCCAGCACATTTGTAGTCTATACTACTATCTAATTAATATTAGAGTACAAAAGTTATTCCTAATGTTTAGGTAGAATCACTCTTCCTGTAATTTCCATATAAGCTCTCCTTTATCCAACAGAAGTAGCATCTACTAGCCAAATGAGGGAACAAACAGTATTTTTGTCTTGAAACACTACGTAAAACAATGTCAGAACTTTCAGCCCCATTAGGAGTAGTAAGCACTCCTGGGTATTCACGGAAGAATTTGAAAGTTATTAGGAATACACCGAAATAAAGTTTTTCTATGCACACTTATGCCACTCTTTTATCCTCCAAGATACAGGTAGTCCTAGGTTCCAAAGAAGATGGGTTCTACTGGTTTGCTAATAAGCTGAATTTGTATGTATGTCGGAACAAATACATTTTGAAATCTAAATCTAACCTTTTTTTAAAGTTTTTGATAGCATGGAGAAGGGTTAACATCCCTGTAACATTTGATTTGCTGTCTGTGCTCCTGTTCAGAAGATTTCATCACAGTTTCTGTCCTTGTGACAATTGGATTTTGAAAGATTTGGGTCGTTGTGGAAATAAGGACTGCTGTTACAGGTTAGGGGGAGACATCTTTTCTCCACAACTCTTACGGCAGTGAATTTCCCTTCCTAGGGGTAGATTTCCTCTCACTTGCCATTGTCTCATCCCCATTTCTAACTATGAGTCAAATGTACATTGCAAGTTTGTAACTCAGGGACTGTTTGTACCATTAACTAGCTGGAGTTTTTTGGCAGGATCACTCCCGGGAGAATGGCAAAGAAGAGATGGAAAAACAGATTTTGAAATTGGTTTGCAGAGGATTGCATGCAGTAAAAAGTGAAGTAATAACTGAGCTGGAAGAAAATGAAATTCTAATCTATTTATTCTACTGCATGTATGTCTGCCTACTACATACAAAGATTTCCTTATTAGCCTACATTATTATTATACAAGCATAACGTAAGGATACTGCCCTAGATCAGTAGATACACATTTAGATTAGCTGCACAAGAAAGCAGGGGAGAAGAGAGCCATTTGGAAGGCTCAACTGGGGGATTTTGCTTTCAGCACAGTGCATATTACCATATTCTTTCTATTATAAGACACACTTTCCCCCCTAAATATCTCTAAGTCTCAGAATTGAAGGTGAATCATACTTTTTTGTTGATGCTGGTGATGAAATTAAGGTGAGTTTTCCCATCAATTGAATTTCTTAAGACTCAAAGAAATACAGTATGCTTGCGATATATAGCTTGCAGTTTATTATTATTTATTTCTGGCATTTTACCCCGCTCTTCTCAACCCCGGGGGGGACGGGACGGACGACTCAGAGCGGCTTCTAATAGACTATGGAAAAGGATGACACACACATTTACAAAACTGAGTATATTCTCACAGTCTGTTTTTGCATATCACAAAATGCAAAATATAATTTCTAATTTTTCATCAAACTTTTAACCAAATTTATCCTTCCATATAATCATAGAATATGAGCAAGACACCATTGAATGTGACAGAATCTAGCTTCTTCTGACCACTTGCTTTAAAATGTATAGACTGCAGTGCTGGACACAAGGCAATTGTGTTCAGATCTGCTTGAGCATTCAAACAATGTTTGAGGGCCTATATCAAGCAGGCAGATTTTTAATGCTCCCTCCCATGTAGCCTACTTCCACTTTATGCACTCACAGCTGTCAAACTCTGAGAGACATTCTTGCTGCTGGCTTCTAATGGGGAGAGAAGGAAAGTGAAATGCTGTTCAGATTATGAACATGCACCTGGTCTTGGCTCAGAGGGGTCAGAAACAAAGGTGCTAACAGATAAAGTGTATCTTCTTTTTCTTTCTCTTCTATTTGAGAGCCATTGCATTTTCATCTGTTGAATTACTTTGTCCTTCCTCTCCTTGCTGTAAGGAGCAACAGTATCTTCTAAAGCTGGACAGCTGTGAGGGAAGCTGTTTTAGAGACAATAGTAAGGGCTACACAATAGGCATGGTTTAGAACCCAAAAATAGGAAATCGAAAATCTAATGGGGGGGGGGGGATTTTTTTATTAGTAATAGAAAGACTTACAAAATTTTTTCCAAAAATGTCTAAAATGTAACGTAATTACTAACGAAATTCGTTAGTAGTTCGTATGCCAGCGCATGCGCATTCCAGATGGTTTTGGCCTACAACTCCCAGAAATTCTAACAGCTGGTAAATTGGCTGGGATTTCTGGGAGTTGTAGGCCAAAACTTGAATAAATCACACTGAATTCTAGATGGGACTCTCCAAATAGGAAGGAGGGAGGGAAGGAGGGGGGTATTCTATTCTTGGAAGCAGCAAAAAAAGGAGGAGGAGCCCCCTCGCTGCCTCTCTCTCACCCGATCCTGAGGAGCGAGGGCCCAAGTTTGCCCAGGCTGAGAGGAAAAGGAAGAGGCCTGAAGCTGTGAGGAATGGTGGGAGTTGAAGTCCAAAACACCTGAAGGGCTGAAGTTGGCCCGTCATGAAGCCTCTTCAAGGCTTTAGATCAGGGGTGGGCAATTACCGGCCCTCCAGGTGTTTTGGACTTCAACTCCCAGAAATCCTAACAGCTGGTAAACTGGCTAGGATTTCTGGGGGTTGAAGTCCAAAACACCTGGAGGGCTGGTAATTGCCCACCCCTGCTTTAGATTCTGGCAGGCAGAAGGGGCAGGGAGGTCCACTCCTCCTGCCCTGCCAGGATCTAAAGCGCATCAAGGCTTGGCACGCTTTAGATCCTGTGAGAAACCAACCTAATGTATAATAGAATGAATGCTAACTTATAGAGTAAGTGCCTAAATATTATAAGTAATCCAACTGGTCATATACCTACATTCCATGCACATGCAATAATACAGCAGTAATAACAATGGGTATAAGAAGAGGTAAAATTCAAACCGAAGTATTCTGACTGGTCCCTCCTCAAGCGGTGCAAGCGGGCTCTTCTCTATGAGCCGGGATTCTGCAACAAGCAAACGCTGTGCTCGGGCTTTTGGCTTTTCCCGGGAGAGGCTGCCTCCTGTTTGCAGTTTGCACCGCTTGAGGGACCACAGTCAGAATACTTGGTTTGAATTTTACCTCTTCTTATACCCATTGTTATTACTGCTATATTGTGCATGTGCATGGAATGTAGGTATACTACCTCAATACTCTTTGATGCTTTAGATCAGGGGTGGGCAATTACCGGCCCTCAGGTGTTTGGACTTCAACTCCCAGAAATCTTAACTGCTGGTAAACTGGCTAGGATTTCTGGGAGTTGGTAATAATGCCCACCCCTGCTCTGGATCCTGGCAGGCAGGAGGGGCAGGGAAGCCTGGAAAAATGTAAACAGAGAGGTTTACTCAGAAGTAAATCCACAAGGAGGGCACTTCATCCAAAGTGCCCTCCTTTGATTTACTCATGAGTAAACCTCTCTGTTTACTTCCTTTGCAGATTTACTTCTGAGTAAACCTCTCTGTTTACGTTTTCCAGGCTTCCAGCCGAAAGAAGGAGCGAGTTTAGGGCTTGCCTTGCCATAATACTTATTGGCAAGGGAGGCGGGAGGGTGGTGAGAGAGAAAGAGGGTGCCCCCCCCCCTTACAACCTAATAACGATACTTAAGAAAATCCTGGCCCCGAAGTTCTATAAAGAAAGTCCACTTCCTGGTTGGCGTTCCAGATGCGGAAATACTCAAAAGTAGCATTTCTTACGAATTTCTTACGAATCTTTTAATTTTCATAACTTTTTTCTCATGCCTACTACACAATAGCCTTCATGTGTCCTGTCCAAAAAGAGACATACATGCACATTCTGTCACATTTATACACACACATCAGTAACAGTATGTCAAATGCGGCCCAATACCACAATCTGACACCACAATCACATGCATGTATACCCAGAAGAAAGGGTCACAGAATTCAATGTATCTTTTTTTCCTTGGCCGCATACAGAACTGCAGTTTCAATTTCTGCCAAGTCCGAAACAGCGTTTGGAGATGGATATTACCAGTAGCTATCTGCAAGTTGCCTATTATAAGTCAGAAAAGGCCTGGTTCCACAAAAAGGTTTACATTTGTGAACGAAAGGCCAACAAGGAGGGGGCCAATCACATCTCTCTAGGAATCATGGCAGTTAAAGTGATGTCAAACTGCATTACTTCTACGGGTTAGATCAGGCATGGGCAAACTTCAGACTTCCAAGTGTTTTGAATTTCAACTCCCAGAAATCCCAGCCAGTTTACCGACTGTTAGGAATTGTGGAAGTTGAAGTCCAGAACACTTGGAGAACCCAAGTTTCCCCATGCCTGGGTTAGATGTACCCAAAGTTTCATCAATAAAATTGCTAAAATTAAGTATATATGAAACATAAATGAATGTTGTGTTTAGACTTGGGTTCCATCACCAAGATATGTTCTTATATAGATGTGCTTGCCAATACAGATATTCCAAAATCCAAAACTGTTCTGGTCCCAAGCGTTTTGGATGAGGGATGTTCAACTGTATTGGGGCCTGCTTGGAAGTTAAACAGCTGCTGAAACATTTTCAGCCCTTGTCTTAATCCGCTCTCAGAACCATACTTGTGAGTGAGGTTTGGAAGACTCAGCATATGCTCCAGTGCTTGTCTCTCCTGTTTTATTCATTCTAGGACTACTTTTATTTTCCAGCCCTTGTGATGATGGAAGGTTCAGGGATGTTATTGCCCCTTGGCAATCTAAAACCTTGGGTGTTATTTTGTGAGGGGTGGTTAGCAAAAACATGGATAAAGGTCTAAATTAGGCAGGATTTGTTCTTGCGAGACCTCTGTGGGGATACACTCCAAGACCCTCTGTGGATACCTGAAATGATGGACAATATCAAATCTTATATTTTGACTATTCTTGGGCATAAGTATACCAAATAATAGTGCTATTCTAAGGGAAATATTTTTTAGATCCATGGATCTCAAGCACATGGATAAGGTAGCCCTTCGCAAAATGATTGTACTGCAAAAAAGTGATATTTTAATTCTCCAGCAATTAACTATAGATAAGATTTGCTGCTTTGTGGCTAAGATGAAGGATGTATATGTTCAGACTTAAAGTTGCCCATTGATTCTTGGCAACCTCATAGATTTCAGAATTCTCTTAGCCAAGGAATACTTAAAGGTGATTGATCACTGCCCTCCTTGGGATACAGCCCACAGCGCATAATATTTATTTATTTATTTATTTATTTATTTATTTATACATCAAACTTGTATACCGCCACTCCCCGAAGGCTCAGAGCGGTTTACAACAGTTTGAGTCGGCACAACAGCAACATCAAACAAACACAATACACAGTGGGGGAGGAAAGGAGGGGTAGGGAAAGGGAAGGGGAGTATAGGGTAAAGAAGTCCAAGCGGCGATAACCAGCTAGGACACCATCCCACCATCGAAAGATGGCAGGCAAGGAGGCCCCAGCAAGGTCACCGGAACCCGGGTGCAGGCAGGAGACGGAGCCTGCAGGCTTCCGCATGGCAGTCTGCGTTGGGGGTTCCGACCCGCCTGCATAGTGTCCTCACAGACCCTCATAGTAGCCAAGTATGTCTCTCGGAGCTCCGGCTGCTTGTGGCAGGGGCTCCAGAATGTCCTGGTTAGAAAGGTCCTCTGGGGCCTAAACATTCTCGATGTGGGGTGCCCCTTCTCCAGCGAGCCAGTGGGAGGCCTGGCTCTGTAGGTTCGACCCTCTCGGAGGGGAGACGCTCCTGTCCCACACTCCACGGTACAGGACGGGACATATTCCTTTGTATCCATCTTACTTGTCCGAACGCATCTGCCGCCACATCCCACCTCGTAATTTAAGATCATCCGGGGAGGCCCTGCTCTCGCTCCCGCCGACTTCTCAAATGCGGCTGGTGGGGACGAGGAAGACGGCCTTCTCGGTGGTGGCTCCCCATCTGTGGAATGCGCTTCCTAGTGACATACGATCAATTCCATCCCTCCTGACATTCAGGAAAAAAGTAAAAGCCTGGCTATGGGACCAGGCGTTTGCACACTAGCACAAGGCAGCACCTTTTTTTTAATTTTTAACTTAAATGAATGTGTATGATATGTTGATGTAATTGTATTTTAATGTGTAATGTTTTGGGGGGTTTTTAATGTGTTTTATGTGTTTTACTGTGTTGGCATCGAATTGTGCCTTTTTGGAAGCCGCTCTGATTCCCCCCTCGGGGGTTGAGAAGAGCGGGGTAAAATGCCCTATCCAGGCCTGATCCTGCTTAGCTTCCAAGATTAGACAGGATCAGATCAGAGTATTTAGCCCAGAAAGCACAAGATATCCCAAAAAAAAAAAAAAAAAAGAGCATGGAAGAACAGGTGACACTAAAGCTGTGTATTAATAACTTGTTAGAAGTCGTATGCAGTCTGCTCTCAACTCAATAGGTCAGTCTCTGTTTTGATGAGTCTCAGTAGATAATAAGAGATGCCAAAAACTTTTTTGGAAACCCTTAAGGGAAAGACGAAAATGTAACACCAAGTACAATAATTAGAAAGATAATAGACATATTGTCAAAGGCTTTCATGGCCAGAATCACTGGGTTGTTGTAAGACATATCTTGAAGATGAAACCCAAATCTAAACAAAACATTCATTTATGTTTCATATACACCTAATTTCATACACAACATATTTAGCAATTTTATTGTTTAAACTTTGGGTGCATCTAACCCAGACATGGGGAAACTTGTGCCCTCCAGGTGTTCTGGACTAACTCTCACAATTCCTAACAGCCGGTAAACTGGCTGAAATTTCTGGGAGTTGAAGTTAAAAACACCTGGAAGGCTGGAATTTGTCCATGCCTGAGATAACCTGTAGAATTAATGGAGTTTGACACCATTTTAACTATCATGATTCCTAGAGAGGTGCGATCAGTCCCCTCCTTGTTGGCCTTTTGTTCACAAATGTAAACCTTTTTGTGGAACCAGGCCTTTTCTGGCAACTTATAATAGGCAACTTGCAGATAGCTACTGGTAATATTAATCTCTGAACGCTATTTCAGACTTGGCAATGCTGTTACAAAGCCCAATAGAAATAGAAATGATGTTTTTAGGATCTTAGTACAACTTGTTTTATGGATAACCTCAGTGGCCGGAGGTTCAGGGAGTTTTTTAACGTCATAGTTTATTGATTTGTTATATATGGTTTGTGTAGTGTGCAATTTTTGTTTCTGGTTTATGATGTTTTTGTTTGAATTTATGTTATGTAATTTTTGTTTCTGACTATAGTACGTCACTTTGAATCTTAACCATGGGAGAAAAGCGGGATAAAAATAAATAAATAATATTAATAACAGCTCAATGCTATGGTATCCTGGGAGTTGTAGATTTACACGGTCCAACTCCCATGATTCCATAGCATTGTGCTTTGATAGTTCAAGTGGTGTCAATCCAACAGGCATTGTGTTGCATTAATCCAATAGGGTACATCTGCATGAGCAATCTTTGGCCCTCTGGGTGTTTTGGGCTTCAACTCCCAGAAATCCCATCCAGTTTACCGACTGGGTTGCTGTGAGTTTTCTGGGCTGTACGGCCATGTTCCAGAAGCATTCTCCCCTCTGGGTGTTTTGGACTTCAACTCCCACAATTCCTAACAGTAGTCTGTTAGGAATTGTGGGAGAAGAAGTTCAAAACACCCAGACTGCCGAAGTTTGCCCATGCCTGGTGTAGATGACCCAAAGTTTGTGTACACCATTGCAAAGAAGTTCCTCATTACCTCAGCCAATCAGGTAGACAATTTTGAGGATGACAGGATTCCAAATAAAGGATGCTCACTCTGTGGGTGCATTTACACTGTTGAATTAATGCGATTTGACTCCCCCCTCCCCTTTTAATCTGCCTTGTCTCGATACTATGGGATAGGGCGGGCTTGGGCAAACTTGGCCCCTCTGAGTGTTTTGGACTACAACTCCCACAATTCCTCACAGCTTACTGTTAGGAATTGTGGTAGTTTGATGTCCAAAACACCCAGAGGGGCCAAGTTTGCCTATATCTGGTGTAGATGTATTCAAAGTTTGTGTACACCATCGCAAATAAGTTCTTCATTACCTCAGCCAATCAGGTAGATTATTTTGAAGATGCTAGGATTCCAAATAAGGGATGCTCACTCTATGGGTGCATCTACCCTGTTGAATTAATGCTGTTTGATTCCCCCCATCACCCCTTTTATTTATTTATTTATTTACAACATTTATATGTCGCCCTTCTCACCCCGAAGGGGACTCAGAGCGGCTTACAAGTCATATGAGCATACAACATACTACATTACTACCATAGTACTAATATATCATTCATAATATTAGTATTATATAATATTATATAACATAATAGATAATATATTATATTTAATATATTATATAATATATTTTAATCTACCTTGCCTCAATGCTATGGGATAGTGCATGCATGTAGAAATGAAACTGAAGGGAAACACAACGTCAAACAGAACAATTGATAATAATTACAGTATATTCACAAAAGATTAATTTCCCAATGGGTTCCTACCGGTAGCGAAATATAGTGACATGTAATTTGTCGTGTTCAACACAAGTCCGCTATATGTAAATCTAGTCCAAACACAGTTTCTTGTAATTCCAAAGTGCGGGGTAGTAAATTATAATCCAATGTTCACGTTCGCTGGTAGGAAAACAGTAGTTCAAGTCATATAACCAATTACCAATGCCGGCGTACGCCAGAAAATCCAAATGGGTGGCACCAATATAAGTGGTATAGATCCGTCGATGTAGAGGTTAAGTAAACCACTCAAATGAGTGTATTTGTAATCCAAAATATCAACATCGATGGGTTGAATCTATATTTCGCTACTGGTAGGAACCCATTGAGAAATTAATATTTTGTGAAAATAATTATTATCAATCGTTCTGTTTGACGTTGTGTTTCCCTTCGGTTTCATTTCTAGTTGTTTAGCAACTTCCCCGCTGTTTTGTTGTATAGTGCAGGCATGAGCAAGCTTGGCTCCTCCGGGTGTTTTGGACGACAGCTCCCACAATTCCTCACAGCCTACTGTTAGGAATTGTGGGAGTTGGAAGTCCAAAATATCCGGAGGGGGCAAGTTTGCCCATGCCTGGTGGAGATACACCCAAAGTTTGTGTACAGTACACCAGGGCTGTCCAACTGGCGGCCCGGGGGCCGTATACGGCCCCCCCGCCCCTTCCCTGCAGCCCCCTAAGCTTTTTAATAAAAAATAAAAATTGAAAAATAAAATAAATAATAAAAATTTAAAAAAAATACCTACTTTCGGGTTCGGAGCAAGTATCTCGAGAATACGCAATCCACACGGGATTTCGCTGTCAACGCGAGATCACGCCGGCGTTGACAGCGAAATCCCGCGTGGATTGCGTATTCTCGCGATACTCTTCAGCTACTCTACTACTGGATCGCTGTGGCCCACAGACGCGATTAGGACCTTCTTCAACTCAGTCGGTCGTCGCCTCTCTCGTCGTCCGGGTACTCCTGGATCCTGCGCGTTTGGAAAAGGCAGGCCGGAGCAGGGGGCTCCTCAGGGGCTCCTCATTCTCTCCCCCATCTCCCCTCATGTATTAAATATAAAATTAAATATATTTAAAGATGAAATAAGGGGAGATGGGATACATTAAGGGGGAGGGGGAGAATGGAATTAAATATATTTAATATTAAATTAAAATAAGGGGAGAGGGGAGGATGGAATTAAATATATTTAATATTAAATAAAAATAAGGGGGAGGGGAGGATGGAATTAAATATATTTAATATTAAATTAAAATAATTTAATATCTTATCCCTGCATTTTATCTCAGTAAAAGATTATATTTGACTGTATGCATGCAGGGGCGGGGGCGGGGTGGGGACGGAGCCGGGGGCAGACCCTACGGCCCCCCAGGTCATCAGTGACCGGAATTCAGGCCCTTGGGCAGGTAGAAGTTGGACAGCCCTGCAGTACACCATCGCAAAGAAGTCCCTCATAACCTCAGCCAGTCAGGTGGAGGGTTTTGTGAATGCCAGGATTCCAAATAAGGGTTGCTCAGAGTTGTAGGTGAGTGAGAGCGAGTGGGGGGGGGGCTGGAGGGGCTCAGCCCCCCCCCCCAATACTCAGGGTGGTCCACGAGAAGGCCTTACTGGTACATTATTTAAACTGTTATGTGTATTCATATCATGATCATTGATCACTATGCTCAATATATCCCATATGCATGGGAGTATTGGGATAATGATGCAAAAGGTTTGCTAGGGTAGATCCTCTCTCTCTCTCTCTCAGACTCAGCCCCCCCCCCCCCCCAATCAAAATCATGGCTATGGCTTTATTTTAAAGATAAGATAATATAATAATATATAATATAATATAGTGTTACATTGCATTGCAATTTGATATAATATAATGTCAATATATTGTATTATGTTATAGTATAATAATTGTAATGTAATAATAATAATAGTATGATTACGGTAAATGCATTTGGTATTGGTGTTGTTGTATTGTAACACAGTATAATACTGCCAATGATAATGTGATACAATAATTATATCGTGATATTATAATTTATATATTTGTATTACATGCAATATTGCTAACAATATTGCGATATGTTGTAATGTTAATTGTTGTTTTTTTCAGTTTGTTGTAAGCCGCTCCGGCAATATTGTTATATGTACACTGTAAGCCACTCTGGCAGTATTGTTGTTTGCTGTAAGCCACTCTGAGTCCCCTTCGGGGTTGAGAAGGGTGGCATATAAATATAGTAAATAAATAAATAGTAAATATGGCCCTGTCTGTGGGTGAATCTACATAGTTGGGCTCCCTCCCCTCCCCTCCCCCCGCCTTCTTTTAATTGGCTTTGCCTCGATGCTATGGAAGTGGGAGCTGTGGTTTTACAAGGCCTTCAACACTCCCTGGCAAAGGGGGCGGGAGCCTCCCCAAACTACAACTCCCAGGATTCCACAGCATTGAGACACGTGGTCCCAAACCCCCTGGTGCCCCCTCTGTGGCATACACAGCCCGGGTGGGCCTTCCTTCCTTCCTCCCTTTTACCCTTCCATTCTCTCTCGGCCCTGCTCACCATCTTCCTTCCCCTCCCTCCCTCACCTGCGGCCAGGTTGTCCCTCAGGCGAAGCGGGCCCCTCAGGCAGTAGAGCAGGCCGAGGGCCGCCACCAAGCCCAGGCTCCGGGCCCAGGGTGCCGCCGCCAGCCTCAGCCGCTCCCATTGCCACGGGTAGCGGCTCACGGGCGAAAGGGGCGGCGGGGGAGAGGGAGGAGAAGGCGGCAATTCCCCGTCCCCGGCGACGCTCTCCGCCATGACTCCCGCCCCTCGCTTGCTGAGGCCGCGCGGAGGAGGAGGAGGAGGAGCATGCGCGGTGGGCGGGGCTTGGGCGGGCGCGCGCCTCCCCTCTCCATCAGGCACGAGCAAGCTTCTGCCCTCCAGGTGTTTTGGACTCCAACTCCCACAATTCCTAACAGCCTACCGGCTGTTAGGAATTGTGGGAGTTGGAGTCCAAAACACCTGGAGGGCAGAAGCTTGCCTGTGCTTGTGCTTAAATGACTCTAACATAGTTTTGACACCACTTTAACTGCCATGGCTCAATGCTATGGAACCCTGAGAGTTATAGTTTGGCAGGGCACCAGCCCTCTTGGCCAGAGAAAGCTTATCAACATTACAACTACGGTAGGATCGCATAGCATTGAGCCATGGCAAGTTAAAGTAGAGTCAGTGTAGCAGTGCTCTAAATTTCTATCTTAATGCCCAATGTTTTGACTTCTTAAATTAATTGCTTTTAATATCTCACCTTTATATTTGTATTCATGCTTTTGAAGAGTTTCTAATATCAGAAACCAGAGCAATGAACAACATCTGGGTATCAGTATTTTTTCTATTAAAAAACCCTCTAAAATCAAGAACAACACTCAAAAAAAAAACAGGGGAATTCCAGACAAGAAAGAATCAGGGCCAGCTAACACCTCCCTATTATTATTATTATTTGTAGTATTTACAAGATAATTGTTTTTAATATTTATTTATTTACTATAACAAGGGAATTCCAGACAAGAAAGAATCAGGGCCAGCTAACACCTCCCTATTATTATTATTATTTGTAATATTTACAAGATAATTGCTTTTAATATTTATTTATTTACTATAACAAGGGAATTCCAGACAAGAAAGAATCAGGGCCAGCTAACACCTCCCTATTATTATTATTATTATTTGTAGTATTTACAAGTTAATTGCTTTTAATATTTATTTATTTATTTACTATATTTGTAAATTATTCTGAAAATATTGGTCCTTCTCTTCCCAATTGCAGCAGCAACTAGCGATATAAATGAAGCAGCTTCACATACCTCTCCCAAAACATTTATCTTTCCATCCAGGTGGCATTAAGCTGTGTTTTGTTACTGTTTTAAAAATCTGTGGAAGATATGTTGTGTATTAATTGATTCTTGTTATGATTTTTTTAATCAACAAAGGATTCCCCCAGGCAGGAAGCAGCCAGGCTTTGAAGCTGCGAGGCTATTCAGTGCTAATCAAGCTGGCCAACTGCCTCAAACAGACAAGACTTCTTTCTCGAAGATAAGTTGTGTATTAATTGATTCTTGTTATGATTTTTATCAACAAAGGATTCCCCCCAGGCAGGAAGCAGCCAGGCTTTGAAGCTGCGAGGCTATTCAGTGCTAATCAAGCTGGCCAACTGCCTCAAACAGACAAGACTTCTTTCTCGAAGATAAGTTGTGTATTAATTGATTCTTGTTATGATTTTTATCAACAAAGGATTCCTGCCAGGCAGGAGGCAGCCAGGCTTTGAAGCTGCGAGGCTATTCAGTGCTAATCAAGCTGGCCAACTGCCCCCAACAGACAAGACTTCTTTCTCGAAGATAAGTTGTGTATTAATTGATTCTTGATTTTTATTAGGCTTTGATTTTTAATCAAGCTGGCCAACTGCCTCAAACAGACAAGACTTCTTTCTCGAAGATAAGTTGTGTATTAATTGATTCTTGTTATGATTTTTATCAACAGCCAGGCCAGGCCTTGAAGCTGCGAGGCTATTCAGTGCTAATCAAGCTGGCCAACTGCCTCAAACAGACAAGACTTCTTTCTCGAAGATAAGTTGTGTATTAATTGATTCTTGTTATGATTTTTATCAACAAAGGATCCCCCCCCCCCGGGCAGGAAGCAGCCAGGCTTTGAAGCTGCGGGGCTATTCAGTGCTAATCAAGCTGGCCAACTGCCCCCAACAGACAAGACTTCTTTCTCCCACCCTGGACATTATTCCACAGATATATAAACCCAATTTTCCTAGTTTCCAACAGACCTCATAACCTCTGAGGATCCCTGCCATAGATGTGGGCGAAATGTCAGGAGAGAATGCTGCTAGAACATGGCCGGGAAAACTCACAGACAAGTTGATTAATAAAATTAAATGATAAATGGAACACAATTATATGGTGTGGGTATTTTCTGCATTGGGCAAGATTAATACAATATGTTTTAAGTTATTACTGCGTGCAGGAGTGAGCCTAAAGCTGCGCCCACTGTGACCTGAGCAAGAGGAAGTCTGAGAAATGGGCATGCTTGCTTTCTTCCTATGGGCGTGGCTGAAGTGCCCAATCAAGCCTTTCCCACTACCGTGCCCTGATCAAAAATGGCGTCCCTGAAGCGGCTGATAAGATCCTCGTTTGCCCATACCGAAGATGGCCGCCTATGGGCCTCACTGAGCGCTCGGCGTTGATTGGCGATCGCCGCTTCGCCCACGTCGGGCCACGCCCCCTTCCCAGCTCCCTTTGCGCGGCGGTGACAGGTGGGGCTGTCCTGTGTGTGCTGAGAGAAGCCAAGATGGCGGACTTTGAGGATCGGGTGACGGATGAGGAGAAGGTAGGAAGTCGTTGGCTGTCCTGGTGGAGTTGGGAACAGAAAGGAAAGGACAGGCCTTCTCTCCATAGAGTGTGGTGGCGGCCCTGGCCCTTCTTGGCCTTCTTGCCAGGCTCCCAGGCAATTGCCAGAGAGAGATTGAGAGAGAGAGAGAGAGAGAGTATATATTCTCTAGCCCTCTGAAAGCTATTGTGGCACTACTCATGATTTTGATTACATTTTTTTGCATCACACCTTCCAAAGAGATCAGAACAGCTGGGATAGTCTTACTCCTACATTGGATTGATTATTTACATTCTAAACCACAGCCAAACCAGAGTGTCCTGAATGATATGCATGTAGATTAAAAGAATATAGAATATGACATGATTGACAACATGTAATGATACCGAGGGTGCGCCCACACTGTGGAATTATTGCAGTTTGACACCACTTTCACATGTATCAGTGCTATGACATCCAACCACTTGTGGTTTTACAAGGTTCTTAGACAGGCATAGGCAAAGTTCGGCCCTCCAGGTGTTTTGGACTCCAACTCCCACAATTCCTAACAGCCTACCGGCTGTTAGGAATTGTGGGAGTTGGAGTCCAAAACACCTGGAGGGCCGAACTTTGCCCAGGCCTGTCCTTAGGCTTGGTTTCTGTGAGTTTTCCGGGCTGCATGGCCATGTTCCAGAAGCATCCTCTCCTGACGTTTCACCCACATCTATAGCAGGCATCCTCAGAGGTTGTGAGGTCTGTTGGAAACTAGGCGAGTGAGGTCTTATATATCTGTGGAGTGTCCCGGGTGGGAGGAAGAACTCTTAACATGCTTGAGGCAAGTGTGAATGTTGCAGTTGACCACCTTGATTAGCATTTAATGGCCTTGGAGCTTCAAAGCCTGGCTGGTTGCTGCCTGGGGGATCATTAGACTTCTTTGCCAGAAGAATACTGGAGCCTCACCAAATCACAGATTCCATGATTCCTTAGCATTGAACCACCATAGTCAACTGATTCCATATAACCCTCCAAGATCACTATGCTCAGAAGACATGAATCTTCTGAACATTCCTAGTGTAAAATCCTACCACTTCACACCTACCAGGTGAAGAGCCTCTTCTATCATCGCTCCAACATTGTGGAATGCCCTGCCACCAGAGACACGAGCTCTGCGTAATTTGTACAGCTTTTGCAGAGCGTGTAAGACACACTTATTTAGGCAGGCTTTTGAAGGCTTATGATCTTTACCTTGTTTTTACTATGTTTTTTACTGTTTTATTATGTTGCTATCCATTGTGTATTTGCATATTTCTGTAAACCGTCCCGAGCCTCTGGGAGTGGCGGTGTACAAATCTAATAAATAAATAAACGGCATTAATTTTACAGTGTAGATGTACCTCAAGATGCCACTACATATAAAAATCAGTGGCAAAACAGAACTGAGAAGATCTGAAAGCCATCCAAAGTAATCATTACAATGGCCTTCAACTGCTATTGCATAAAACACCAAACTGCAGGCACCAGGCAAGGGTTTCTGAACAATCATGGGACAAGAAATGGGAACATCTCTTATGCCACCTTTTATATGATACCTGAAGGAAGGCTTTGGAACAGTATTTTCAAGAATGGGTAGGCAAGTACGGAAAGAAGCAATTTTAAAATTTAGACTCATTAAATTGGGCTTTGCCTGGAAATGAGTACAAATTACAGTATTTGGATAATATTAATGTATCAATTCAGTTAAGAGCCTATACACTCAGTTTTGAACTCACTGAATGTTCAAAGGCAGAGCTATACATAAGTGTTTCAATAATCTGAACCAGAGCATGAATGTTTGCAGGCTTTTCTTTGACCAAGTAAGTTGAGTGTTACTGTGTCAGTTTGAGGCTGTTTGTGCTTGATGATAAAGATGTTGATACAATAGTCTTCGCTCATCCAACTTTCTATATTATCCAACGCAGTCTGCCTCCCATCCGGATCCACAGCTGTTTCAATACATTGTGATGTTTTGGTGCTAAATTCGTAAATACAGGAATGACTACAAAAATGTTACCATGTATTGAACTGCCTTTTCTGTCAATTTGTTGTAAAACATGATGTTTTGGTGCTTAAATTGTAAAATCATAACATAATTTGACGTTCAATAGACTTTTCCTTAATTTCTCCTTATTATCCAACATTTTTGCTTATTGAAAATGTTATCGCAACATTTTATGCTGGCCTGTTTATGTTGGATAAGTGAGACTCTACTGTAGTTTGTAAAGAAACCCCTCTTACAGTGGACTTGTTCCAAAAGACAGTACAGGACAAACGCCACTTAGTCAAACAGGCACACCATCTACAAATAATATTTCCATCTGAATTACATGTCAATCAATCCATCATCTTATCAAACCATTGCTTCAGGATGTCTGCTGCCTTGCTTGTATTAGATAAACAGGAGGAAGAGTACTGTAACTACATATTGGCATCATCTCAGTCCACATCCCTAGATGGTTCTTTCCCTGCAGGTCCATGTTCATTAGGAGTGTGCCGTTTATGTGGGTATAAAACAAATCCCTCTCCAATGAGAGAAAGCAAAATTTTTGCCCTTGTTAGGATGATTTCCTTTTCAAGCAAGACACGTGTTTCTTGCCCTATACTTAATAATTCATGCTGTAGGGAATGCCTCTCCTCCTCACAATCCCTGGTGGTACATCATAACAGCCAGTAGAGTGACCTCTCTTTTGGGTTCAATTTCAGCCAGTCTTGAGGTGTTGAACAGCTACCTGGAGGGCAAAGCCTCTGTTTTTTGTGGCCTTTTGAGCCAATATTATATTTTGGGGAGGGTGAAAATTGCCTCTGAAAAGGATTAGAGAGTTTCAGGGACTACACATTCCCTCCCTGATTTATTAGTTAAGGAGGCACAAGAAAGAGAATAAGCTTCTATGTATCCATCCACATCTTGATAGAAAACCATAACAAGAAACATGTACATGGTACGAAGCTTGGTTTTTGCCAGGTTTTTTAACAGCCTTTTAAAATGTGACTGATCGTGTCTGTTTTTAAAATAAATTTGTGTTTTGTGGAGATCGTACCTTGTTTAAATTGAAATTTCATAATAGAAGATAGAGTGAAAAGATTTTAATAAGTATTCTGATCATTCTGAATATAGCCCAGGTCCTTTTTTGAGATTGCCAGAAGGAGTTTGAAGAAAAGATTGCTGCATTTGCAGTGTAAATCATTGACTTGGTAAATCAAATTTTGCATATTTTTGTACGGTTTAGAAACCTTCATAACACATTTCACTTGGGATAATATTGGAATGAACAGACTGCAGACATCGGTAGCTTTCAATTATCAAAAACACTTCTAGTGCAATTGCTTGTCTCCCATCTGGACACATGTCTCCCAATTAATAAGAAACACATTTCTACCATACACTTGTTCGTTTTCTTAATATGCATTTTCTCCTACATTTTCGATATCTGCACCTCTTACAGGTTATGCCTGTTTCTATATCTAGTGTATAGGTTTGTGTCTGGTAAAGTAATAGCATGGCATGAAAAACATGAATTGCCAGAGCATAAGGGTATAAATGACATTTACAGAAGCCCATGTTTGAGGTACAAGCAGCTGGGTGGGGAAAATAATGATATATTTCTAAGATTATTTCCTGTTCCCATCAAGTAAGTTTCCCCAACCTGATGCTCTCCAGAAGTGCTGGAATAAAACTCCCATTTTCCTTCAGGTGTAAGTATGATGAGAGTTATAATAGAACACATTTGGAAGACAACAGAATGAAGCAATTAACACTACATTCAGGAATGGTAATTGCCCATTTTGAGGGACTGGGAATAGAAATGCAACAACTTTTAGGATCGACAGGTATTTGCATGTGCACAAATGTGTTGCCCTTTCCCCATCACAGACCTACATAATTAGATTCCAATAGAGCAAAGGATGTGTGATTATTGAACTTTTGACAGTAGAGTGTTATTTACACCTGATCTTTTGATAGCATGTATTAACTGGGCAATATAGAAATCACAGTAAGAAACTACAGTTGGGCCAGGGTTTAGCACAGCTGATAAAGCACCAGCAATGATAAGATCTACCAACGGAAAGATTGCCAGTTCGAAGGCCCAGGTCGGCATGAGCTGCCGACTGTCAGCCCAGCTTACTGTTAACCTAAGCAGTTCTAAAACGGCTTGTGCTGTAATTGGAGAACTTGGGTACTGCTAAAACAAGTGAGGGAGGTATTTTACAACACCATAAAGAAAAAAGATCAGAAAATGCCAGGAGACCAAAAGGAAGGAGGAAGTCCTGATGGCACTTTGTCATAGAGAATGGAGTGACAGCACACACACACACACCCATGGCTGGATTTCGAGCGCAACCTTCCATGGTGCCAAAAAGCTGGACATTGACACAACATACCTCCTCTGTTCTGTCTGTCTCTGTATTGTCTATCAAAAATGGCATTGACTGTTTTCCGTGTATGTGTACTGTGATCTGCCCTGAGTTCCCTTGGGGAGATAGGGTGGAATATAAATAAAGTGTTGTTGTTTTTATGTGACAGTTTAAAACATCTATTGTAGCATGAGCCTTTGGTGAACTAAAATCGAGTCATTAATGCATTAAATGTTATGAGTATGGCATATGTATACATGGGGGATGTTGTGCACAATTAGAAGTGTAGGCAATACAGACAATGATAATTGCACTATTAACAGTGATAATTTGTTGATCGGTTACTGACATCACAAACCTCTGGGCATAAGAAATACTACTTTCATATAGTATAATTTAATTAAATTCATTTGTGAAGGTAGCACCTGTCCAAATGCATATACACAATCAAAACATGGCAGCATGCACTTGTTTTTCTAATTTTTTTAGTAAACATATCATCTCAACATCAATTATGAAGGAAGAGAAACCATCTTTTCCCAATGAACAATTCCTGCTGAACGGTGCAATTTTAACTGCAGTTTTGTTTTCCTTTTGATTGTGACTGATAACATTCCTAAAGACAGGTAGGAACAAATATGTTACTACATTCAATTTGCTCTGGAATAAGCTCCAGGTATAATTTTCAGAACTTAAAGGAAGTTCCTCTAGCTTGTACAGTATCTCTGTCTTAAATTAAAGTGTTTAATTAAATTTAATTGTGAACGAACTAAGTTCATAACATAAGTCAGGAAAGAGCCATAAACCTTAATATAGCAAATAATTTTATGCAAAATTATTGACAGAGATATAGAACGTAGCAGCAAAGAGGCTAATTCAGTCTAATTCACACTGAGAGTAGATAATTATTGATGTGTTATAATAAATAATGAAATAGTTCTTATTCATCATGTGCATATGCAATACATTTTATAGATAAAAAGTCAGTGGGATTATTCATGGTTGCTTATATCTGTTGTTTCAATCTGGAATTTAGTGTGAATTCTGGATGACATGACAGTGAGGTAGTCTAATTAACTCAGTTAGTTATCACCATATTGATGGCATAATGACAGTATATATAGATCTGGTATGGGACAGAACATTAGGGAATATTAGTTGGTTGTAGAAGTTAATAGAGTGTGGGTATTCGTCTAGTGCCTAGTAATATCAAATAGTCTAACTCAACTGTCCCTTTGGGACAGTGGTTCCCAACCTTTTTTTGAACAAGGACCACTTTGTTCAGGGACCACCCTCCAACATTATTACCAAAAGTGTTACAAATCAGTTTTTGGTGAACTTTAGATTTGGTTTTGTTATTTGGGGTGCTGATTCATAAAATTGCATTGGATAGACCACATCAGGTCTAGTTTCTGATAAAGAACATGTGCTATCCAGTAGTTGCCATCTACTCACCCAAAGAAAACCACATTCAATAATCTAGAGCTGGTATGGTCTATCCAAGGGGGCAGCGCTGGTCAGCAACAGGGAAGGAGTGGCAGGCGGCGCGAAAGGAGCTGAAATAAAATAAAGAGGAAGGAGGCTCACGGACCAGATTTTCGTCCTCGTGGCCTATTGGTTGTCCATGGCCCACAGGTTAAGAACCACAGCTTTAGGAAAACATAATTTAGGACCATGTATATGTCTTTTCTTATATTGTTAAGTATGCCTTCCTGTAAGCAACAGTTTATGCTTAGAGAGCTGGGTGTGTTTAACTTGGAGAAGGTTGAGAGGGGACATGATAGCCATATTTAGATATTTGAAAGGATGTCATATTGAGAAGGAGGAAGGCAAGTTTTCTCCTACTAGAATATGGAGCAAGGGAATCAGGCTGCAGGATAAGATATCTCACCCTGACTGTTGGGAAGAACTTCTTAACAGTAAGAGCTCTTTGATAGTGGAATACACTGCCTACATAGCACAGGATTGGACTGGGATGATCTTGTAGTCTGTTACAAGTCTATAGGGAAATGTTTTGTATTATTTAAATTATGATTTCTAAGTTAAGTTGAGAAAAACTGACTTTTTAAAAAAGCTTCCTACCTTCATTGCTGGAATCTTATATTTATATCACAAGTTTCATCCACTCTGTTGTATTGTATATGTATGCCAGAGAGGAAATTGAAAGAATAGTTTGCATACCTCAAAGGCGATTAAAAGAAAAGAAAGCTGAGTTGTATGATGCTAAGTAAATGTTTGTTTTTTCAGTGCCTTCATGGCTTTTTCACCACACCGTTTCTTCTAAATATGGATATAGCTACCGTGTTTCCCCGAAAGTAAGACAGCGTCTTACTTTCTTTTTACCCCCAAAAGCCCCACTACGTCTTACTTTCGGGGTACGACTTACATTGGGCGACGGTAAGTCGTACCCCCGGCCGCCGCGTCACTCGGTCCCGCCTCCTCCTCCGCCGCCGCCGCCCAAACACTTGCCTTGAGGTGAAGAAGAAGGGGAGCATGCGCCTTGGAAGCAGCCAACCCTCCCTTGTGCAGCGGTCTCACACTGGCGCATCCTGCGAGGGGAGGGGGGAGGGAAGAACATGGCGGCGGGGCTCCTGCAAGCGTCGCTCGCTCTCCGCCTTTCCCTGCAAGGCCCTCCCTCGCCCAAAGGGGCCAGCTTTGCCGGGATGCCTCTGCTCCCCTCCCGGCCGGAAGCCCCTCCTCCCTGGGTCCAAGGGCGGAGCGGGCCCGGCTTCCCAAAGAACAGCCGCTTCCAATTTGGGCAAAGCGGCTGTTTTTGGGAGGCGTGCGCCGCCCTCGCCATGGCCATCCCCGCAGCCTCGGCTCCTGCCTGCCTGCCTGCCTTCGTTCCTTCCCTCACGCGCTCTCCATGCCGCTCCGAGGAGAGAAGCCTCCGCCTCCTTCTCTCACTCTCCAACCCAAGCCGGGCCCGCTCCACCCCCGAACCCAGGGAGGAGGGGCTTCCGGCCGGGAGGAGAGCAGAGGCATCCCGCCAAAGCCGGCCCCTTTGGGCGAGGGAGGGCCTCGCAGGGAAAGGCGGAGAGCGAGGGACGCTTGCAGGAGCCCCGCCGCCATGTTCTTCCCTCCCCCTCCCCTCGCAGGACGCGCGAGTGCGACACCGCCGCACGAGGGAGGGTTGCCTGCTTCCAAGGCGCATGCTCCCCTTCTTCTTCACCTCAAGGCAAGTGTTTGGGCGGAGGAGGAGGAGGAGGCGGGACCGAGTGACGCGGCGGCCGGGGGTATGGCTTACTTTCGGGGTACGGCTTATATTAGCCAACCCCTCTGACACCCCCGATACGTCTTACAATCGGGGGTGTCTTACTATCGGGGAAACACGGTAAGTTATCTTGACTGTTTTGCTACACCTGTTACTTGGAAAGAGTGAAAATTAAAACACTGGAGTCTGATAAGGAAGATAAACTCTTTAGCTTCTTTCTTTGTATTTGACCATAGATCACAAAACAAGGGGAGCCATATGCTAAAAGAGTTTAAATTATACTTGCCCTACTTGTTTTTCTACTATTTGTCTGCGTGGGACATGTGCTACAGTTCTATATTTTAGTATATTACCATTACTTATATGCATTAATCTGAAGTGGCAATATTTTTTCTTTGGTGTTTCAATTTTTCACTTTGGCTGATTATCATATTTGCATACTCCTGAGAGGATACTAAAACTGAGGAGGATCAAATACTTTGCAGGGTGGATGGATCCTAGTTTCCTACCCTTGAAATGGATCCTAGTGCTTATTAGACAAAGTAATATGTTCTCGGAGTACTGTATTTGTAGCAGTGCTTCAACTGAACCAGAGTGTCATGCTCACTGCTTACAGATGCACTTTCTAATAAAAGCACATGTTATAGTTTGAAAGAGGCTTTCAGCCATCTAAGGTAGTGCTCTGAAGAGCCTATGGGAAGGTTATGTGGGAGATGTCTTTCGAATAGTTGTTCTTGAGCAATCTCTTTTATAAAGCTGTCTTAATGTTTTATCAGTTGCACAAATAATTTAAATACAGCATGACAGTATATTTCATTCCTTTGTCTTCCTGTCGATAGGTGCATGTTAACCCCCCCCCCCCCCCCGCCCCCAAATGTAATACCCAAAATGTAGTGGGCAGTTTTGCTGATTGGTACCAAGATACCAGAAACCTTAATGTTATATAGATGAGAGGCAGATATGCTTTAGGTTCATAATGTATGATATTTTAAAATTCTTATTTTATTTATCTGGAGGGAACCAATTGCTAATGATTTTGCAATGTGGGCCAAAAGTCACTAAAGCACCTTAAGTTTACATAACTTTTAAAAAACAATTTGGAAAGATTTTGCATGTGATGTAATTTCTTGAGTATATTGTATAAGATGCCATGGTATAATTAACGAAAATAAAGAACGTAGCATATTTACTCTAGTTTAACGCATTAT
Source organism: Anolis apletophallus (assembly GCA_030556195.1). Classification (NCBI taxonomy): domain Eukaryota; kingdom Metazoa; phylum Chordata; class Lepidosauria; order Squamata; family Anolidae; genus Anolis; species Anolis apletophallus. The sequence continues at coordinate 57,115,629 of JARBWK010000005.1, read as the reverse complement.
CAAAGGTAATATGCACCTCAATTTTCAAGGTGTGTATTACAAAAACAAAAAAAAGGATTTGCTGTCTAATATAATGCCAGGTGATGGTGGAAACAAAAAGGCTGGTGGCAAGTTGCTCTCATCAGATCTTCCCACCTTCCTTTTCGTGGTCACCGTCAGCTTCCCACCAGCCTTTTCAAGGGCCACCGCTGCCTCTCCTTCCTCTGTCCTCAGCTGGGATCTCTTGCCCAACAGTGCAGATGGTTTTAAGTTGTGCAATCTTAACACTCCATCGAATCTAATGCACACCTCAATTTTAGCAATGTGATTTTGAGTAGAACAAATGTGCTATTACATATTAAAACTTCTTTGTGGCTTTGCCCCCCCTTGAATAAGTTCTATATTAAAACAGCAGTAGAGCACTTTGACACCAGCTTATATCAAATTCTGGTAGCAAAAAGAACTGCTACATTAAACGTTCTGCCTCATGCTGAATGGATAAGTGTAGGAAAACTGAGTTTTGACCACATCTCCATGGGAATGTTCGTTTGATGTGAAATGCAGAATGTGGATCTTAATGTGAATACAACTAATAGAGATCCAAGTCCATAAAATGTTTAAATGTTTGGTGATGGATATTCAGTCAGATAGATGAATTGTTTGTTAATTTAATCCTAAAAGTGTTATCTCTGAACATGTAAAATTATGAAGATTGGAGAATTTCAATATCATATTTTACTGTGTAATAATGTTGTGAGTGAAACACTGCATCTTATATGCAGATATTAAAAAATAGATGCCAAAATTTACATTGTCCCTCTTTCTGCCCAAACTAAAAAACAGACTAGTGAATAGTTTCATAGTACTTGCTGAACTTGGTTGTTGCCAAAAAACATTGTTTTCTACTAATTGGTTTGGGCAAACTCAAACAATCAAGAACATTGAATGAATCACAAATGGATCGGTTTGGTCTATTAATTTGTATGCGGTATGATTTTGCAGTAAAATACAAATTTAAAAAGTATTGAATATGTTGTCTCACTAAGCCCAATTATTTCTCTGCAGGTGCGTATAGCTGCAAAATTCATCACACATGCACCACCTGGCGAATTCAATGAAGTATTTAATGGTAAGTAATTGATATACATTTTTGACTTTGTAAAAATACTGTGCTCTTTGAGATTGGACGAGTGTTGCAATCTAAAATAATATCTAATTGAAAAAAATATTCATACAGTTTTTAAAAAAAAATTACTAATAAAAACCAAGCTTTGCATGTCTACAGCCTACAATTAGAAGACAATTTTAAGCTGTTTTAAGAGGAAGGAGCTGCTGAAGGGGAATAGGATATTCAGAAATTGGAACACAGTGTTCTTTAGAAATCAAATCACTCTTAAAATGTCTTTAGTACCTGAATGTCTTTAGCATTAATAGAATTGCTGATATGAATGTGGCCTTTTGTTAAAATTATGTCCTTTTGAAATGATCACCCATATGTGAACTTGACTCAACAACAGAAGTGGCTTTTAATTAATTATTTTTTTTAAAAAAAAACCCCACAAAACCTAAATGTATCTGACAGAGAGATAAGAGGCACAACTTCCACTTTATTCATACATTGCTTACTCAAAAGTCCTACCTACTGCTAAGTACACCGTGGTTCTTCAATATGGTTGATTCATTCTGGCCTAGTCTTCCTTCTTCTGTGCTTTTAACCTCTCATGCTATCCCAAAACAATATTCCTCCACTGCCATTTCCTCCAAAGAACTCAAAGTGTTGTTGTTGTGTGCCTTCAGGTCATTACCAACTTACAACAGTATTAAGGCAAATCTATCATGGGGTTTTCTTGGCAAGATTTTTTCACAGGGGCCGGTGGGGAGGGTGCCTTTGCTTTCTTCTGAAGCTAAGAGAATGTAACTTGCCCAAGATATTTCCATAGCAAGTACACCTGGTCCCCAGAGTTGTAGTCCAATGCCCGAATGTGTACACCGTACTAGTGACATACCTGGGCATTTTCTTCCTCCTGCAATCAGTTTTTATTGTATAACCTTCCTTTAATTGGATGTGGAACAAGGCCTTCTCAGAATAAGCGGAGATTGATTTCAATCTGAAATGGGTTACCACTTTTTTAGACCGAGCTGAATGTGGTTTTAATGGCAATGTGGTTTTATGTATCTCTGTTTTTATGTATTTTAATATGCTGTTTTAAGATGTTTTAAATTTTGTATGGCAATGAATTTTGCTGTAAGCCAGTCTGAGTCCCTTCATGGAGGTGAGAAGATCGGGGTACAAAAATTTAAAATAAATAAATAAATAAATTTAAGGGAAGCTAGGCTGAGAGACAGTGATTGCCTGCTGAGTGTCATGGCTGAGTGAGGGATTTATTATATAACTAGCCATCCCCTGTTGCTGTGCTATATATGTGTGTTTGCATATATATATATATATTTGGTTTTGCGCATGCGTTGTAATGTATTTTTATTTTTTGGCTTTTTAAGTCTCTTCTGCTGTGATAGGTATATTGTGTCCAAATTTGGTGTCAATTCATCCAGTGGTTTTTGAGTTATGTTAATCCCACAAACAAACATTACATTTTTATTTCTAAAGATTCCTTGGCTCTTGACTGTTAGACCACGTTCGTACTCGCTGGACTTTTCACTCATGTTCAGTTGTCCACATAACAGCCTATATTTTTTTCTGGGAATAAGTACTATGTCCAGTTTACAAATGTTATGCTGGTCCCTAATTTAGTGCCTGAAAGAAGAAAGATGAAACTGTACAGGCTTGCTGACTGAACACTTGTATGATGCCAGTAGATATGTACACTTAGCTCCTGTTACCTTCGGTATCACAGAAAGAAAAGCATATTTTTTGGGAGTACTGTATAAATAGTACTCTCATTTTGTCATCTTCTTCCTCTGATTTTCAGAATTTTACTGATCCATAGTCTAACATACTATTTTGTCATCTGATATGTTTATTTCTGAGTTCTCTCTGCACACAAACAGCTTTGTCACAATCACAGGAGTAAAGTCTTCTGACTTGGCAACCTTTCAGCTCTTTGTGCTGTTCTTTTATCTAAAAATATGTACATTATTGACAACTTCATTTTGAAGTTAAAATCTAGCATTCAGACAGTAGGCTGTGATAAGAAAATATGTAAAGATTAAAAGGCAGGCTATAAAGAACAAATTGTTTTCAATCATAGTGCCTAGATAGTTGTTAGTATCTATTGTTTTTAGAATATCCTTTCTTTGCTTATATGTTAACCTTTCATAGGTTTTTAATTGAGAGGAACCCAATACTCTGAGATCTGTTGGTGATACATGCTAAACAGGTTGTTATTCCAATGTTTATTTCAGTACCAGTAGAGATTGCAGTAATACAGTGGAACTATTTCTAATCTATATGGATTTTCTCCCTTAGATGTACGGTTGCTGCTTAACAATGACAATCTTCTTAGGGAAGGGGCAGCTCAGTAAGTACTGCTTACATTTAAAAAAAATGTGATGGATATGATTGATTGTTGCAAGAAATGTTTTAATTCAGCAAGTACTGTTTACTTTTTTTAAAAAAAGTGAGGTAGATATGATCGATTGTTATGAGGATATCTGTGTGCTTCGGTCTTAATGGAAAGAAAGAAATGTTCATTGCTTTTTAAAATAGCATCATTACTAGCGGAACTTCTGTAAATCTTGGAGAAGTGGAATTATTTTAGTAGTGAGATTATGCTGGCTCAGGAGTCTTCTACCCTGGTTGCTTCTGTTTTTTATTCACCCTGAGCAGGGACAGCAACAGGAAGTGGCATCAGATCCTACTTGATTTTATAAAGAGATGGACCATCGGCAAGAGAAGTGTGTGGGTTTTTGTTTTTGGCTATCAATGCATTAAAAATAACTAGAATTGCAGCTATGGTTCTTTCAAAAAGCATGTATTTAAAGGTCAGGATCGGTGCGTGTATAATAGGATTTACATGAGCATTGAAATTGTGAGCTTGCATTTCTTTGGTAGAATTTCCTATGCTTCACAGGAGACCAATTCTGAGACTTGGAAGGGATTATGATGTGCTATTAGCACATGCTATGCAAAGAAAAAGCTTCTGAAGCAACACTTTTTATTCTAATTGAGACATATTTAATTAATAACAGTCATCTTAATCACAACATCTTCAAAATTATCACAAATAAAATTAATTAAACATGTATCCTTGAGTTTTTGTCGCATCTTTTGTTATAATCTTTGTGTAATCTTGTCAGTGGATTTTACTAATTGTGCAGGTCCTTTAGTAGAAGTCTGGAAAGTTCATAATGATACTGTTCCACAATCTGCAGAGATTTTAGTTAGGTTTCCATGACTCACGTTAGTAAACCTTGAAACAGAAAGAGAAAAAACACTATGCATAATCATTCCCAGTACTAAAATGACTCATCTATGAAAGCCATATATGTTCTTCCTGCAGTAGGAAAATATTCCTCCAAGGTCATATCTGTATAAATATTTTTGAAGACAGTGGAGTTATTTTTATTTCTATAACACCAAAATCTTGCATTTACTTCTTACTCTTCTCTGACAGTGCATTTGCCCAGTATAACATGGATCAGTTTACACCTGTGAAGATAGATGGTTATGATGATCAGGTAAATAACAATTCCTCTGACTCTATTTTTGTGTATGATACAACCTCTATATTTGCAGAAGATATGTTCCCCAATTCACTGTGGATAAAAGGCAAGCCCTGTTGAACCAACTACTTCAAACAGAAGGATTCCATAGAGTCTCAATGTTTAAACCTCTGGTTAAACATACCGTAGAGTTGTACTAGAGGATCTAAGAAATGTCTAAAGAGGGCATACGTTGTCCGATACAGGTCAGTGATACTGGAGGCATATTATATGGAAGTTTATGAGCAGTCAAACACTTAAGATTTTTTAATACAGAAATCTGGGTACAGAGTAACAATTATGGCCCCCATCTGCTTGCTTTCCCTCCCAGTTATGCTCAGAAAATGTGTGTTCACATAGAAATCACTGAAGGCCGTCACACATGTCATTTAAGTAGCCACTTCTGATCCAGACTTGTTCTCTCCTAACTGGAAAATAATAATTTTATCCTAAATCCTTTAGGAATAGGGTTGTGTAATGTTTCTAAAAGAGCTTGCAGAGCTAAAAAGAGTTACCTAGGCAAACAGTGCATACAGGTAGTGGCTCTTCAACTGGAGAAGTTCTGCATTAAACTATAGTAAACAGGTATTTTCATCTAAGGCCCCTTCCAGATTATCTGCTTTGAACTGAATTATATTGAGTTTACACTGCCATATAACCTGGTTCAAAATTTATAATCTGGATTTTATTTTATATGGCAGTGGGAGTTTTATCTCTTATTTGCATATGCAATATTGCCCAAACTGAGCTCCAAGGGTACTTACACACAGCCATTTAACCCAGAATATCAAGGCAGATAATTCACAATATCTCCTTTTAACTGGGTTATCTGAGTCCACACTGCCATATAACCCAGTATTATTGCACCAACATTTTGGAATGCGCTCCCTCCAGAAGTCCGTGTTCTTCCTAGCTTGCTGGCCTTTCGGAAGGCCTGCAAGACTTTGTTATTCCAACAGGCGTTCGGCCTTTAAATTGCAGGCCCTCTGCTATTGGAAACTACAGGCTCTATGACACCTGCTATTATGTGTGTTCGGATTGTTGTATTGTTTTAGGATTTTTTAATGTATCTTTTAATGTATTTTATATACTGTATGTGGTTTTAACCATATTTTACTATGTGTAAGTCACCCTGAGCCGGATGGGAGTGGCGATTGATAAATCCAAATAAATAAATAAAGCAGATAATGTTGGATTTTATACAGCTGTGTGGAAGGGGCCTCTGTCCAGGATGAGCATAATGGAGCCCCCTAGTTGTTGTTAAGAGTAAAATTACTAACCCTTCTTACAATTGACTATATTGGCCAGGACCGTTGCAGTCTAGCAACCTCTGGAAGTCCACATGGTTCCTACTAGTGCTGTAGTGAAACTAGGCAACAAGCGCTCAATATGCATCTTTTGGGTAGTAAGATAACTTTCTGCTTAGAATGTCAGAGGAAGTTATATCCCTTTGGAACAACCACACAATTACTGACACTCTTGTAAAGCATTGAAAGTATTTTTTTTTAAATCCGCTGAAGCTAGGACAAAGTCCCCATTGAAAGAAAATGCTTCTGCTTTATGTTTGACTGTGTTTTAATCGTAGGCTTGCCTTTCTTTTTAAGGTTTTAATCACAGAACATGGCGATCTTGGTAATGGCCGATTTTTAGATCCAAGGAACAAACTTTCCTTTAAGTTTGATCATTTAAGGAAAGAAGGAAGCGATCCCCAGCCAGAGGACACAGATGCAGCGCTGAAATCCTGGAGGGATGCCTGCGACAGTGCATTAAGAACATATGTGAAAGATCATTATCCGCATGGATTTTGTACTGTTAAGTATCTAAACGCATTCTTTAAGGACATAATCTTGTTATGGCAGTGAATGTAAAGAACAGCAATACTTAATCTTATGTTATTAGCAGCTTACCTTTTCTGTGTTGGAATGGGACATTTTAAAAGTTTATGCATTTATGCCTGGGCTTTGGACATTTCATAGGATAACATGACTCATTAGAAGAGATTATAATGCTCGTAAAGTGGAAGGTGATAGGAAAAGAGGGAGACCACACTACAGGTTGATTGGCATATCAAGGAAGCCATAGGTCTGAGTTTACAAGACTTCAGCCAGGCAGCTGATAACAAGGGCACTCTAAAATCCTCATTCATAGATCATCATAAGTCCATGTTGACTTGCTGGCACGTAATAGATACATTTATGTAAGATCTCATAGAGATATGAATGTTGAATGAATGAACCATGGAACATATTTTCTAGGCCCAACTCCCTCATGTTTTCTGAATGCATCCCAAATCTCTCCTCTGTTCTCACTGGAAGGACATTGATAAACCACGTATACAGATTTGTACTTAAATCACATAAAGTGGCTGTCAAATATTTAAAATGCATTGGCCCTGAATATGTTGGGAGAGAATTCCACAATGGTGGAAAAGGGACAAGTAACACATGTAAGATACAACAGTTTTCAAGAAATCTAGATGTTTATTTTCATCTCTGTGGTATTTGAAATGAGTTAAACCAAGGAATAGTGTTTTCAGATTGCATAGCTGTTTTTCCAGGGGTTCGTCAAAGGCTATTGCTGTAGTCTTTGAAAGGCCATCGCTATAAATAAGGGCAAACAATATAGATCTTTAGCCAAATTACAACCATATTCTAATATAAAGACAACAGTGAGGTAGTGATGACCAATTTGTTTCACAGAAAAATACCTCTCACTTTGTTGCTATAGAAACAGAATTTGTAATATATTTCCTTATCTTTGTAAATATTTTTGGGACATAGGTTTACAGTAGAACTGTAGATGGGCAGCCAACAGTCATTGCTTGCATTGAAAGCCACCAGTTTCAGCCCAAAAACTTCTGGTAAGTATGTTGACAATAATTCTTAATTTCTACTGTGGCCAAAATTATCCTCATCAGTCCATTGCATCCTTAACTGTAGCTAGGAAAAGGGAAACTATCTGTCTTTACTTATTAGCTGTCTTTTATTCAAGTTCCACATTACTCAGAAGCAGATCTAATGTTATTTGGGCCAAAGTACCATAATATTAAATCCACATGTGTTTTTAAGTTGCATGTTTCATAAATTCATTTCTCTAAAGATGAAATGTAAGTTATCACATACAAAGCCCTAAACAGTTCAAGCCCTGCCTATCTTTGTGACCGTATCTCCCCCTATGAACCAGCGTGGGCTCTAAGATCTGCCAAGGAGGCCCTTCTCTCCACCACCGTCACAAGCACAGTGGGGGACGAGGGAGAGGGCCTTCCTGGTGGTGGCCACCCAACTTTGTAACTCCCTCCCCATATTCCTAAGGAAGCTGAAAACTTGGATGTTTCAGCAAGCATTTGAAAATAATTAGCCCCATTTTTAAATGCCCAGTCCCTAGTTAACCATATAGGACATTGCTCTCTTTATCCCACTGAATTCCATGGCCCTATAGTTTGCTGTTGCACTTTCCCATGCCCAGCCCTTTTGATAGCCGGGTCATGTCCATTTTAGTAGCCTGGTTCCCGGATTTGAGTATTGATTGGATGGAGTTTTAATGCTAATGGTTTATACTTTTATGTCTATTTAACTTTGTTTTTAACTGGACAAATGCTCCATTTGATTATGTTCTTATTTTAATTCTGTTTTTGTTTGATGGATTGTTTATTGTCTTATGGATATTTGGTCCCTTCGGGGAGATGGCATTTTTATTTGATGTTATTGTCTGTTTTGTGTTTTATTTTGCCTTATTGTAATTGCTTGGGCTTGGCTTCATATTAGCTGCCCCAAGTCCCTTCAGGAGATGGTGGCAGGGTACAAATAAAATTGTTATTGTTGTTATGGTGACGGAGTATAAAAATAAAGTTATTATTGTTACTGTTATTGTTGTTATTATTATGTCCTGGGGAAGAAAATCCCTGTGGATTTATCCTCTCACCTGGAGTGGTCCTCATCCATAACAATCAGATCCCAGATGATTTTCCTTGCCTTTTTAAAAATCCTCATGTTCAATGTAAACAGTCATTTGAATAGCAAGCAATTGAATCAGGCTGTAACTCAAAAGCTCAAAGACTTTAAATGTTACCCAATACAACTGACAAAATTTGGGTTTTCCAGATTTATAAGATCCATATACAGGAGACAGGTGAAAATGACACGAACCTTGCATTGAAGAAAGATTGGTGCAGAAGATTTTAGCACAGAGGATTCTTTATTGCCATGGTTAAGCAATTTTTAGTCTAGAGTCAAATGAAAATGGTATGGACCATGTACTAAGAATTCTTAGTAGAGAAGAATTTAACACAGGAGTTTCCTATTGTAATGGTTAAACAATCATTAGTCTGGTGTCCTTGCCAAACTACATTAAATCACCTGGAGAAATTCTAGTAGATCTCCTTGAATTAAAGGAGAAAAGGTCACCTCTGGAATAAATCTCTGCAGTTGCCCTTGTACATGGGATGGGAGTACTATTTTACTGAACTAAATAGTGCCCATGACAGCTAACAGCAGCAGCTGGAAAAGTTCTCTTTTCTCAATTTATAATGAGGACATTTTTCAACTGTTCGTGAAGGTTATCATCTATTGTGGATTCCAGATGAATCCTCCAAAAAGGAAGTTATTGAACAATCCACTGTCTTGTTAAAATGTGCTTTTATGCCAATGTCTTCTCTGTTTTTGCATAGGAATGGGCGATGGAGGTCAGAATGGAAATTTACCATCACACCACCCACAGCTCAGGTAGTTGCAGTACTCAAGATCCAGGTCAGTTGAACTAAATGGAAATATTGCCAGTAAATGCAGCAATGTTTTCCTTAGTGATTTATGTTTGTCTGATTCAACAACCAACACCCCCCCCCCCTGAGATTAGTATTGATGTATGGAGTGATGCCTTGACACACGTCTGTGGTCTCAACCTCCAGAACTGAAAATTCAGTGAACTCATTCACTTGTTTTCCTGGTATAAAAGTGATAGAAACATAATTTTAGTGTAAGGTAACAACTGTAGCAATTAAAAGTCATTCTTGATATTTTTTTTGTTTTTCTCCAACCCCAGCTTGCATAAAGCATTCCATCCTTTAGTCATATTAGCCTGCTTTACTTTTGTTTCCCTCTCACATTGATACTTATACATACTTTTCTGCAATTTCCTAATGGGTGGTTTCATTTGTGCATTTTACCAGTTATACATTCCCCTAATTGACTAAACTGTGTTTCTGTATATTTTTTCTACTTTTCATGGAGGTTTTTTGGGGGAGGGGTTGTGCGGGGTTTGGCCATTCACTATTTTAAAATACATACATAGTTTGCTGGCAAAGGTTTTCATGGCCGGAATCACTAGGTTGCTGTAAGTTTTCCAGGCTGTATGGCCATATTCCAGGAGCATTCTCCCCTGATGTTTTGCCTACATCTATGCCAGGCATCCTCAGAGGTTGTGAGGTCTGTTGGAAACTAGGCAAGTGAGGTTTATATATCTGTGGAATGTCCAGGATGGGAGAAGCAGAAAAGAGTTCTTTCTCCCGCCCTGGACATTCCAGAGATATATAAATTTCACTTGCCTAGTTTCCAACAAACCCCTCAACCTCTGAGGATGCCTGCCATAGATGCGGGCAAAACGTCAGGAGAGAATGCTTCTGGAACATGGTCATACAGCCTGGAAAATTCACAGCAATCCTTTGTGTATAGTTCTTTGTCTGCATGTAATTTCTCCATAACAAATCTCAGAAATGTGTAGAGTTTCATGTCAGAGGTGTGTGGTTTCTTGGGCTATTGTTTGATTCTGTTTTGGTCTCGCAACAGAAGGAAAATTCCCACTTTCGTTGCAAGTGCCCAATCTGTTTTTTCTTACCTTTTTGTAACTATAGAATTGTAAGCTTTCTAGTGCATTGTTTCTAAGATGTCTGATGTGGGAGACCAGCAGTTATACTTTTCTAAAGTGCCAGGGACAGGTACCATATTTGTGTCTACTGGCTACATTTTTTCTTCCTTCGGGGATTTGCAGTTGATGACTGTCACCTTGAATAGCATTGTTATAGTGGAGCCCTATATGCTATTCACACTTATAGGTAGTGGAGATTAACAACTTTTCATAAAGGACAGTAAATATTAAGATCCTCAACTGCTTACAGTGATTCCTAATTATCAACATTTTTAAAGTGTGTTTTTGCCATAATTTCAATGTATTTATTTATTTATTTATTCAATTTTATATTCCGCTCCTCCCTGCAGGCTTGGGGCGGATCAGACTATTTAGCATTACTTTAAATTATTCAGTAGACCACAATTTTTTTCACTGTATATCTTATTGATTCCCAGCATGTCAGTGTACCTAAATCTTAACCTAAGTCTTATTTTTTATTTTAGGTGCATTACTATGAGGATGGTAATGTGCAACTGGTTAGTCACAAAGATATACAGGATTCTGTAACTGTTTCGGTGAGTTGAAAATTTGGGCTAATACTACTGTATGCTGTTCTGCTTACCACTTCTGTTTCAAAGTTTTAACTAAAATGTGAATGCCATTTATAGTGGAGAATCTCCACTGTAATCAGTGCCATGCTTGTAAAAATGAAACTATGGAGAAAAGATACTATTGGAGGCAGAATAATTTCTCCAGAGTTATCCTGTACTTGAGAGATATCTTCTCTGTCCTTTATGGGGTAAAAGCCCTTTTTATGCTTCATATTTATGAAGCACAACATGGATGTGTTCCTGAAGTTGTGAAGCTTCTTCCAGGTCATGTCCCAAGATCTACAGTGGTAAAGTCTGTGCCTGTGCACATCTCCCAGGACCAAAAGATTGTATGAGTAGCTCCTATGCAAGTCCGTAGGCATCAAAAGTGAAACTTCTTTGAGTCTGTTACCATGTCTCCACTACTCTTTGATGATGTCAAATATCCTTCTCAGACATAGCACCCATTACTTTTTCTTGATCAGTAGGTGATTAATGCCTTAAGAATCTTCAGAAGACCAGGCAGGTAGTAAATACATTCTTAGGATGTAGATGTCATACAACCACATGCACCAAGCCTGGCAGTACTGCACCTTCTCCCACAAACCCAATTTTTTTTTCAATGACTGAAAAGCATTTTGCATTATTTTTGTTAGATATAGGGGGCTGTTGTACCAGCTTTTGTATCTCCATGACTTATTCTGGAGCCAGGAGAGGCTATTTTGCAATTGGGAAATAACAAGAAATAGATTAGAGTTTTTAGAAAGACAACTGGCCTAAAATAATTGGGGGAATGCCTAGCATAGTACAATAATAAAACTTAAACAGTGATATGCATTGAAGGAGAATCCACTTTGTTTACAAAAACTATTCCATTGGTAGAAGGATACCAGTAGTTATTATCCAGTGGTTTGGAAAATGATTTAACAATTATTTTAAAAGATCAGTATTGTTTCTACAGTTACAATTCAATCAGTGGGAACTGCAATGTCTCTTTTTAGTAGAAAGGTTCTTCTATCCATATGGAATCTTTTGAAACTTGCCATATGGTGCTAAACTAATTGTTCCCTCTTCATATTTGTAGAATGATGTCCAAACAGCCAAGGAGTTTATTAAAATAATTGAAAATGCAGAAAATGATTATCAGGTAAGAAGCTTGCTCTGTTAAGTTTTGAATATATGCTTTAAAATATTGCATTTGGTTTCGAGACTTTCTATCTCCTTATCTAGTTATTCTCCTCTTTTCTGACATTTTATTCCTCTATATCTTTCTTTTTTTCTCTCTTTTCTTTTTCTTTTTCCCTATCTCTTATCTATTTCCCACTTACCTACCTATTCCAATCTTATACTTGCTACATTCTTAGTTTTATTATACATGTTAAAATATCTCAATGAAATTATTTTTAAAAAAATTGCATTTGGAAGGGGAAGAATTTTCAATCATTTTACTGCATTTATATCTTCTATGAAAGAACTGAAGACTACTTTGATAAAGATAATCTGGTATGTTTAATTTAAGCAGAGATCTTGGCAGCCAGGATTTTCAGACCATTTCCAAACCTTTTCAGCCACAGAGCCCTTTTTGAAGCAAAAGTTTCTTGCGGAGCCCCAAGAAATGTTTAGTGTTTAGTTCTATCTGTCTATGTTCTATGAGGCATACAGAAGTATGAATAATCAGGTATATATATTAATAAAGGAAACAATAGTAAAGATCTGGAGACAATATTATTAACTATTTAAATATGAAAATGATATAACAACTAGTTTGAAAAAAGTTTGAACAATGTTACATGTACACCTGAAGTTAATGTGAACAATGTGCCTGCTTCTTGCAGCAGAGTTTGTTAATGTCCAGTTAGTTCAGCAGCTACTAATTGGAGGAGGAAGTGGAGGCAGAGGAGAAGGAGGAAGAGGGAAGCAGCAAGGTGGCACCTGATGCAGAGCCCCTCACAATCACTCATGAGCCCCAAGGGCTCCACGGAGCTCACTTTGGGAACCCCCGCCCTGGAAGAATGCCGACATGAGATACTCCCTTACCCTATTTCTAGAACATTGGGGTAATGTTTCTGTACCATTAGTCTGACAAAGAAACATATTGTTACAGTATTATGGGCAAAATACAGTGTTATATGACTTATTTTCATACAAAAAACCTTACATCATTTGGGTCATACTCCGGGTTTAAGTTTTTTTTGGGGGGGATTTGATAGATGGTGTCAGTTCCCTGGGCAATGTTTCCTTCCCCTGCCCCTTAACTTAGACTAAAGCCATTTCAGTTAGAAGCTGTGGGGTTAGATGTACCAGAGTAACACTGGAAGGAATAATAGACAACGCATCATCAGAGTTTGTCCCTAGGTCTGAAGGAAATATTATATAAAGAGGAGGGATCCCTTTTACACTGCAATATAATCCAGTTTATCAAAATAATCCACATTATCTGCTTTGAACTGGATTATATAAATCTACACTGCCACATAACCCAGTTCAAAGCAGATAATCTGGATTTTATATCAAGAATGGGCCTGAGATACTCACTTAGGGCACAGAAGCAACAACAGAGATTTGGGATGTGGAAGATAAATTAAAACATTATAGTTACCCAACAGTCACCCACACTTCTTTTTCTCCAAGCAGCTCTAACGAGCGAGGTGAGCTAAGCCTCTGCCTTTCAGTTATGTACCACACTCCAGTTAATATGTATGACACACTCAGTAGGTCTAGGTTTAAACATGTTGATTTTTTTGTCTGGTTCTTTAAATCTCGTCTCACAACAGTATTCCTTGGAAAATAGTTGCAATACTCTTGCCTATGCTGGTTTGTGTATGGTTTCATGGGTGGATTTGTACTCCAAAGCATGCATTGCTTTGTACTTCTGTGTCTCTACTGACTTTAATTATGTAAGCTGAATTTGTTGTTCTCTGCTGCCAATTGTGTCTTGGCTTCGTATTATGCTTCTTGGTTATTATGTTGTTGGTAGACTTAAAATGTTGTTCCTCAGAGTACTTTTGTTTATGATAAGCTAAAAATACAAATAGGGAGTGATTACATCATTGTGGAAAGACCACATTGGCTGAGTGTTAACATTGTGTGGGGAGTAACCAGTTTTTATGAAGCAAAAACTGAATGCAATTGTTAGAATTCTAATTTCTTACCCTCTTTTTTGTTTATAGACAGCAATCAGTGAAAACTATCAGACTATGTCAGACACCACATTCAAAGCCTTACGCCGCCAGCTGCCCGTCACCCGCACTAAGATTGACTGGAACAAAATCCTCAGCTACAAGATTGGCAAAGAAATGCAGAATGCATAAAGCTAGAGCAGTTCTGCCGTAGGAAATGTTAAAATGCAACAAACACAAAGCAAATTTGATCCTTTGCCAAGCAAGTGGGTTCTCTGACATGTTGGCGCTTGTCTAGGGTTTTCAGAGTTAACAGGTTTTCTAGCCTTCTAGAAGACTGTCAACTCATACCACTGTCTTGTTTTGTGTGCCCTTGCTATGTAAACCTCCTACACGAAATGTAACAAGGCATCTCCTCGTAGGCTTTTTGCATTTGGCCACTTTGGGATCAGTGCTGTCTGTCCTCAGTTACAGCCTTCTTATTTGTGACTGTCTTTCTAAGAAATGCAGACGGGTAGTATTGGGATACCATTCCAGTACTTCTGGCAGCACTCCAGATACTATACATCAGTTTAATGGGCCTTCTGGCAGTTTCCATGGTGTCACACTGCACCAGACATAACTTGTCCTCCTTTCTCTCCCACAACTGCCAATCACCCATTCACACGCTTTTTATGTTTGCAAGGTGTTTACAAGACTCCTCCCAGAAATCCCAAGAAGGCCAGGTCCTCTGGAAAGGTGATTTTTTGAGAGGGTTGTTTTTGTTTTTAAAAATATCCAAAGACTTGAGCCACATCTTCTTCACCTGAACTGTTTTTCTCTTCTGACTTTTCCTGGAATTATGGTTAATACGGGCACCTGCATTTTTACAGGATGGGTGTTCTGTTTTTTTCTTTTTTAAATACTTGTCTGATTGCAGCTGAAATATTCTTTCGATAAGGAATTTACAAAATCAAAAGCTGTACATGTTTAATGAACATTTTTAGTTTATTGTGCTTTAATGCTTTGTGGCAGGTTGATGGCATTTGTACCAGAGATGTATAAATGGGCACATCAAAGTGGTCAATAAAATATTTCCACCAAAATATGTTTCGATATTCCCAGTTTCTTCTGTCATACTTGGAGATTACTGTGTTTCATTGTGCATGTGTTAGTAGGGGTTTTTTTTGCTTAATTAAGATACAATGGTTGGAATCTTGTTGGTTAGTATCAAGCAGGGTAGGTCTGTTGAATACATGGTTGAATAATTAGTCAATACAAAAATAAATCCATTGTTTTAATGGTGTTATTATGGTTGAGACTAGAATGGCATTTATTTCATTTAGATGCTTCAAATGTTAGCCCTGTTTCTAGCTATGTTTGACCTACTGATCCAAAAATGGCACCACTTTTCCCTTCTCAGCTCTTGTTTTTGTGATACAGAACATTTGCCATATTCCAGGCTTCATCTGTTCGCCCATAGAAAAGCAGGATAACTGTATCTAAGAAACTAAAGTTTATGTGTTCTATCCAGTGCAATTTTTTGAATGACTGCCCCAGATAAATTCAAGGTAAAGGCTTCCCCTGACATTAAGTCTAATCATATCCAACTCTGGGGAGTTGGTGCTCATCTCCATTTTTAAGCCAAAGAGCCGGCGTTGTCCATAGACACCTCCAAGGTCATGTGGCCAGCATGACTGCATGGAGTGCTGTAACTTTGCAGAAGCGGTACCTATTGATCTCAAATTTGCATGTTTTTGAACTGCTAGGTTGGCAGAAGCTGGGACTAACAGCAGGAGCTCACCCTTCTCCCCGGATTTGAACCACTGACCTTTTGGTCAGCAATTTCAGCAGCTCAGTGGTTTAACCCACTGCACTACTGGGGGCTTCTTTAGGCCCAGGAACAGGCCTAAAAACCAAGGAACACGACTGTTATCAGTGTGCTCATATAGACAATCCATTCACTTGCTTTTGTCATGAACAGATAACTCAAGCAGGCATGTACGGTTTAGTGCTAAATTGTGGTTTATTGCATCCAAATAGGCCTGCATTTGTAAATCAATAATTCTGTTTTCTGCTGTTTTATTCTTCTGATGTATTTGAGGTCAATAAACCACAATTACAGATATAATACTAACTTCTCTATGCTTGTTTTGATTGTCTTCTATGGCCCCTGTGATTAGCAGGATCAAAGTGGAAGTGACTGTATTGTGTGCATGAGTGAATGGTTCTTGCACATTGTAGTTTAATAACCATCAATTCCTGGCTTAGCATGAATGAGCACAGCTATAGAGCATTTGAGCTTTTTAGAGGAGTTAAAAATCTGACCTTAATATAAGAAAACTTTCTAAACAATGCTAAATTTGATCTATTGAATACTTCAAACTTCATATCTTTTTTCATAAAATCATAGAGTTGGAAGAAACCACAATGGCTATCCAATCAAACCCCATTCTGTCATGCAGGAACACATGCACAAAGCACTCCCAACAGATGGTCATCCAGCCTCTGCTTTAAAAATTCCAGAGAAGGAAACTCCACCACACTCCAAGGCAGCATATTCCACTATCAAAAAAACTTTTTTTTGTTCCCAGCACCCCACAATAAGATGCGTGCTGCCTCTGTTGGGTGAGTGGGCTTAATAACAAAAGACCCTCACCATAAATATATAGCAGAGTAACTTATTAAGAGCAACGTGACCCAGCACCAAAATTGATAAAAAGAACAAAAACACACATACCAATGTTATCTCTTCCATAGGAGGCATTTCTTTATAGCAAAATAATATGGTTGCACTATTTACAAAAAGAATGTTTCCATAACACAGACAATTTCTTTATACTTCCTTCTTCGCTTCCATGATGGGCTTCTTTCTCACACACAACACAATAAACCTGAACACAAAAGTAAGGTTTAGACTCTAGGTACTGTATATATTATATAACAGGCAACGGAGTAGGCAAAACTACATAACATAAATCCCTACTATCGGGTTCCTACTCAAACATACAGGAGCAAACCTCATTAAAGTCTTCTAAATGTTCAATACGGGTAGTCCTGTTGTCCTTCACATGAAGTAAGGTTGTCTGTATGCGGCCGTTCAACAAAAATTTGTAATCCAAACCCCGATGGGTTGTTTGTAATCCACAATGGAAGGAACAGGGGCGGGGAGACCGGAGACAAAACACTGGCTTCCAAAATAAACCGGCTCAGTAGCCTTCCGAAATCAACAGGGGGTTGCCAGGTTCGGTCTACATGTAATATATACCTAGAGTCTAAACCTTACTTTTGTGTTCAGGTTTATTGTGTTACATGTGCAGCAATCAATCCCGTTTGTGAATATAGTACTTCTTTCTCACACAGACAAACAGTTTTGCTCTCACAGGGTCTCTTCTCACAACAAACTTACACAGAAGTTTCACACACTAGCTTTTTACACACAGCAGGCTTCACACTGAAGCTTCACACATGGCCTTCAACCTGAGGCTTCTCTCACCGAAACTTCTCACACCAAGGCCTATTGACACTGAGGTCTTTCTCCCACTGAGACCTTCTCACACTGAGGGCTCTCTCCTACTGAGGCAAACTTAACACTGAGGACCTTTTTCCACAGAGACTTCCCACAGACTGTGGGCTACTAAGCTACAGACACACCTGCTTATATTGAACTGCAGCTTTTGCTGAGCCATTGTATCCATTAACCCTTTCAGCACTTGACTCACATTTTTGTAATTAAAATACCTAGTTAATTTTTTATATTTCTGGTAGCCTCTGCATGTAGAGGTTATAGTTTTTAATAGCTGGGGAATATTTTGAATTTCCAAAAATGAAAAACTTTGGAAGGGATGGGGCATCCTTGAGAATGGCCTTTGATACTTTACAGCATCCATGAGCTAATCACTTCCTTTCAAACAAACCTACCTTAGAAGTTTTTTGTGGGAGTAAATAATATTGCTGTAAGGTGACGATGACAATATACTGTCATGCCCAAGAGTTTTGCCATGAACTGTTTTTTTACTGATGTCAACCAAATACTTAAAAGAACACCAGAGGAACCTCTCTAGGGTAGTGATGCAGTACCATTTGATTGACAGGGAAGTGAAGAAGATAAATGTCAGGAATGACAGGAGGAAATAATGTGTGACTGTGTTTCCTATTCATTCCCTCTCACCCCACTTAAACAATTGAAGCAACACTCCACTCACTTGACAAAATGATTTATGGGTCCCAGTGCAAAGATACAGAATTAGGGATGCATTGCTCGAGTGCAGTACGTGTAAAAAAGATATTGGAGTCCTCGTGGGCAACAAGTTAAACATGAGCCAACAATGTGATGCAGCGGCAAAAAAAGCCAATGGGATTTTGGCCTGCATCAATAGGAGTATAGTATCTATCTAGATCCAGGGAAATCATGGTACTCCTTGGTTAGACCACACCTGGAATACTGTGTCCAATTCTGGGCACCACAACTGAAGAGACATATTGACAAGCTGGAATGTGTCCAGAGGAGGGGGACTAAAATAATCAAGGGTATGGAGAACAAGCCCTATGAGGAGCGGTTTAAAGAGCTGGGCATAGCCTAAAGAAGAGAAGGCTGAGAGGAGACATGATATCCATGTATTAGTATGTGAGAGGAAGTCAAAGTTTTCTGCTGCCCTGGAGACTAGGACGCAATGGAACAATGGCTTCAAACTTACCAAAAAAAGAGAGATTCCATCTGAACATTAGGAAGAACTTCCTGACTGTGAGAGCCGTTCAGCAGTGGAACTCTCTGCCCTGGAGTGTGGTGGAGGTTCCTTCTTTAGAGGCTTTTAAACAGAGACTGGATGGCCATCTGTCAGGGGTGCTTTGAATGCAATTTTCCTGCTTCTTGGCAGGGGATTGGACTGGATGGCCCATGTGGTCTCTTCTAACTCTATGATTCTAGGAATGTCCCAATGGTTACTCAGCATGAGACAATTGCTTCAGGCAATGGGATGCAAGGTTTGGTGAAATGTGCTGCTCAGTACAACCCACACTGAGGATCATGCTGCTACTTCCTCAAGTCATCTCCATCCCAGGCCACCCACCTCACACTGCAGTGATGGCTGCCCACCACTTCTCTCTCTTCCCCCTTTTCCAATTGTGTTGCAACCTGCTGATCTTTTTTCTTGTCTGTCTACCAGATACCATTTCATCACCCCCATCTCTCATCTCCTTGCTCATCCACAAAAAGACTTATGTTGCAGCCTCCATTCCCTGCTCTTTTGTCCTGTAGGAGCAACAGCTACCCTCCTTTCCGTTCCATTTTGCACTTCCTTGGTTATGTGGCAGCTCCTCTTTGCCACTTCTGTTCAGTAAGACATGTTCCACACTTTTTAAAAGGGCAAAAAGTCTTTGGAATAAGGCTGCAAAATAGGTGAAGCAGTGGCATCTTCATACTGTCGAAAGCTTTCACAGCCGGAATCAGTGGGGTGTTGTGTGGTTTCTGGGCTGTATGGCTGTGTTCTAGCAGCATTTTCCCCCGATGTTTCACCTGCATCTGTGACTGGCATCTCTGCCATGCACAGGTGCAAGTGAAATGTCAGGAGAAAATGCTGCTAGAATAAGGCCATACAGCCTGGAAACCACACAACACCCCGGTAGCATTTTCCTTATCAAACAGCAGGTGAGTTTCAGCTATTGTTATCCATGACAATATGAGAAACATGTTAGTCTTTATGTTGATCTTTGTGCCTCACAAGACTCATTGTTTCTCTTGTTTTCTCTGAAAACTTGGAAAGATGCTGCTTCCATCCATAGGGAAGCTGTTGGAGAAATACAATCTACAGACACACTAAGAAAATCCAACAAATGCTATGTTCAGCAAAGGACAAGAGGGATCTTCTCGCCTCTGCAGGAGTCTACCATATACCATGCAGCTGTGGACAAGTCTACATAGGGACCACCAAACGCAGCATTGCCCAAACACTATTCAAGGAACATGAAACATTTTAGACTAATTTAACCTGAGAAGTCGGCCTAGCAAAGCACCTGATAAACCATCCTGGACACAGCATATTATTTGAGAACACAGAAATGCTGGACCATTCTAACAACCACCATGTCAGGCTACACAGAGAAGTCATTGAAATCCACAAACATGTGGACAATTTCAACAGAAAGGAGGAAACCATGAAAATGAACAAAATCTGGCTACCAGTATTTTAAAATTTCTAAAATCAGGATAGTAAATAAAGAGCAACACTCAAAAATGGGAATTCCAGACAAGAAATCAATTAGGACCAGCTAACACCACCCAACAAAATTTTCCCCGAGGCCTTGAAGCTGAAAGACCATTCAATGCCAATCAAGGTGACCATTTGCAACATTCAGACTTGCCTCAAGAAGACAAGAGTTCTTTCTTCCACCCTGGACATTCCACAGATATATAAACCCCACTTGGCTAGTTTCCAACAGAACCACCCAACCTCTGAGGATGCCTACAATAGATGTGGACGAAACGTCAGGAAAAAATGCTTCTGGAACATTGCCATACAGCCCAGAAAACCCAATCCATTTTAACATTAAAGAATAATGCCACCATCCTGTATTTTTCTACCAGTTCTCAAATTAAAATTGTCATACAGAAGTATCTATTCCATACCAGTTACTATCTGTCACATTTCTCCTATAAGAATCCTAAATGTAAGCATATTTACTTCAGTTTGAGACCCAGTGAAAATAGTAGGTAATACATTTGGTAAGGGTCCAAAAGGCTAGCACAGTGGTTCCCAAACTTTTTTGGCCTACCGCCCCCTTTCCAGAAAAATGTTACTCACCGCCCCCCCTAGAAATTATTTTTTAAATTTAATAGCAATTAAAAAGAAAGATATATGTATTAATGCAGTGGTTCTCAACCTTTCTAATGCCATGACACCCAACCATATTTTCGTTGCTACTTCATAAATAATTTTGCTATTTTTATCGCCCACCAGGGGGTGGTACCGCCCACTTTGAGAGTCAGTGGGCTAGCACAGTGTTTCTCAACCAGTGTGCCGTGGCACACTAGTGTGCCATGAGCGATCATCAGGTGTGCCGTGGGAAACTGGAACCTCCAATACCCTTTCTTTCCCCTCCTGCCCACAGTGCTCTCTGGGTGTAGGTGAACTACAACTTCCAAAATCAAGGTCAATTCCTAAGCAAACCCTTTCAGTACTTTCTGTTGGTAATGAGAGTTCAGTATGCCAAGTTTGGTTCAATTCCATTGTTGCAAGAGTTCAGGATGCTCTTTGATTGTGTGTTAACTATAAATCCCAGAAACTGTAACTCCCAAATGTCAAGGTCTATTTTCCCCAAACTTCATCTGTGTTCACATTTGGGCATACTGAATATTCATGCCAAGTTTGGTAGTGATAGAACATTGTTTGAGTCCACAGTGCTCTCTGGATATAGGTGAACTACAACTCCAAAACCCAAGGTCAATGGCCACCAAACTCTTATAGTATTTTCTCTTGGTTATGGGAGTTCTGTGTGGTTAGTTTGTGTCTTTCTGCCATTCCTGCCAGGATATCTATATTGTGTTCATCGAAACAGGCCCAGGTTTCACACTGAGTGTATAAATACATTTAAAAACATATTAACTATATGTATTATTGTGTTAGAGTGTCATTTTGTGTCATTTTGGTTGGTGGTGTGCCCCAGGATTTTGTAAATGTAAAAAAATGTGCCACAGCTCAAAAAAGGTTGAAGAACACTGGGCTAGCATATGACCAAAACATGGAAATTGGGAATTTGGGTTTTTGTTTTGTTTTTTGCATAACTACATCATTTATTTATTTATATATTTATTTATGTATTTTCATCTACTCTTCTGGAACATGAGATCTACAGCAAGCATCAACCTTACCTCAATAAGCTCCACTCACCATCCATCTATTCACCCCTTCTGCATTTCTCTTCCTCTTAGATTAAAATATCTAAAAACACCAAGTAGGGTTCTCAAGAATAAAATAAAATGAATTTCATATTTTCTAGAGACCCACTAAAGATTACATGTCTGTTGCAGCAAAAGCAGCAGTGTCTATGGCACAGTGAATACAAATTATTATATTATGAGGTTATAGCATTTTCCCTTCCTACTTTGTTTTCTTCATATTCACTTTTATATCTTCTGTTGTTAATTCTGTAAGAATTTGCCTCTGATATCTGCAAACAGACAACTTCCCATCTTATGAACAACATAATAATAACTGTCTCAAACTTCTTTCTTTCAAAACAATGGGGCTGTGCTTTTCACCTTTTACTTCAGCTTCCAGTGGGAAAAGAGACTTAGGTCCCTTTCACACAGCCATATAACCCAGAATATCAAGGCAGAAAATCCCACAATATCTGCTGTGAACTGAGTTATCTGAGACCACACTGCCATATATCCCAGTTCAAAGTAGATAATGTGGGATTTTATTCAGCTGTGTGGAAGGGGCGTTACTCTAAAAAAGATGAAGGTTTAAAAAATCTGGATCAACTAGTTGTTGGAATAGGTACTGGATGCAATATGTAGAATCCAGATAAAATCCAGCCACATTAGTAAAAACTACTTTTGAAATATGGAAAACGATGAGCATTTCTAAGCATGATTGGAATGCATTTCCTTTTACTTCTTCTCACACAAATGGTTATGGGCTCTGTGTATCAAGGGTATGGCACTGCGAATTTATCTGAATGATAAAGGTAAAATCTGCATTGCAACACACTTAATCCATGTGGTTTGATGCAGAACTGGTCCATCCAGTCTCATTTTGGTATAGTGGGATTATATGTCTTGTCTGCATAGATTTTTTTCTAGTGAATTATTTGTGGGAATCCTAACTGTAGAGAGTACTGTAGGCTTCTTTTACTAAATCGGTTAGCAGTCGTCCCCTGTCCCCCCCAAGGTGTTTTTTGAGCTCCCTCACCATGTGTTGGTCACTCGATGCTGCCTTGGAATCAAGGGAAATCATTCTTTTCATCAGAAAATCATCCTCAGTTGTTTTAGAATTGGAGCCCCCAGTGGCCCAATGCCAAAAGATCAGCAGTTTGACTCCGGGGAGGCAAGGTGAACTCCTGTCTGTCAGCTCTAGCTTTCCATGTGGTGACATGAGAGAAGCCTCCTACAGGATGGTAAAACATCCTTGCATATGGCCAATTCTCTCACATCAGAAGTGACTTGCAGTTTCTCAAGTCGATCCTGACACTAACTTTTTTTTTAGAATTACACAATCCCTTCGATCTTCCGGGGAGGCCCTCCTCTTGTTCCCACCTCCCTCACAAGTGCAACTTGTGGGGATGAGGGAGAGGGCCTTCTCCATGGTGGCCCCTCGACTCTGAAACTCACTTCCCGGAGAGATTAGGCAAGCACCCACCCTGACAGTCTTCAGGAAGAGCCTAAAAACCTGGCTGTTCCAGTGTGCCTTTGAGGAATGAACAACAATATCATACCTTGATCAAATCCAGCGAGAAATGTCCTTTGATGCACTTTATCTCACCCTTTAGTGAAATTAAACCCCATTGTTGTCCCACCTGAATCTCCCTCCAGATACATTATACTACTCCCCTCACCTAGGGTTTTAAAATTATATCCTTTACAATTGGCCCTGGATACAAAATTTCTTATTTTATTTTGTATCCTGTGCTTATCTTGTATTTTTCAATTGTTATATTGTATTATATTTTATTTGATGTATTATTGTATGTTGGTATTTTTGCTTTGTTGTAATTGTTGAGATTGGCTTCATGTTAACCGCCCTGAGTCCCCTTGGGGAGATGGTGGCTGAGTATAAATAAATAAATAATTATTATTATTATTCAAAGAACAGGACATGTCCAATTTGCTCCTATTACCAAACATTGCAGAATTGCCCCATACTTAATTTGAGTACAACAAATTAAAAATTGAAGGGGGGGGGGGAGGTGGTAGTGTGTGAGGTCTCATTGTGAGGGCAATGCCATCCCCTAATCCCCAATTCCTGTGGGGGGGAGGGGGTCATTTGACTACTCAGTACTGGTGACTACTCAGTACTTCTGAACCTGGAGGAAATATACAAAGCTGTATTCTTGTTTGCATGGATGTTTCTGTTCATCCCAAAATGGGTTTTCACTTTTCTGCACGTGCATGACAGTAACAAAATGAAGGATTGGCATGCCAGTTTTAAATCCTAGTTGCCGAGAGGAACTGGCCTGGCCTAGAAGAGTCATCCAAACATCTGACAGGCTAGAACAGCACACAGGGCAAAGCTCAATCCCAAGGCAGAGATAGGGAAGTGAGGTAGCAGTGACAGGGCATACAGAGCTAAATCCATGTGACTTTTTCATTAGAAGGTCTTGTGCCATCAAGCCCCCCAGGTTGAATCACCACAGTAACAGGAAAGGAAATGCGTCTTCCCGGTAAGTGATCTTTTTTTGTGAACAATCCCTGTTGTTAACCAGACCACTGAAGGGTGTTTGTACAGAATCCAATTCTTGGTGGAGATGAAAATGCTAGAAATTGATTTAGAACAACATAGCTAGCTACCTGCATTTGAGCTCTCAAAGGTAAGTGTTGCGATAGACAATGACATATAATATCTGTGTTTACAATATTACATTTGAGCTCTCAAAGAGTTGCTATAGGCAATGAGATATAATATCAGTGTTTACAATATCTTGTATTAGCTGTGGCTGATTCTACCACAGTTTAGATTCAGGGTCCAGGAAGCCAGGCCCAAACACAATACTGATCTCTTTCTAAACTCTTACAATCTGGGTTGCTATGAGTTTTCCAGTCTGCAAGTTCTATTTGCATGTGCCAAGAATATGGAATGGACACCTCTTTGTCCATACTGAGCTCTGCAAGAAAATCAGTTTCACTTGTAAAGATAACTCAAATATGTCATCAAAGGCTTTCGTGGCCACAATCACTGGGTTGCTGTGAGTTTTCTGGGTTGTATGGTCATGTTATAGAAGCATTCTCTCCTGATGTTTTACCTGTATCTATGGCAGGCATCCTCAGAGGTTGTGAGGTCTGCATATCTGGTTTATATATCTGTGGAATGGCCAGGATGGGAGAAGGAACTTTTGTCTGCTTGAGGCAAGTGTGAATGTTGCAAATGGCTAGCTTGATTAGCATTGAATGGCCTTGCATCCTCAAAGCACAGCTGCTTCCTGCATGGGGGAATCCTTTTTGAGGATGTGTTAGCTGGCCTTGACTGTTTCCTGTCTAGAATTCCCCTGTTTTTGAGTGTTGCTCTTTATTTACTGTCCTGATTCTTGAACGTTTTAATACTGGTAGTCAGATTTTGTTCATTTCATGGTTTCCTACTTTTTGTTGAAATTGTCCTCCTGCTTGTGGGTTTCAATGGCTTCCCTGTGTATTCTGACCTCACAACCTCTGAGGATATCTGCCATAGATGTGGGTGAAAAGTCAGGAGAGAATGCTTCTGGAACATGGCCATACAGCCAGGAAAATTAATTGCAACCCAATAACTCGAATATGTAATATTTTAGACAATGTTCATCATACACCATCAAGATGCTCAGGTACTCCATCAGATGCTCAGTCAATAGCTAGTCAGGGGGATATGTGAGTAGTGAATTAGTTCCCTTCAGGTGAAATCTATATCTTTGCTCCCCAAAATAATTTTGGAACAATTGATCCAGGGTCAGATTAAGACTCGGGCCCTTGGAAAGCACAAGATATAATCTAAATTAATATCTGTTATTGTGAGTTTTCTGGGATGTATGGCTGTGTTCCAGAAGCATTCTCTCCTGACGTTTCACCTGCATCTATGGCAGGCATCTCACAACCTCTGAGGATGCTTACCATAGATGCAGGGGAAACATCGGAAGAGAATGCTTCTGGAACATGGCCGTACATCCCGGAAAACTCACAACAACCCAGTGATTATGGCCACTCACAACACATTAAATTATATCATCTGATATAGTGAATATTACATAGAGTTGTACTATTTAATTTATTCCAAACAGGAACATAGATAAAATACATGATTACCCCTAGTGATAAAGTTGAAAATGCATGTTAAAATCCCTTTAAATTTTTCATGGCTTCGTTTGTTTTTGATTGAATCCTGTCAAGCACAAA
The DNA here is from genome assembly GCA_030556195.1 of Anolis apletophallus. Classification (NCBI taxonomy): domain Eukaryota; kingdom Metazoa; phylum Chordata; class Lepidosauria; order Squamata; family Anolidae; genus Anolis; species Anolis apletophallus. The sequence goes on along the minus strand of JARBWK010000005.1, from coordinate 57,089,383 downwards.
GGATTCAGAGACAGGGAGTAATAGTAAGGAAGTAAAAAAGAAAGACCACACTTGGCCTACACTGTCATCAGCTGAATCCAACACAAGCAAGAAGAATTCCGAAGATTTGCAGGGAAGTTAGGAGAGTCCAAAGTTTTGGTTTCTTTTATTGTTGCTATGCAGGACATTGCAACTGGCAGTCTGATTATTCAGAATCTTTCACTGGTATGAAGGTTGTTTGCTTTTAGGGAAAATTGTGATAAAGATATGCTGAGATAAAGCTAGAACTATTTGCTTTGCAGCTGCTGCTAATCCATGATGACACAGGAAACTTTCCTAATACTCCAAAAAGGGCCTGTATAAACCACAAAGAAATGTAAAAGGTCTCTGGTTGCTAAATCAAAAGGAGATGCAAGTGCTAAATGTTGTTTTTGAGGACTTTAACAACAGTCTTCTGAGCGGTTGCATTTGTTATTAAAAAGATCCTTCATGTGTGTTGAAAGTGCTGCTTTAATTTCCAAAGCATATTTAATATGTGATGAACAAGGGGTTTACTTTATGACTTCTATTCAATATTTCCCCCTGCTCTACCTTCTTTTCCATAATACTGTTGGAGGTTGTAAAAGTTTCTACTGGCTCTTGAATTGCTAGAAAAAACTGATGTAAAAACAGTGTCTAATGGGTTGCTGTGAGTTTTTCGGGCTGTATGGCCATGTTCCAGAAGCATTCTCTCCTGACATTTCACTCACATCTATGGCAGGAGAGAATGCTTCTGTAACATGGCCATACAGCCTGGAAAACTCACAGCAACCCAGTGATTCCAGCTAAGAAAACCTTCGGCAACACAATAGGTCCTATGTTTTTATATAGAGGGGTTGGACTGGATGGCCCTCTTGGTTTCTCGCAACTTTGATTTGGTAGAGACTGCGTTTCATGATATCTTACTTTTCAATGAAGATTTACATTCTGTTTCTTGGTTGATATTTTTTTTTTTCATGTCAGGAGCAACTAGAAAAACTGCAAGTCGCTTCTGGTGTGAGAGAATTGGCCGTGTGCAATTCCCCAGGGGACGCCCAGATGTTTGTTGTTTTACCATCCTCACATGGGGAGCTGGAGCTGACAGAGGGAGCTCAACCCGCTCTCCCAGGATTCGAACCACTGACCTATTGGTCAGCAGTCCTGCCTGCACAAGGATTTAACCCATTGCGCCACTTGGGGCTTCTACATTGTGAATTTTTATTAATTGTTTTAACATAAGTGTGCCCATATATGTTATGTTATTTATTTATTATTCTGTATTGGGGTTAACATAATTCTGTGTACTGTGAGTCTTGGGTGCATCATTCTACACTGTAGTATTGATGCAGTTTAATGCTGCTTTAACTACCAAGATTCATTGCTATGTAATCTTGAGATGTGTAGTTTGGGGAGGCAACAAATCTCTGATAGGGAAGACTAAAGACCTTGTAAAACTGCCACTCTCAGGATTCCATAGCACTGAGCTGTGGCAATTGAAGTGCCGCCACTTTAACTACCGTGCCTCAATACTATGGAATCTTGGGAGTTGTAGTTTGGCGAGGCACTATTTGATGACACTAAAGACCTGGAAAAGCTAGTATTTCCATATTTATTTATTGTGTCAGAAACAAGTTGAGAGTACAGTTAAAAGGCATTTAGAAACACAAAGTTTTAAAAGAACTTGGCATTATGCTAAATGTCCTTTCACCAGAAACTGGCTACTTGGACTGCCCCTGATGTTGCTGTAAGGTTCTCCATTGTCCATGTGGCAGGGCTCGGGTTGCATTGTAGTATTGGTCTGTGGTTTCATAGAATCCTTGAGTTGGAAGAGACCTCGTGGGCCATCCAGTCCAATCCCCTGCCAAGAAGCAGGAAAATCGCAAAGTACCCCCAACCGATGGTCATGTAGCCTGTTTAAAACCCTCAAAAGAAGAAGCCTCCACCACACTCCAGGACAGAAAGTTCCACTGCTGAACAGCTCTCACGGGTCAATAAATCTCTGCACTCGCATGTTGTGAACTCCACTTTGTAGCCCCATTTCGTAAGGTTAGCTCTGCAGCTGATGCCTATTCAGCACCTTCAAGGTCATCCGTGCATCTGTATGCCCAAGAGGAAGTTTCTCAGACAGTCTCAGCCACTGATTGAGGTGATGGGTTTTAGCCTGCCACTTTTGGACTCTCGCTTGCTGAGGTGTTTCTGCGAGTATCCCTGTACATCTTAGGAACTTGTTTCTTCATTTAAGGCATTGGCATGCTGGCAGATATCCAAACAGAGGATGGGTGGGAGATGTCAATGCCTTGGTCCTTTCATTGCTGGCTGCTACTTCTCAGCGGATGTCAGGTGCAGACTTGCAGAATACTATTCCCATGATTCCATAGCATTACACCATGGTGATTAAATTGGGATCAAACGGCATTAATTTCACAGTGCAGATGCACTTTCAACCACCCATGTGGACCATTCTGGAGGATTTTGGAAACGATTTGATACATTTCTTCCTCCAAAACAGAAAGGAGTTGAAAACAGGTTTTGGAACTGTAGCGCCTTTCTTCAGCTGGACTACTACTTCATCACACACTAGAAATAAATCCACT